>CM064582.1:24030467-24367380 GCA_032716605.1 Paralithodes platypus
CTGGAGGAAGTGTCCATCCGAAAAAGATCCCAGAGGGGGGTGAGGTAACAACTGAATTCTTTAATGAATCCTCAAGAATTTGGTCATCCAATTGAAGGGATTTATGAGCAATTGTCTTACAGTACGTTACAAATTCAGATTTAATGTGTTGAAGGATAGTCTTACATTGACTATCTTCATGGTTTATCAAGGCACTTGTGGAGGGCTGAACATTTGGGACAAGATTTTGATAACCAACGACCTCTCGAACGGTCTAGGCAAGGGACATACTTTATACAGAGTAAGTGACCAATAATTGCTAATCTTTGACAGCCCAGAGCCGAACAGAAAGAGTAAATTCTCTTATCCATGATTACACTCCCCACCGCCACAGAGATATTAACCTTCCTAGGTGTCTCACTTTCGAACCTGTGTGAGATTTTTTTTCAAGAATCAATGCTCATAAGGACACGCAAGGCTGGAAAAATTGATATAAATATACTGTATATCTCCACGTAAAAAAGAATAAAGTTTTAAATAACACTTAAACAATCTTAATTCCCCTTATGTTAAACATTCCTCAGAAATGTAATTGAGTGTTGTGTAGCCTACCATGTGCTACTATAATTTGTCAACTTCTTAACCCTTAAAGATCGGGGTCGGACTTAAGTCCGGTTCCAATTTGCAGCAAGTTAGGAGCATTATTAAGGCTTTTAAAGGGTTAAAATTGAGTGCAAATGGCCGGGAGCGCAGCGGGCCAGACAGCCGACTCCCAGGGATTACGCCGCCCATTAACTCATGTTCCCTGGGTTCTCGAGAGGCCGGCAGTGTAGCCAGTAGCGAGCATAGCTGGGAAAATATGCCGCTATATGCTAAACTCCCATGTTACTGGTATCACTGTATGAGAACCACGAGTGCTACGTAGCTCGTTCTGGTCTCATTTTGATCCTTTTAGCGCCTATTTTTTTGCTGAATATTTGTTTTATTCATGTCAGATACTTGATTTATCATGCAGGAGGGCCTGAATATGCCCAAATAAGCCCAAAACCCCCCCCGCTAGACAAGGGTTAACCAAGTGAATAACACTGACCTCATTCGTCTTGTGATGCATGAATCAACCCCGGCAATCATCGCTAAAACGGAATTTTGATTCTAAGTCCGGCGGACAAATCGCCAATGATAAAGCAAAACAGTTTAACTGGAAGCTACAAGATCGAGAAGGGTGAGTTTGTTTCCCGGCTCAGCCGTGATTCGCACGGCAATTGTGGCTCCCCACTTTTTAATATCAGCCGGCGTAACGTTCGTCTGTCTCAAGCAAAAAGAACGTTTGTTTTGTGTGTCATTTGTTGGCGGCGGAAAACGCGATTACGAGGGAAGGCTTAGCCGTTACCCTTCGAAACCTGAATTGTTTTTAGTAACCATGCCAGTAACATCCGGAATCATACTATATGCCTTAAACAACACAAACCAAATTCATTGCGAACCCGTACCAGTCGATGAATACTGAATTTTAATATAGCTCAGAGTGTTTCCCGGCGGGGAAACCACGTGGAACACCCTGAGACACGTTGTTATGTAATTTTAAGTCTTACTTGAAACATAAAAAATCCCGCCGGAAGGGCCAACCCTTCAGTATATATATATGGATGAACAACGTGTACATACATGGCATGGTTATACATCTTAAACAATCAATAATCAATGATAACACTCCCTAACCTAATGAGGCCAACTAGATGGGAGCACTTGGCGATGAGTCCCGTCCATAGCACAAACCTGCGATCCAGCGTCGACCCCGCCACCTGTAGAACACATTATGATAAAGTTGCAGAGCAGTATGGCTCCATGTCGGACCCCTCAGCTAAGTGAGAAAATCCAACGGCACTAGCCCACGAAGCATACTGTTGCACACCCTGAAGGGACCGAGTAACAGGCTCCAGTTCACCCTAAAAGAAGCCTCATGTCTAACCAGTGAACTAATAGTGGGCTAGGATAATAAATCAAAACACGAGGGGCGACTTGCCTTATAACAACAAGAACACCACCTAATACGAATGCTTAGACCCAGAAAAACAATCTCCAGGGCCTGTATTTAACACTTCAGCCTACATCTAGTCGATAATCTAACCTAACTTCAGTACTGTCATGGACAAATGAGTAAAGACTCACTAGTGTTAAGGAAAGTTTGACGAACGAGATTTAGGCAGGAGTGCCGGGGACGTACGTCCACACTGCGCGGGCCCGAGGAGCATAAGAATGAACAGACGCTATGAGCAAGATGGCGTGCCGTACCCAAAACAGCAGACGCACGGGAAGCGCAATGCTAGGTCAAATTTTATTTTTATTTTTATTCTTTATTTATTTTACTAGTTTTTCTAGTAGTACCATATCATAAGGACGAGTCCGTGAGTGGTTTTAAGAGCGTTTCGCTCACGATGTGTGGCAATTGTATTTTGAGTTCTCTCCGGTTGGGAAGTTTGAACAGCAAGCTAGAGTTCAAAGATTGGCCATTACCTACGTAAGGCGCATCGTCCATGATGAAGGGGCCACTAATAAATAGAGTATTAGCGAAGTGATGCGGTACAAGTAGACTGGGATGGTATGGACATGTGGAGAGAATGGATGAACAAATTGGGTGAAAAAATGCAGGTCTGTGATTATGGAGGGAGCTGCACCAAGGGGTGGACTGAGGAATACCTGGGATCGGACAATACGTGCCGATCACAAATCCAAAAACTTGACAAGTGAAGCAGCGCTTAACAGAGTTGCCTGGAACGCAGCCATTAGGAAAAGAGACTGAAACTGCATGTATGTGTGGAGCACTCAGTCTTAAAATTTTATGTATGTACATTCATATTCTATTTATTGGAACAAAATATCGCATACGTAATACTAGAATAATGGTCAAGAACAGAATATAAGACGCACGAACGAGGCTCCACTACTTCTTACTCGTAAGACTGTTACTTCTACTGTAATCTAGGTGATTATTAGGGACTGTCTTCTAGTCGAAGTATTATACTTGTCCTGTATTTATTATCAAGATATAGATAGCACTTCTCACAGGTGTCGCTCCTGTGTATTGATAACAGTATAATAATTTAACTTTATTTTCGTAGAGTAGATAACTTAGTCTTCGGTAGAGGCGTTGGCCGTGGGGTTATCCTGACGTGGCTGGGTTGACGAGGAGTTGTACTCGAACTCTTGGAGTGGGACCTTGAATACTATCTACTCTGCTATGGCATAAGTAAAATAGAATCGAGTTAATGCAGGAGAGAACTCACTGACTACTCTGGTCTTTATAAGTGTTTTGATGCAGAACTTTTAGAGTCTTGAGGTTGGGCCTTGAATAATGTGTATGAGTATAGTATGGTATAATTATGTATTCATTATCGAGCTAATGTAAGATAGTTGTTTTTAACGCAACTTCTCTTAAGCCACTGATCACCAGCTAATTAATAATAAATGTACACCCCATGACCAGCAGGTTGTAAAAAAATGTTTTTCCAGAAAACACCTGGAACAGGTTAGAAATGAAGGAAAAACCACAAAAAACGATCCCCTAGGTCATTAACCCGGGAACGGCTAGAACACTCTTAAGAGGTTTTGGTGGGCAAGGGCAAGGACCCTCTTAACTCCTTGCGACATAAATGACGCGATCGCGTCATATGGAACTTATGACCAAAAACTCATATGACGTGATTGCGTCATATGGACTTATCTACATGCCTCTCCAATAAGTCCATATGACGCACTAGCGTCATATGGAGCTCAGTAAGTCCGGTAAGTTAGATGAAGATCTGTCGGTTGGTGGCAACCCCAAGTTCCTCCGACAATTCTAACGGCCAGCAGTGTGGTTTTGACAGTTGTGTAGTGCAGTGGCAATGATACCGGGCGCCCGCCTCCGTGGACTTACTGGAACATAATATGTCTGAAGGAGTTAAGAAGTAAGGCCTAATTTTTTTTTTTTAAAGGCCCAAGTAGCACTTAAAACAATGTTTTTTTCCCACCATAACACTCCTTCACATCTGTCAAAATCCCCCCCAGCCTTCAATTATCACCTAGTTTTCCTCTTGCTACCATCTTTATTGGTGTATTTACCATGCCAATATCTGCAACCCGGTTCCAGGGTGTGGTCATGTGTGTTACGTAAGGTAGAGACTGGGAGAGTGTGAGGGAGTAGTTCAGTACTGCTTCAGCTCTCGAGAGAAGAGGGTGTGAGGCCGGCTGGCTCACAATTGATGAATGAACTGCTCGGTAATAATTCGCGATTTTGACCATCCAATCGATATTCCCATTTGTTTTATTGTTGTTACAGGTTACTATCTTCATATTAAACGTAAAATAGGCGCATATGGATAAGTAATAACGATATTTATCGTAAAATGACGATTATAGGCAGGAATGGAGCTTAATATTGCCGCCCAGAAGTGTGGTGTTCACTACACCCTGCGCGCGCTCGCCGGAATAGGGTCCTACAAGGCGCCCGAAAGTCGGAATTACAGGAGAGGAAATGGGTAGGCAAAAACATGCAAAAACAAATTTTTGCGCGCTCACGCGCACGCGGTTGAACTTTGAGGGTTTACAACCATCAGCATTGTTGTATGGGATACTTACGCAGTTCCCATATAATTTGGCCCTCTAGGTGCCATAGGACCGGAGTAATTAACCACGACGCACCCTATGCGGCATTGGGGTTTAGCGTTCCATACATTGCCGATGCATAACGTGCGTCGCTGGTCCTCATGGGTTAACTGCTCTGACCGTTATAAGAGTCTTTCAGAACTGAGGGTTGATGGGTATGTTTTAAGCTTTTTGGTCTATCCCGGATAAAGCTACTTGCCTATGGGTAGCGTACTTTATCCACAATAGCGAAAGCTGGGGTAGGGGAAGGATATTAGTTAGCCTATATGGAGGAGTCTAATAACCAGCCTTGTTGATACCCACTCAAAATAATTCAAGTTAGTCTCAATATTCGAACTGTCTCAAGTCTATGGATAGCGAGAACAGTTGTCCTATTGAACCCCCAATCTTCCAACTGTCTCACGTCCATGGATAGCGAGAACAGTTTTCCAACTGAGTTATTGATCTTAACCCATTGAGGACCAGCGACACATCACGTGCGTCGGCAATGTATGTAACCCCAGCGCCGCATAGGGTGCGTCGCGGTTAATTACTCCGGTCCTATGGCACCTAGAGGGCTCAGATTTGTATGGGAACTGTGTAAGTATCCCGCGCAACAATGCCGATGGTTGAAACCCCTCAAAGTCCAGCCGCTTGCGCGTTAGTACGCAAAAAACAGTTTTAATATGTTTTTGCCTACCCATTTCCCCTCTTGTAATTCCGACTTTCGGGCACCCCGTAGGACCCCTTAATGACCTAGGGGATCGTTTTTTGTAGTTTTTCCTTCATTTATAACCCATTCCTGGTGTTTTCTGGATTTTTTTTTTTTACAACCTGCTGGTCTTTGGGTTTTAATTTATTATTAATTAGCTGGTGCTCAGTGGGTTCAAATCTGCAGTAGTCATACCGTTTCTCAACGTCATGGCGGTGGTGTGGTTGAGCGGTAGAAAGGCGCCTGGCCGTAGGATATTCATAATGGTTGTTTCCTTGTGGCTTCGAGGTGGGGTGGGGTACCTGATCAGTACTTCTTAATTTTCTTCTTCATGGCGGTGGTGAGTTTGAGAGGCAGAAGGATGCCTAGACTTCTGTTGTGTATGGTACCTTTTCTTGTGTCGTCTTTTCTTTCTACTTTTCTTATTATTCTGTACTTCAGGATTGTTCATGTTGATGAAGAAATTCTTTCCTGGGGTTGGAGAATGCGTTATTTCGATGGTAGTGACTTCTTGTACTTCTTGATGGATTGGTGGTTGTTGTTGTTGTTGTTGTTCCTTAAGCTGCCTGGCTGAACAGCCCCGAGTCCCTAAGGAAGGCCATGGCCACGGTCGGGCTTTCCCACAGAGCTCTCAAGGAGTGTAGATTGTGTTGTTGGCGTAAGTGGTTGTGTGAATTGCAGTCTTCTATGATGTGTTTAAGGGGAGCATCCGGTTCATACTCGTAATAGTGCTCAAAACGGCAATATTGCGCAACCCGATATATGGCATCATCACCCATCCCTCTGTCTTCAGTTAAAATCCTGAGGCAATATTCCGTCTGGAAGCATGTTATTTCTGGGCTAGTTTAAAGTTTTCGCGGGTCGCGGGTCGCGCAGACGCGTAGAAAATGCATTATGGGTTTCGGATCTGCAAAAAAAAAAACTAAAACCATGAATTTTTGGTGAAAATATGACGTTCTTAGATATTTTGCCTAACAGTATCTGGTACTCAACCCGGGTAACAACGAAGGGTGTGGTGGTGGTGGAGGAGAAAGAGCAGTGTGGTCCAAGCCGCGAGAGAGGTAGGGTGTGGCTGGCCGGCTGGCTTGCAACAGCTCTCGTGCCTTAGTACCTCACGTAAGAAAGTTCACTTGTCGGCGCAGTTCTGACGTAACCAAACATGCTACAACAATGTTTCTGGTGTCATTGGAAAGGGCATGAAATTCTCTACAACTCCACGCCGCCATTTGTTTTTATTTCTTTCCCATTTCGACACAGCACCCCGAGACATTTGTCACCTAATTTGTACCTAATTTGTACCTAATTGTAAATGTCCTAATTCTACAATTAGATACAAAATGGAAAAAAGTATCAACGTACAATTGAAACTACACCTATTGTTAGTACCCCCAATGCATTAAAACAATCAAGCAACAACATTTAAATGAGATTTTGATTTTACAAAAAGTCATAAATTTACACACCTAACTCAAAAAATAATTGTCCTAGAGAATTAAAATTTTGGAAATTTCTTAGTTGTTAGGTCCCCTATACGTGTACAAAATCTTATGAAATACAGACAAAATCCACTGACACGTTCTAGAGTAAAGGCCGGACGCTCCCCGGTATGGGGTGCTGTGTTACATCCTGGGCAGGTGTCGACGACGGAGTCATCCAGTCTCTTTTGATAGCTCAGCAGAGCTGAATGGTGTCCGCATCTCAGCCTGGCCAGGTGGACTCTGTCCTCGCGAGGAAGGGAGGATTCAGAAGGATGGATTTCATGAGGTCGTGCCTGTAGCTGCGTGTTGTCTATGAGTGAGTGGATGGAACGGTGAGAGATATGAGTATGGATTGGATGTGCTTCTGGAAGCTGGTTTTGGGTGGGCAGGGAGGGAGAGAAGATAGTATTTGTGTGTGATAGCGTGTGCTGGATGTTGTTTTGATATTTCTTGGTGTCTGGGTGTGTTGCCATGTAGTGAGTGGGTGGTGTTGATTCGTGGAGGCTGCTGCCAGGAATTGAGTGCCTCTCATGTCCAGATGGTCTTTGACTTTGATGACTTTGGTTTCTTGATGTAGGTGATCTGTAGGTGTAGTAGCTGTGCAGCCCGTTATGATTTTTAGGGCTATATTTTGAATAGTCTGTAAGGTTTTATGATGAGTTTCAGTTAGGTTATAAGCCCAGGCCGGGCTTGAGTATTCCATCACTGATCTTATGTATTGTTTATACACTGTGGTGCTGGTTTCTTTGTTGTGTCCAAATTTCGTGTGGGCGAGTCACTTGAGGGCGTTAAGTCTGGGTGTCAGTTTCTTTTTCATGTTTGTGGTGTGGTGTTTGAATGTCATTTGAGTATCATATGTTGCTCCTAGGATTTTGGGTGAGTGTGTGTGTTAGGGGTGTGTTGTTTATGGTGAGTTGTTGTTGTTGTTGTTATTGTTCCCCAGGCTGTCTGGCCGAGCAGCCCCAAGGTCCCGAGCAAGGCCAAGGCCATAAATGAGTGCCCCCACAAAACCCTTCTTACCACTAACAAAGCCTGGGTGACCAAAGCCACTCCAAGGCAGGGAGCTGAGGAGGGTGCGGAAACGCCCGGGAAACCAAAGTCCCACCCAAGACCCTGTGCCCCTCAGCAATTATGAAGGGAAAGTTGAGGGGCAAGGGAGAAATGTGACGCATTGGCTCCCAATCTAGGGAGGTCAATCCACGAAAAAGACGCCGTCATTTGAGATCTAGAAGATATATTAGTACAAGGATCAGTCAGAGTAAGCTATGGGTATGGCAGAGATCGCTTAGCTCTCCCTCTGATAGACCAGCCCATCACCAGATGACTAGAACCCAATCCTCTCAGCATCAGCTAGGAAAGGCCCTAGAGAGCCGCCTTTGGCGTGGGGATAGCTCCCCTATTTCAACTCCTTTCGGGGTTGGGCACCTGTCCTCTATGGTGAGTTGTGAGGAGTATGTGTGATCTCCTGTCCAGCTTGTGAGGGTTGCAGTGGATTTGGCTGGGGCTAAATTGAGTCTGTTTGTAGTGCACCAGTCATGTAATGTTTTGAGATAGGGTTGAAGGAGACTTGTTGCTGTGTCTGGGTCTTGGTGTGTGCATGTGAGTGCTATGTCATCTGCGTAGGAGGCTATGTTTATTTGGGGAGTATTGGGTGTATTTATATCATGCATGTACAGATTGAAGAGTGCGGGCTACAAGACGGATCCTTGCGGGACTCCGTTTGGGAAATTTCTGATGCTAGATAACTGACCGGCAAAAGATACATGCGCGCATCTGCCTGCTAGGAAGTTGGCCAGCCACCTTTTTGTGCTGTTGTGCATGTTTGTGTCGTAGATTTTGTTTGTTAGGCTGTGGCTGGGGATGGCATCGAAGGCTTTACTAATGTCGAGTGTGGCAAGTAATAATCTGTGTGGTGGTCTGGCTGAGTTGATGCCGTCAAAAGTTCTTTGTGTAAGGTCTGTAAAATAACAAAGAAAAAGAAAGCAACGAAAGGAGAGGAGAAGAAGAAAACAGATAAGAACAAGAAAAAGAAAACCAGAAAAGTGGAAGAAATGAAACCAACAGAAAGGAATGCCTCGACCCCGCCCCAACCAACGATGTCAAGGTCAACCACCCGGAAGACGGAACCTAGAAACGGCCGACTCGCCAATATGGACCAGGAAAACCCCGTCACGCCGGGAAAGAAAATCTGCCGGGACAGGACCACAACAGTCACCAGAAGAGTCTTGTTTTCCCAACCATTTTGAAAATGACAAATGAAAACCTGTACATATATGTAATTAATATTAAGGAAGCAATAAACATTAAGAAAGAATAGAAATTAACAGAAGAGTGTAATTAATATTAAGGCCACCTGTCACTAAAAAAGAGTTATACCAGTAAATTAAATGTACTAAATAAAACCATGCCTAAGGATCTCGTAAATTACGAGAGTATTATCAAACCATCTCCTAGGGAAGCTTTATCAACTTCTATAATAATTATAAACAACTATGTACATGCCTTCTTTAGAACAACAATTCTCTATGTTAAAATCAAACCAATCACACATACTTTCTTCAGAGTTGGTGAGCCAACCAACAAACTTTTGACCCTTTGCAAATCCCTAGATAAGGAAATGACCCCCAGCAGTACCAACCGATACAGTCGAGAGTATAGAAGTCTTAACCCGTACAGCCCCAGCGACGCGCCTGACGCGTCGGCGATGTATGTAACGCACAGCCCCAGAGACGCGCCTGGCGCGTCACCCTAATTGCGCCGACCGTAACCTCAGGTGTAGCAACTCAAGAGGGCTCAGATTTGTATGGGAACTGTGTACGTATCCCACGCAACCGTGCCGATGGTTGAAAACTCTCAAAGTCCACGTGCGTGCGCGCGAGCGCGCAATAACCTGTTTTTTTGGGATAATTGCCTTCAATTTTTTACTCTTGTAAAATCCGTTTTCGGGGGCTCTGTAGGACCATTTTTTAAGCTTTTTGAGCGGTTTTTCGTGGTTTTTCCTTCATTCCTAACCCATTCGCTATTGTTTCTGGAATAAAACCATTTTTTGAAAACCGGCCGGGTTCTGGTGCGCAAACATTACAAAACTAGCCGGGGCTCCACGGGTTAAGTATCAGTTATAATTGATTCTGCATGAAGATTGACATATCCAGAATCTCAATCTTAAATATATTAAGTAACTCTAACCTAAGTAAAGATTGTGATATGTTTTATGTTCAAACTATAAAGATTTGTCTGCCAAAACATTCCCTCCTTTAACCTCTGAAGTGCGCATGGGGGTAATTAGACACCTCTCCCTGTGCGCATGTATTTGAGGTGTTTCCGTCACTAAAATATTCATTGTACCATTAATAGCATTAATACTTATCCATATGCGCCTATTATGGGTTGATTATAAAGGTATTAACCTGAAACAACAATAAAACGAGTGAAAACAGCGTTTGGATGGTCAAAATCGGAGATATAGCCCGCGAGTTGTATAATGTATGGGTGAGGCAAGCTGCTTTCCCGCCAATTTCCCCCAAGGCCACTGAGACACAGTCGATCGATACTCTCTCTCTCTCTCTCTTGCATTCGCTTGCTATCAGTGATGACCACACCCTGTAACCGGATTTCTAATGTTAGCACGAAAATATACCTCAGAATAAGGGAATAACAGGGAAAATAGGTGATAACTGAAGGAGAGGAGGAAAGTGGGGAAGGAGGGGAGGTAGAGGACTGAGATTTTGCATGGCCCAGGGGCCAAAACAAAAATAAAAAATAAAAAAATAAAAATATATATTTTTTTTTTCGATGTCAAAAGTTGATTTTTTTTTTCACTCACTCTTAAGAGTCTTCCCGCAGTCCGCCGGGGGAACTCTTAAGAGTCTCCCTGCAGTTCCCGGGTTAACCGGGAGGAAAGTCATGTGACCTCAGGACGCCACACTATAGCCAAGTCCGCATCCAAGATTGTCATTCTGTTAAGCTAATGTAAAACCTGTGTAATGAATAATCTTAAGTTAGAAAATAGTATGACACTCTACCCAGACAAACTAACCTTAAAACATATTCCCTCAAGTCTATTTTGAAGACTTACCAGCCGTATGAAATACGGAAGAAAAACCCTATAAGCACGACGAGCAAACCGACTCCCCCCTCATAACCCCCTTAACCCCGCACCAACAAACCGACTCCCCCCCTCATAACCCCCTTAACCCCGCACCAACAAACCGACTCCCCCCCTCATAACCCCCTTAACCCCGCACCAACAAACCGACTCCCCCCTCATAACCCCCTTAACCCCGCACCAACAAACCGACTCCCCCCCTCATAACCCCCTTAACCCCGCACCAACAAACCGACTCCCCCCCTCATAACCCCCTTAACCCCCCACCAACAAACCCACTCCCCCCCCTCATAACCCCCTTAACCCCGCACCAACAAACCGACTCCCCCCCTCATAACCCCCTTAACCCCGCACCAACAAACCGACTCCCCCCCTCATAACCCCCTTAACCCCGCACCAACAAACCGACTCCCCCCCTCATAACCCCCTTAACCCCGCACCAACAAACCGACTCCCCCCCTCATAACCCCCTTAACCCGCACCAACAAACCGACTCCCCCCCTCATAACCCCCTTAACCCCGCACCAACAAACCGACTCCCCCCCTCATAACCCCCTTAACCCCGCACCAACAAACCGACTCCCCCCCTCATAACCCCCTTAACCCCGCACCAACAAACCGACTCCCCCCTCATAACCCCCTTAACCCCGCACCAACAAACCGACTCCCCCCCTCATAACCCCCTTAACCCCGCACCAACAAACCGACTCCCCCCCTCATAACCCCCTTAACCCCGCACCAACAAACCGACTCCCCCCCTCATAACCCCCTTAACCCCGCACCAACAAACCGACTCCCCCCCTCATAACCCCCTTAACCCCGCACCAACAAACCCACCCCCCCCCCCATCACCCCCTTAACCCCGCACCAACAAACCGACTCCCCCCCTCATAACCCCCTTAACCCCGCACCAACAAACCGACTCCCCCCCTCATAACCCCCTTAACCCCGCACCAACAAACCGACTCCCCCCCTCATAACCCCCTTAACCCCGCACCAACAAACCGACTCCCCCCCTCATAACCCCCTTAACCCCGCACCAACAAACCGACTTCCCCTTAACCCTAACCGACCAACAAACCGACTCCCCCCTCATAACCTTAACCCCCTTAACCCCGCACCAACAAACCGACTCCCCCCCTCATAACCCCCTTAACCCCGCACCAACAGGTTAAGGATATTATTCAAAATATATGTTTCCTATGTACTATTCTTATAAACAAACACTAACAAATGTTCCAGAAGTGGAGGAGGAGTGATGTATATAATTTTACTAATCATACCCATACCCACTTGGGTATAGATAAATCATACCTTCCTGAGATCAGGCAACATTCAATTTAAAAAAAAAAAAAAATTATACCTCTCTGTGCAAACAGTAACGGCATCACCGACCTCCAGTGACCCAGAACTACCAACTTAACCTTCTTGCCAGCAAGTTAGCAATTTATATAGAAATTTATGTTCCCTATATGTTCCTTTTAAAATAATAATGAACAAGTGTTGCAGAAATAGAAAGCGGCTTCCTTCTATAACTTTTATTACCAATACCCGTGCACAGTTCCTATAGTAATAAATAACCCTTTCTCAAGATCAGACAACATCAGTTCTAAAAACCTTCCCCCCCTTTTGCAAAACTATATAAACCCAGAGCATAGAGAATGAAGGAAAGTAGAAAGAATTTTTCTTTGGATCGGCAACCCGCTCTGTAGAAACATTGATTTTTATGGAATAGTTATTGATCCCGGCACCCCGAAGTCCTTATACTATCTGTAGATATAATTACGTTATTCTAGGATCTTTGTTATTTGTGGCAACACCATCTCTTAACATAGAGCCCTATAATAGTTTTTGTATCATAGTGTAACAAGTAATCTACATGAGTGTAACTTTCTTATTTCTGGCATTCACAGAGATTAAGACCGTTATATTTATTAGTTATATTGCTGTATAGATAAAACATTGAAAGAGTAAAGCAAAAACCTCCCTTTCACTATTTTCCTATTTAGAAATTGTACTAACACTTCTCACAGAGATGTAAGGTAGAAAGATCTTTTGTGTTATAAGGGTTTAGCGAGACACCTTCACGGGCACTCTGCATACATAAATCCTAGGCACAAATTGTCTGTGGCAACCCACCAGAATTTGTGACTAAAAGGTTAACACCGCCTGAGTTCTTTGAACCTCTTATAAGGGTTAGTGACAGTCAAGAAGAGCAATTATCTAAGCTTATCTTGCGTTAGTCCGATGCTAAGTTAATCCGGCAAGACTTGAAACTTATGCATTTAAAACCTCAGTTCAAGAGTACCTGAACAGAACTCCATCAACGACTAATATAAAGATCAGGATAGTCAAGATTCGCTGGAAGCTATATGCTGAGAATACTTGCGTTAATCCGATATGGTGACCAACTGTTATATAATAAGTTACGGAACCATATTTAAGACCCCAAGCCCATTAATCCAACTGTAACGTCTCCACACGACCGGACAACCTGGACGACCCACGGAACATCAGAAGAAAAACTCAACGAAGTGTATCTCTACAAACAAGAAAAGAAATAATATAGAAAATACGTTAATTCAGTATCAGTGACGAGATACTAGAAAGTTGGAACTCAAAGTGATCGAAATAACCAGAGGTTTAACATCTCAAAATACGTGAAAGTGTATAATAAGTGTTCTACGAGATTCAGATATCAATAATCAGGAAGATCAATACGTCCTATAATAAATGATCTTTAACCTGACAAGCGCGATATAGACCTAGGTGCTAGGGTAGTTATTTGTGCATTTCTAGCCCTGGATTCTGACAGAATTCGTTATATTTACAATATAAAGCATTATTTGTTTTCGGTATGCTTTTATTTTACATATATGATGTATATATGAACCTTCAAGAGTGCTAAAATAAGTGGGAAAAGCATTTGGGTGGTGAAAAACGAAGATATTGGCCACCCGGTCATAATCTCAGGCGAGAGAGAGGCACAGGCAGCCCTCCCCTCTCGCTGTCTGGGAGTCAACTGAGACGAGCGGGGCGGTGTGTGCCGGTGTCTGGGTGTTGCATAACGATCTTTTATGCAACCCACTTGTGCTACATTATCGCGGGAGAGAAAAATAACCGATAAATGATGATAATAAGCGGAAAAATAGGTGATAATTGAGGAGGGGGGGGAGAGGGGAATAAGGTGGGGAAGGAGGGGAGGGGGAGGGGTGAGAAACACATGGATGAGTACTAGAGGGGAATTATCTCACCTAGAGACAAAATCCTTTGTTTTGATAGGCCCTTTTTTTTTTTGGAAGGCTTTTTTTTATGGTCTTGCTTCCGTGAGGCCTATCGCGTTCCCTATAGGAAGCCTTCCGTGAGGCCTATCGCGCTTGCCGGGTTAAGACAACATTTTCACTCCTCAGATAAGCTATATACCGAATTTAGACGGATTTTTACCTGTTCAGCAACTCAGTCATATTTCCGTCAAGTGGAAAATAAACAGAGTCCGTTCTCCCTGAATTTCGAGTTATAGAAATGAAGTGTTAATTTAGCCAGTGAATCTTACCATCCTATTAGTAATGTGTTCATCGAGAAATTACGTCTCTAATCCTCGTAATAACTTAATTGTGAGTTTAATCTAAATAAGAAGATTTACCTATACTTTCATGAACTCTGAAAATAGTTGAGGCTATAATATTTTTAGAGTTCACAAACTTGAGCTACAACTAAAAATACATCTATGCTTGAGCTTCCGTATTTAGTGCCAATAAATACTGGAACACGTATCCAATCGTCCACTATCATTCACGAGATTAAGTTCACGTAATATATTAATGAAACTGAAATCAAACTGAATTATTAGTAACTTCCATTATTAAGTTTTCACAAAGAGAAGAGTGCGCCTAATTCTCAAGGGAGAAATCTATATATATAGTTGAAGTGAATATACCTGATTTCTATCTAGATCCGCGAGCGTGCTGGGAGATTTGAAACGAGAAGTTGTAACACTTATGAGTACCCCATGTGTTAAAAGTGTTTCTAATTCATCATATGTGTCTCTAGTGAATAAGTAAATAAGCTGCATTACAAATTATCTTTTGAGATTATATATGTCCTCTATTGATTATTTATATGTATTTGCATGAACTCCAATATCCCAGTCTAGAAGAACTCACCTTAATCAATCGTTAATCCTGCATAAAATAAGGGCATAACATTGGTGGCTAGCGGTGGTCCTTGATTCGGATAGAAGATTTCATTGCATTTCATATCTACAAACAATAGAGATATTATAACATCAAAAATATGGCAGCTCGCTCTCACAT
Organism: Paralithodes platypus; assembly: GCA_032716605.1. Classification (NCBI taxonomy): domain Eukaryota; kingdom Metazoa; phylum Arthropoda; class Malacostraca; order Decapoda; family Lithodidae; genus Paralithodes; species Paralithodes platypus. The sequence continues at coordinate 24,045,678 of CM064582.1, forward strand.
TCCCATTCCCAAATATAATGGGGAAACTTATGAAATTGAAACCTACATGGACATAGTGAAGCCAGTATTAGACTTGGCATACAACACTGACCGCGAAAAGATAGCCGTCCTTTTAACGCACTTGGGAAAAGCCGTTTCCCTCGTTGCATCGCAGGTAACCCCCGCACTCACCTGGGACCAGTTTAGGCCCATTGTAATCGAGGCTATTAAGCCGTCACTGGCTACATTCGTCGCCCATGCCCGTATAAAGGACAGTAAGTACGAGGATGATTTGGATGCCACACTAGCATCTCTCACCAAACAAATTAAATCTGCTTATCCCACTCTCCCGAAAGTGCAGCAAGAACAGCACATTCTTGTAAATCTTGTGCAAGTGTTGCCCTCAGCAGTTCGTGAGTACTTCGCAGTACATGCTCCTGTTGTTTTCCAATGGGACTTAGTCACCATCAGGAGAATTCTCGCTATGCAACCCTCAAAAGTGAACACCATCGCCGCCATCAAGAGGTTTACCATCCATCCTCAAAACTCCGGTAGACCCCGAGAGTCAAGCCAGTTCCACCGACAACCCGCTACAACATCCAAACCTGCATACCACCCCAGGCGGTATCAACCCAACAGGCCCAAATTCAACCCTAACCAACCACGAAGGGTGTACAACAGAAATCAGGCCTACAACAATTATAAAGGTAAGCACACAACTCTTGTCATTATCAACCCATATGATTTCCCAGCTTGTAATCACAAATGTGCCCTTCACGACATTAGAGAATCTGCGAAATATAGATCAAGTCAACCTCGTATCTCCGCCAATGAGGAAGAGTTCGTTGAAGAGGAAAATGACAAGAGACAAGAAAATTAAGATGTTGCTTACATCCTAGTTAGCGAGGAACAAGAAGAAATCCTGGAGGAGGAAGAAATAGACCCCCAGGATTTTTAGAACCTCCCCCGCCTACGGTGGCTTCGGCGGGGGATTCTGCAAATGATAAATCACCCCCAATATACCACCTTGCTAAAATTAAAGATATCCCTGTAAGGCTACTTATAGATACAGGTGCCTCTCGCTCATTATTTTTAATTCATTCTTTGTCAAACACTGAAAGAAATTTGGTGAATTGCAAGCCACCAAATCCAATCTCATAAGTGCCGGGGACACCCCTCTGAAAAATTTGAGGGGAAACTAAACCACTGCATGTAACCACACCCTCACCTCATGCCAACTGTTACCACCATTTCATAGTATTTCACTCGGACTGTCAACATTATGATGGCTACTTAGGATTAGATCTCCTCCACAAACTTCAAGCATAAGTAGACTGTGGTCAGAGAATGATAATTTTTAAGAAAAGAAACCCAAAATTCCGCAAGAAACAATCAATCAACTCCTCAATCCCTAGAATTGTTCAGCAAGAAACTGCTTCCCCTGCATTTCCTCTGTCAAGAAAACAGCCACGTAAAGTAAAACTCAAAGAAATCCAGCAAATAACTTCCCTCAAAGTAGCTGCGTCGTTCAGTACGACAAATGCCAGTCCAGAATTTATTACAAAAAAAATTTCCAAGAGAAATCAAACCCATGAATCTGCCACCTGTGTTTCCCTTTCTACTCATAAATCTGTAAACCTGATAGAAACTTTGCCTTCTGCCAAACATGTCCACCCCACTCTTCTAGAAGCTAGAAATGACATCTCCTCCCACCATGAAAGTAATTTAAATAAGTCTACCACAAAAGTTCCGTTCTCTGTCACAGAGTCTATCAAAACCCCCACCAAATTGCCTTTCCCCACTATCATAAGCCCCGCTATCATTCAAGCTAGAAGTACTATTCCCCCTCAACATCAAAAATGGGTATCCCTTCGGCAAATGCCACAAGATACCATGATTTTGACCCCCACTAGTACCACGGTGGGTCAAGATCGATGCATGATTCAACCCGCCGTAATCTCATCTCGCCAAAATGCAATCCTTATAGCAAATATTTCAGAGGAAGTGTTAACATTACCTAAAGGTTTGATTATTGGCGATTTAGACATTTTGATGAAGTTGCTCTTACCCATGTCAAATCTAGCGCCCCCTTTGTATTACCAAACATTCCTGATAATTTATCCAGTATGCAAAAGCAACAGATGCAACAGCTATTGCAAAAATTTAGCGATATTTATGCTCAGACTCCCACTGAAATCGGTCAGACAACATTAGAAGAACATGCCATTCATACCACAGGACCTCCCCTTCGTCAGCCGTCCCGTAGAAAAAATCCTCTGCAGCGACAAGAGGAAGATCAACAAGTACAGGAAATGTTAGATGCCGGAATTGCCACGCCCTCTGTCAGCCCATGGTCTTCACCCGTCGTATTGGTCAAGAAGAAAGATGGCTTGACAAGATTTTGTGTAGATTACCGACGTCTGAATGACGCCACCATTAACCCGGGAGCTGCAGGGAGACTCTTAAGAGTTCCCCCGGCGGACAGCGGGGAGACTCTTAAGAGTTCCCCCGGCGGACTGCGGGGAGACTCTTAACCCGTACAGCCCCAGCGACGCGTCTGACGCGTCGGCGATGTATGTAACGCACAGCCCCAGAGACGCGCCTGACGCGTCACCCTAATTGCGCCGACCGTAACCTCAGGTGTAGCCACTCAAGAGGGCTCAGATTTGTATGGGAACTGTGTACGTATCCCACGCAACCGTGCCGATGGTTGAAAACTCTCAAAGTCCACGTGCGTGCGCGCGAGCGCTCAATAACCTGTTTTTTGGGGATAATTGCCTTCAATTTTTTACTCTTGTAAAACCCATTTTCGGGGGCTCTGTAGGACCATTTTTTAAGCTTTTTGAGCAGTTTTTCGTGGTTTTTCCTTCATTCCTAACCCATTCGCTATTGTTTCTGAAATAAAACCATTTTTTGAAAACCGGCCGGGTTCTGGTGCGCAAACATTACAAAACTAGCCGGGGCTCCACGGGTTAAGAGTCAGAGAAAAAAAAATAAACTTTTGACATCAAATTTTTTTTTTTTTTGGCCCCCGGGCCATGCAAAATCTCAGTCCTCTACCTCCCCTCCTTCCCCACTTTCCTCCTCTCCTTCAGTTATCACCTATTTTCCCTGTTATTCCCTTATTCTGAGGTATATTTTCGTGCTAACATTAGAAATCCGGTTACAGGGTGTGGTCATCACTGATAGCAAGCGAATGCAAGAGAGAGAGAGAGAGAGTATCGATCGACTGTGTCTCAGTGGCCTTGGGGGAAATTGGCGGGAAAGCAGCTTGCCTCACCCATACATTATACAACTCGTGGGCTATATCTCCGATTTTGACCATCCAAACGCTGTTTTCACTCGTTTTATTGTTGTTTCAGGTTAATACCTTTATAATCAACCCATAATAGGCGCATATGGATAAGTATTAATGCTATTAATGGTACAATGAATATTTTAGTGACGGAAACACCTCAAATACGTCAGCACAGGGGGACGTTTCCAATTACCCCCATGCGCACTTGTTAGGTTAAGAGTCGGAGAAAAAAAAATTTAAACATCGAAAAAAAAAAAAAAAAAAAAATGGCCCTTGGGCCATGCAAAATATCAGTCCTCTACCTCCCCTCCTTCCCCACTTTCCTCCCCTCCTTCAGTTATCACCTATTTTCCCTGTTATTCCCTTATTCTGAGGTATATTTTCGTGCTAACATTAGCGAGTTGCAAGCAGGGCATTGTCATCACTGTTAGCAAGCGAGTGCAAGAGAGAGAGAGAGAGAGTATCGATCGACAGTGTCTCAGTGGCCTTGGGGGAAATTGGCGGGAAAGGAGGTTGCCTCACCCATACATTATGTAACTCGCGGCCTGTATCGCCGATTTTGACCATCCAAACGCTGTTTTCACTCGTTTTATTGTTGTAACAGGTTAATACCTTTATAATCAACCTATAATAGGCGCATATGGATAAGTATTAATGCTATTTATGGTAAAATGAATATTTTAGTGATGGAAACAACTCAAATACGTCAGCACAGGCAGACGTTTCTAATTACCCACATGCGCAGTTCAGAGGTTAAGGAAGGTCATGGCCACGGTCGGGCTCTCCCACAGAGCTCTCAAAGAGTGTACATTGTGTTATTGGCGTAAGTGGTTGTGTGAAATGCAGTCTTCTATGATGTGTTTAATGGTATGGGGTGCTGTGTTACAACCCGGGCAGGTGTTGACGACGGAGTCATCCAGTCTCTTCTGATAGCTCAGAAGAGCTGGATGGTGTCCGCATCTCAGCCTGGCCAGGTGGACTCTGTCCTCGCGAGAAAGGGAGGATTCAGAAGGATGAATTTCGGGAGGTCGTGCTTGCAGCTGCGTGTTGTCTATGAGTGAGTGGATGGAACGGCGAGTGATATGAGTATGGATGTGCTTCCGGAAGTTGGTTTGGGGTAGGCAGGGAGGGAGAGAAAACAGTATTTGTGTGTGATAGCGTGTGCTGGGTGTTGTTTTGATATTTCTTGGTGTCTGTGGGTGTGTTGCCATGTAGTGTAGTGGGTGGTGTTGATTCGTGGAGGCTGCTGCCAGGAATTGAGTGCCTCTTATGTCTTGATGATCTTTGACTTTGAGGACTTTGGTTTCTTGATGTAGGTGATCTGTGGGTGTAGTAGCTGTGCATCCTGTGATGATTTTCAGGGCTTTATTTTGAATAGTCTGTAAGGTCTTATGATGTGTTTCAGCTAGGTTAGAAGCCCAGGCCGGGGTTGCGTATTCCATAACTGATCTTATGTATTGTTTGTAAACTGTGGTGGTGGTTTCTTTGTTGTGTCCAAATTTCGTGTGGGCAAGTGATCTGAGGGCGTTAAGTCTGGGTGTCAGTTTCTTTTTCGTGTTTGTGGTGTGCTGTTTGAATGTCATTTGGGTGTCGTATGTTACTCTTAGGATTTTGTGTGTGTGTGTGTGTGTTAGGGGTGTGTTGTTTATGTTAAGTCCCGGGACGTAATCGTGCTCTCCTGTCCAGCTTGTGAGGAGGGTTGCAGTGGATTTAGCTGGGGCTAAATTGAGTCTGTTTGTAGTGCACCATTCATGTAATGTGTCGAGATAGTCTTGAAGGAGTCTTGTTGCTGTGTCTGGGTTTTGGTGCGCGCTTGTGAGTGTTATGTCGTCTGCGTAGGAGGCTATGGTTATTTGGGGTGAATTTGGTGTATTTATATCATGCATGTACAGATTGAAGAGTGCGGGCGACAGGACGGATCCTTGCAGGACTCCGTTTGGGAAATTTCTAATGCTAGATGACTGACCGGCAAAAGATATGTGTGCACATCTGCCTGCTAAGAAGTTGTCCAGCCATCTTTTTGTGTTGTTGTGCATGTTTGTGTTGTAGATTTTGTTTGTTAGGTTGTGGCGGGGGATGGCATCGAAGGCTTCACTAATGTCGAGTGTGGCAAGTACTGATCTGTGTGGTGGTCTAGCTGAGTTGATGCCGTCAAAAGCTCTTTGTGTAAGGTCTGTAAGAAGAGTGTTTGTGGAGTGCAATGGCCTGAAGCCGTGTTGTGTTGGAGAAAGGGGTAAGTCAGGTGTCATCAGTTGTAGTACAAGGTGCTCTATGACTTTGGAGGGGGTGCAAAGGAGTGTGATAGGGCGGTGTGAGGAGGGAAGCGTGGGGTCTTTGTTAGGTTTGGGGAAAGTGATGATGATACCATGCTTCCAGATGTCTGGTATTGTGTTGTGTGAGTAGCTGTAGTTTGATATGTTAGTGAGTGCTTGTATGCCTTGTGGTCTGAGGTGAATGTTGCTTATGTTGTCTAGGCCACAGGCGGGTGAGAGCTTGAGATTGTTGATGATATGCTTTGTCTGGTTGTTGGTGAAGGGTGTATAGTCAGGGTCTGTTGGGAATTGTCTTTTTCGTCGGATGACACGTCGGTCGTCTTTGTGGGGTTTTAGGTGACTGACATGAGAGAAGTGATTGATGAGAGTGTTTGCTTGTTGTTTACGTGAAGGAGTAGAGTCTGTTGTTTGTAATTGCAGCATGTGATTGTGTTGTGTTGCTGTTGGAAAGTCTGATGCTGTTTAGTGTTTTGTAGATTTTTTTGGGGTTTGTTTTGTGGTCGAGTGTTTGTAGGAAGTTATTCCAATTTAGTTTTTGTTGTTCTTGTATTTTGTTGTTAATCTGGATGTTGAGTGCTTGAATTTGTTGATTGATGTCTTGTGTGTGGGGTGCTGGGGAGTGTTTCAGTGTGTCACGTTGTATGATGTGGTTTTGAATTTCTGGTGAGAAGTTGGGGTTGTGTTTTTTTATGTTACCTCTTGGAATGTGTTTCTTGTCGGCGTTTTGGATAGTCGTGTTGAATGTGTGTACAGCATTGTTGATGTTAGTGATGGGTGTACTTAAAATGCCCCAGAACGAGAAGCCCACCACAGAAGCCACGAGCGAACACCACACAGAAACACCCGAAAGAAAGGCCCACAGAACGAAAGGACCAGGTGAACGAGCCAACCAGTTCAGACAGGCCGAAGCCCGCAGGGCTATGCAGCTCCAAACCACACCTGCCTACCCCTTCTAAACACTGACCTTTCCCACACCTCGCGTATACACTACCCCTCGTGTCCTACACCTCTACCTACATGATGACGAACATAAATACACCTTAACCCTTTATTAGCGGCTCACCACTTAAGTCGTATTTAATAAAGCTGGACTATGTGGCGGCGCTCGACATAACTCGAGTGGCAATTTCAGCACGTAATGTGGCTGAGAGAGAGAGACAAGTGGTGGCAGGAGACTAGCGAGCGTATGACTGCTCCAGACCACCGCGGCGAACCTACTGACACAAATCTCAGCTCCCTCCTCCCTCTCTCACTCGCTACATACTCAATTATGTACCGAAAGTACCGAATTACCTGCTTTTTGCACTCGCGTTGCACGGTTATTGCAAGAAAACTATCCATCATACAAGGATCGTTATGGTGTCATTCGAAAGCTCTGTTTATGCCCTTTCAGGGATAGATACTTGTTTTACGTTCTGGGTCTTATTTAGGCATGAAAATGATCACGTAAACAGCCCTATTTTGGCTAAAAACACCCCGCTGGGCGGTACACATAAATAAACCGCATAGGCCGCTCGTAAGGTGTTAAAGTTAATACACCCATGCCCTGTCCCTAAATTAGGATGTCAATATCAACATACCCTAAAATACCTTGTCTTGCCAGACTAAGTTTCTGAAGACCAATCGCCCCCATAAATCTATGTATGTTCCTCCCAGGTTAAAACACCCATGCCTGTCCCTAGACCTCGTATCTCCTTTTCCATGACGAGTATAGATATATGTACCCCCGTGCTCAGTCGCCCACCCTTGCCTTGTTCTTCTAGTAACTAAGTGTATATATAATATTAACCGGAGTATGCCACCAGTATTGATACGACATAGTGGCACTGTCCTTGTGTCGTATTGTGCCACGTGCAGACCAACCAGGTTTCATCATCTTATTAGGACGACGGCTATAATGTCGTCATTCATGCATGTATTCAATCCTTAGGTTAGTTATCTTTATCCGCCATTGTGTTCATCTCTTCCATTTACTTTTCCACAATTGTTATACGTCTTCCAATCACCTCCTTCGTATCCACAGTCCACACTACTCTATTTTGCTTCGTGTCCTACACCTCTTACCCGCCAGACTCTACCTACATGATGATGAACATGAATACACATTCATTTAAAACACCCAGGCCCTGTCCCTAGGTTGAGCTAATGCCAACCAGTTCAGACAGCCATAAATCTATGTATGTTCTTCCATCCGAGAAGTAATATGTTCACCCCTTAAAATACCTTGTCTTGCCAGACTAAGTTTCTGAAGACCAACCGCCCCCATAAATCTATGTATGTTCTTCCATCCGAGAAGTAGTATGTTAAAACCCCATGTCCTAATTGATAAGAAACTATGATACCCACGGGTACACCAGTGTATATAGAACCATTGTTCCTGTAAGACCTAGACAGCAATGACTGAAGATGTTAGCCACCATGCTGTAACTTTAATTCTTACCCCAACCAGAGATTGTATATACAACCCTCTGTTACCATTGTCTCGACCATTTTCACCACGAAACAATACCGAAGTTAACCCTACGAACTGTCGTTTTCTTTGGTGTATATATCATAGAAAACGCAGTTCCCAGGAACAACTAGATCAGCAAGAAATAGTGTCAGATTAACAGTATCCATAACCATCGTATTGACGAGTAATAATACACCATGTTTTTCCCTACTTTTATCCACAGTCAAACACACACCTATAGTTAACCTCCTTTTTCCCCACAGCCCCACAGTCCACATGATTCTATCTTTTCCAGACTCATATACCACCCCGTATTTGCTCATCCCCCGGTAGCATTTGGCTAACATACTTTCACTGTCATTAACCCCCAAACTTCAATATCAACTGTAGTCTAATGCCACCCCTACGCCCGGAGACCCTAGGGTCAAACTTCCACGTAGCCCCCTGAACCCTCTCCCTCTCATTAACCCCCCACGCTCCTCGACTCTTTTCCGACCTAGCCTCTCCATCATACCTCCTGAAGATCCTTGATTTTTCTGTTGCTAACGTTCTCCAACCTTTTATATAATTATATACTCCTATCCAGCCTACCTTCCCTTAGTAGGACGGAACAACATTAGAACTTTACTAACCCTTTGCATGCCATCTATTCCCTCACAACCCATTCACAACCCTGTACCCAATGATCGTCAGTGCGAGGCTAGCCGCCTCGCCAGTGACTAACTTCTATTGCCATACTTCCAGATAAATGTGGCAGAGTTAGCAACCCAGTCTCCACCACATCCAGCAAACCATGCAATTAACAACCCAACCGATTAAACCAGCTAGTCAAGGCACCTTCGGTTTTGGTATTACGAACACCCACATCTGTCTCATAAACAGAGGGTTATTACAAACACTTGTGATATGGCAAGCCCCTAGCCACAGCCGCCGGACGACCATCACAGAGAGAGGGCGCGCATCTACCCCTTTTTACCCACCCGAGGAGGGAGACCCCCACCCCTGCCGAGGTATATCTGACCCCTGTTTTGACTTCTGGGTCATTGCCAGGTAGCACAGGAATTCTTCCTATCAATGAACTAACCATGCATGACTAACCCCTTTACTAACCTCTATTAACCCACAATAACCCATTCACCTTTCTTGCATACTCGGATAATCAAATTAGCACCTCAGCTATACCATAGAATGAAGACTGAGCAATATAAGAGAGACGCTCCTATCACAGCTGTCCCAGTCCTCCTCGCAAAGTAGATCCAGTCTCCCTCCCCTCAATACTTCCAGTATAGCCAAAATAGTACCTCTTACTAAGGCTCAGTTATATCACATTATGAAGGCTCCCTATAGCCATGTGCCACAACAGTAATCACCACCTTACCTAGTCCCCGTATCTATTGAGAGCTCAAATAATTCCATAAGACTCAAGATCCCTATGGCCTACAGGGTCCAAAACCGAGCCTATAAACCCAGCTCCAGCCCCAGTAAAATCAGTTGAAAGATAGACACCAACCCAGGTTGGTCACCAGAGTCGACCTCGAGCTCTATCATTGTTGGTTGCTGAGAATTGAGTTCCAGAGCTGGCAGACTCTGTGGCAGATTTGGATAGAAGGACCTGTCCACGTACTTGAGAACTTCCTACATATGGACCACCTGGACGGCCGCGGAACCAGTCGTTAGCCCCCAACATCACGGATGCAAGATAACCAGGACCAGACCAATCAAATACTACCCAAGATTCACTCTATCAGTACTACAGTGTTACAGTGCTATTTAGAGACTCACTTATTAATATTTCTATGAAGTGGCTATATCTTTGCCCCAGTATAATTCATATATAATCATTCCATTGGGAAGTGCTAAGCGTATCAGTGTTGATTAATTAACAGGCGATATTAACTCTGGTAATTACCCATATATCCAGATATTATTACATAGAAGTGAAGTGAAGAATTTAACAACACTAGCATAAGTGGATCTGGATGGAGCCTAGTCTCCCACTTCCAACGTTCAGGTATTAATCTTCTGATCACTGGCTTATTTAACAGGTTTATATACTGGAGACCATCAATGTTACTTATAGATTCATATTCACTGTTAGATTTATTACTGGTAGCTCTGGTGCACAAGTAGTAGTTCACAGACTAGATTAGACACGCGTATTTTAGAGCACGGGAATTCTAGTAACCTCAGGGGGTACTGATCTAAGTTTTATATTCTTATAGCAGAAACACGTAGAACGCAAATCAGTGGGCGAATATCAGATATCACTAATCTGATATTCGCCCACTGATTTGCGGTCTACGTGTTTCTGCTATAAGAATATAAAACTTAGATCAGTACCCCCTGAGGTTACTAGAATTCCCGTGCTCTAAAATACGCGTGTCTAATCTAGTCTGTGAACTACTACTTGTGCACCAGAGCTACCAGTAATAAATCTAACAGTGAATATGAATCTATAAGTAACATTGATGGTCTCCAGTATATAAACCTGTTAAATAAGCCAGTGATCAGAAGATTAATACCTGAACGTTGGAAGTGGGAGACTAGGCTCCATCCAGATCCACTTATGCTAGTGTTGTTAAATTCTATCATTTGCCTTGCACGAGTATTCAGAAGTGTGTATATCAATAAACGTAATCGTGTATTTTGTTACCGTGTGTTTATTTTGTGTTCTCTATTCCTCATGCCTTGTTTTGTGCATGCAGCCTTATATACCCAGTCAGTTAGAACTCACATTACCCAAGTTAATCCTGTAGAAAAACAGGGCATAACAGTACTGTTTAAGGTTTCAAAGTGTTGTTCTGTCTCATTTGTGAAAGCTTCCCAGTTAGCTCTTTTATAGTTAGTGTAAGTGTGTCTGTGGCTAGCTGGGGTGAGTCTTGTTTTGGTGGTGATAATGATCGGGAGGTGGTCTGAGCCTAAGGTTCTGACCACCCTCCAGGATGTTGTGGGGGCGAGTTCAGGGGAGCAAAAGGTGATATCAGGAGATAATGGGGTGTAGAGGGCTTGGTGGGGAGTATGGGTATGCTGATGAATGTTATTGAAGATATATAGGTTGTCTGTTTGGTGTTGTAGGACCAGCCCTCTGTCTGTGTCGGGGTTGTCGACAAACCAGGCCGACGTCTTTGCATTGAAATCACCACCCAGGATGATGTGTGGGGTGTTTGTGATGTGTTGTAGTTGTGGTCTGTAATCATTTGGTACTGTAGGGGATGTTTGGGGAGGGATGTATGTGTTTATGATGGTAATGTTGGAGCTGTTGCTAGTGCGTATTTTAATTGATTGTATTTCTGTTGTGTTATCGTTTGGGGGGAGGAGGAATTTGGTATGTGCACTGGTGTCTATATATGTTATATCTTTGTGTACCAGGGTGGTGAGTCCACCGCCAATGCCAACGGCCCGGTCTTGTCGTATGGTGGTGAAATTGTGAAATGTAGGTTTTTCTTGTGTTGTACGGAGTTTTGTTTCTTGTAAGATGGCAATGTGTATGTTGTGTTGTTTGATGAAGTGTGTGAGTTTGTGTTTCTTTGTGTTGATGCCATCTATGTTTAGTTGAAGGATGTTAATGTGTGTGCGGTGTATGTTGGGTGCTGCTGCACAAGGATGGGGTGGGGTGGGGGGAGGGGAGGGGGTGAGGGTGGGGGTGGGGATGGGGATTGGGGTGCAGGAGATGAGGGTAGGAATGGATTAGGTTTGGGTGTGGATGGGCTGGGGGGGTTGGGGAGGAGAGGTGGATGGGTTTTAGGAGTGGGAGTGGATGTTATGGGCAGGTTATGGGGGTTGGGGAGGAGAGGTGGACGGGTTTCAGGAGAGGGAGTGGATGGTATGGTAAGGTTATGTGGGTTGGGGAGGAGAGGTGGACGGGCTTTAGGGGAAGGATTTGACTGGGAGAGGGAGGGGCATGAGGAACATGTCCAGGTGTTTGTGTAGTGTTTCATGAGGCAAGTGTTGTGCAGGTGAAATGGGTCCAGTTCCCGCATGAGTTGCAGAGAACTGAACCCTTAGTTTGGCGGCTCGAAGTAATGGGTTTTGAGCAAGTTGGACATGTGTATTTGTAGGTGGGTCCTGGTTTGCTCTCAATGTCTCCGGCTAGGAGTCTTCGAGAAATGACAGCCGGAGAGTCATCTCTCGGTGTAGGAAAAACTGTGTATTGTGTGTGTATGTGTGGTGTGAGAGGGGTGAGAATTGCCCGGCGCGACCGCAGCCGCTCCAAGGACGCGTGCCCTCAGGGAGGGGGCAGGGGATAGTTGTGGCGGCTTGGCTCCCGGAAACTGCTCCCCACGGTCGGCAGCCTGCTGTCCTCCACTGTCGGTGATCTTGTCCTCTGACGGGAGGGTCGGCAGCCATCCATGGTCGGCAGTTCCGGGAGGTGGTCCCACGGCATAGACGCTGCCACTCCAGGACCTTATACTATCCATCACTTACCTCAACCTTCTACCAATAAATTCACCATAGATCCCTTGCAACAGTTAAAAAACACCCTGCATAACGCGCATGTATGCCAAGACGTAAAAAAAAACGATGCAGCAAATGAGAAGTATCCTTTCGCCATTAACGACACTGTTATGGTAGCGAAGCTCCCTGTAATAAATAAATTAGGACCGCGATATGTGGGTCCCTATATCATCTCTCATGTTCCTAATCAGTACCAAACCTCCATTAACTACCATGGGGAAACCAGAACTTATAGAAACCGTTTTGTCAGAATATATAAACCTATCACCAGTGGTGGGCGCGCTCCGGTGGGACCGGTAATGCGGCAGCGCTCCGTGCTCCTCAGACATAAGGTAATGTGGCAGCGCTCACGCGCTCCTTTGGTCAGCCGACCCGATGCGCTTCCTGCTCCGCGCTCCTGCGCTCTTCGCTCCCAAAAATAGGTATATAATAAAAAAAAAGTAAAAAAACAGCTCTAGAAGTTATTTAATTATTTACCTAAATTAATACAATCTTTTGTCTTTCACATCATTAAATTAAAAAAATTCAAAAAATTCAAAAAACCTCAAGTCATGGTGTCTTTCTGAAGTTTAAGTTTCTCACTTTCTCAGTTTCTGTAATTCTTTATGTCATATCAATGATATGATTGATATCATATTATGGATGACCCGCTGACCAGTCTTCGACGGTATATATACGGCCGGGACTATGGCCTTGTCAGTTGTCACGCCCAGTGCCAGGTCCGTATATAATTATATACTGACTCGCCGAAAAAAAATCGTAGCAGCGAAACGACTGCACCTATGGCTTTCATATTTTTAGTTTTTTACCACTTGTACCTTACCATTCTGCATACCCACCACCACTACCCCAAACCCCTCCTCCCACCCACTCGCTGACTATCGGTCGCCTCACAAGGAAAAAAAAAGGAAAATCTGTGGCGGCGAAACGATTGCACCAATCGGTTCCATATTTGTGTGACAAGTACCTTACCCTTCTGCCTTCCCTCCACCACACCCCCAACTGCCTCCCACAACCCACTTCCAGCGTATCCGTACGAAGAAAAGGAAAAAAAAAATCTGTGGTGGCGAAACTACCTCAACAATCGGCTTCATATTATTTTGTAACACGAGTCAATTACGCTTCTACCTTCCCCCCACCATCCCCCAAACCACCCTCCCACCCATACATTCAAGTAACATTCCGATGGTATCGATACCATAAAATGATAAAAGTCTCTGAAGTCTATAGTGTCTTTTGACTCTTTTGAGCTACGTTCGCGACTATCGGGGACCTGATTTCTGGCGAAAATGGACAAGGGGAGTGTTTTTTTTACCATTATCCTTCCTTTCTCACTCAACTTGATAGATTTAGCCAAAAAAAAAAAAAAAAAAAATCTGGCACTGGCCAGGTTCTTACCTTTCCAGAGTTTGAAGGTGGCACTGGCAGTCTGTCACTATCATAGGATCACTGTATCACAGTTCACTAACACGGTGAGTAACACCGTACGATGACTGTACACGATAATGACGTTCTTGAACCTGTTGTTGACAGGAAAAATCGCTTCCGGAGCGCCAGAAAGGAGCGCTAAATTCAAGCTGCGCTCCTCGCCTGCACTCCGAGTTCAGATTTTTGCCACTCCTCGCTCCGCGCTCCTCTATATTGGTAGTGCGCACCGGATCGCAGAGCGCAGGGCGCCAAATCGGCGCACCCACGCCCACCACTGCCTATCACTACTTCCTCTGATAATGTACCCATCTGCACGAACGACAACACTGCAGTACCTCCCTCTGTTTCGCCCCAAGTTCCTGGCACTCAAGTCACAAATGTACCAGCGCCAACGATAATATCTCCTCCAGTAGTTCACACCCCAGCACCCGAAACCAGGTCAAACAAACCGCCGCCAACAGTATTCTGTCAGCACGCCCCGAGAACACTCCATCCCTTATCAATCTCACCAGGTGTCACACCTCCCCAGAAAGTGAAAGTTTCTTCCCATTCTGACACTTCCGTCAGTAAACCTGTTTTAAAAATACCAGATCGATATGCATTACGTCCCAGACTAACTCACAAACTTGCTGGGCCCACAACATCCCTAACAAAACGTATCAGAAGACCAGTGTACCAACAATCTAAAAGTTCCACTTCTTCTTCCCCTTCTACTAAAATCAAACCACTTCATAGTCGACGTTTTTCCACCTCCTCAAATTCTTCTCCAACATCTTCGCCACCATCAAAGAGGCCCCGGCCGCAAACTCCTTCGTCCACCTCTCCGCCTAAATCCACTTCCAGTACCAAAATATCCACCTCACCTTCCTCATCACCAAATTCTTCAACTTCAGAAGGATTACCTCACTCTATTTCTACAAAACTCCACGTTCAACTCTCTTCTTCTAAAGCAAAGTCATCCTCACCACGAAAGATGTCTACCTCTAAAACCCCTTTATCCACTACAAACCCAATACCATCCACATCTATACCACTAATCTCTAAAAAATCCAACATCACTGTCTCTCTTCCAACCCGGCTTGCACCACCAACACTATCTCCTTTTCCCTCTACTATGTCACCACAATCGTCACGTCAAGCTTACACTCTACCATCTCCTACAGCAAATAGTCAACAACAAATCAGCAAAATCCAACAACACCCTTCAGCTCCTCCAAATACCCCCAACCCAATACCTTGCCAATATAAATCCTCCTCATCCTCAGACTCCAGCCCTGAACCGCCTATACTGACAAATTTTCGCACTAAATCAGGTCGTTTAGTGAAAAGACCCGAACGCTTCTCTTCCATCTTAGTTGCACCAGTTGCAGTCCATGATAAGCTATCTAGACATATACCCACAATCCACACAATACACATCAACAACACTCAACCATTAAGGAGACCGGCTGGGTTTTAGGCTTAAAAAGCTCGAAATCCTGAAAATATCATTAAGTATTAAAATGTGTTTACTCAACATCCCTTCATAAGCCAGTGAAATGTTATTAGTGAAAACCCATTAGATTTTGTTTGTTATGTTTTCCAAACTTTTCCGGTATTCCTAAAAACATTATATAGCGAACTTTGAATTTGACAGGCTCAGTAACTACTGGTCGTACGAGGATTGTACATGCTGTATATAAATGGAAAGAGCGTAAAATACTCTACAACCTCCCAAGAGCTGTATATTCTACTCTGCCATTTTCCTGCGTAAGATATTGTAAACCAAAAACAAAAGTTAAAAATGTTCACCCAATTACCTTAGACTTTCACATGTTTTTCTCAACACCTGTTTTGTCACACTTTGGGATCTAATAATAAATGTATTATTAGGCATCTAGGAATGTTTTATATACCATTGGAAAGTGTGTGAAATGCTCTATAAAGTTATTCGTTATGCCCTGATTTTATGCGGGATTAACTTGGTATAGGTGGGTTCTACAAGACTGGGTTATAGGATTTCATGCAAAATACATATAGGGAATCAACCGAGGACATAGATAATCTCAAAATAAATGGTTTATAATGCAGCTTTATTCTTAACAATACTAGGCAGAATAGTAATTATAATATTCACAAGAAACAATGGTAAATTGGATAAATCAGTGCATACTTTAGACTTTCTATAATCTCTAGCACTTATCGCGATTTTAGAGAGAGACACACTTCCCACTACCAACGTTCAGGTATTAATATTCTGATCACTTTACTTCAACGATATATAAGGTACACTAGTGACACAGGCTAAGTATTCTCGTGAGGTTATAGTAATGGTAATATGACTCGTAATCAAAGGTGAAGGTATTTAAGTAATGAAGTTATCCCCAAGAAGGTACATAAGGGGGATATCAGTAGCTAGCTTCACTGGTACGGTAAATTCACTTATTACACTCGCACTTTAGACGCGTAGGATAATATGGTTTAAGCGAGAGGATGATAGTATGAATACTCGTTAATCAATATGCATTAAGGCCGTTATCTCCGTCTGAAGATTTTATCACTGCGGCTCTATTTGAACACTGTACTAGGACGATGAGGTGAGTATTAAATATTCATTAATTATTATCACTGGATTAAGTTACTAACACCTTGCGTAGCGATCACTTTCTTCACAATAGATATACACGAGACATAATATAATACACTGTATGGCGAAATTAATAGTATCGTCGCACTGATACCTGAGAATTAAGCACTGTGATGGAGTTGTCCTGGTTAGCGGCTCGCTTGGTGTAGTGACTAGCGTCTCAGACTTCCACCCAGAAGGCCCGGGTTCGCGCCCACGCTCGGCGCATTAAAGATTTTTCACAAACACTGAGTCATTACCATCCCTCATGAGCAAAGGGATGGGATAGTAGTACAGGACCCCAATGGAAATACGCCTAATCGGCCTTATTGAGCTATCCTTAGCTAGCTTAGCATGCACTAGCTTTAAGAACTATTATTATTATTATTATTATTATCTAGAGTTGTGATGTTGGGGGTTGACAGCTGCTCCGGGGCCGTCTAAGTTGTCCGGTAGTGTAGAGAAGGTTACAGGTGGGTTAATGGGTATGGGGTCTTAAATATGGTTCTGTAACTGTGGGGAAGACAGTTGGTCACCATATCGAACTAACGCAAGTATTCTGAGCTGGTAGCTGTGAACGAATACTTGACTATTCTGACCATTAATTAACCGGTGATGAAGTTCCGATATGTTACTCTTGGATGGGGACCTTAAATACAATGTCTCAGGCATAGGCCGGATTAACAAGGTATCGGACGAACGCAAGATAGTCGGGGAAGCAACTATCTCATCTGTCTATCTGTCTCTGGTCTTTGAAAGAGGTTCAAGGAACTCGGGCGGTGTTTATACCTTTTAGTTAACAATCCTGTTTGGGAGGCCACAGACAATTGTTACCAAGGAGTTATTCTTGCAGAGTGCTCAACTAAGAGTTTCTCGCATAATCCCTTCTCACACAACAAGATCTCTCTGTCTTAGATCAGTTGCGAGTCAAGTGTTTTAGTGTAAACTATTTTAATTTAGTTATCCGTTGGAAGGCGCTTTCCTGCTTCAACCAAACACTAAACTATAACAGAAAACGTACTCGGATGGATAACTATTGAATCTGGGGAAACCAAATACGATAGGTTATACAAATGGAGTTACTGCTGCACTCTATGATTGGTTATAAACCCAAGTAGAAGAGGACATATACTACTATGCGTTTATAAGACAATCAATAATTGTTGGTCAATTGGTTATTTGTGTCTATATTATTACCTTACGGGAGTCCGGGCGTAATAAGATATTCACAAAAGGTTAATTTACCTACTCACAGATTTTACAGACTACGGGGTGCCGAATTATCAGTAAATCTTGAGGGATGGAGTATAACTAGACTTTCTCACAGAGCGGTAGGCCGTTGAATTGAAAGCTAATATGGAACTGCTGAGCTTGGTCTCTGCGGCAGCTAGCATTTATAGGGTTGGTCAAGGTGGGGTGGTGAACTTTAGAACTATTGGATGTCGGGGTTAGTAATAAGTTTATTTATTCTTTTGAACTTAGTGGGGTAGCTAAGGAGGTCTTTGTATTCTCAGCATGTGGTTCGTTATGTGAGTTATTGTTTTGGACATCTTTACTCTATCACAAGTTAGTAATACAGTCTGAGAGAGAGAGATTGGGTCAAGGGAAGGAACTACTTTATAGGGCGCAATACTGGCCCATGCTGGTAGGCATTATTCAGCATTAAACAGAAGTGTCCTTCTCTGGGTTAGCTGAAACGCTATTAGGAATCTAGGACTGAGTTAGGTATGATTCTGGGTCTTGCTAATGATTATAATTATAGAATAGCATGTTGGCAGGTAAATAGAATTTTTTGTTTGTTTTAGTCTTAAGGCTCACCTGGTGTTTGGCAAGAATTTAGGATGACCGTCTGGGTCAGGGTATAGCTACGCGGGCAGGACACGCATGCTGTGGGGGTTGGTGGGGTCCCCTGTGGTAGGGAGGGGAATTCTGCACCTTGTTATGTGGACATTGGCTCCTTAGTTTTAATCGAGCACTGACACATTTCTAGTTTGTCGTGAGGTAGGCTCTTAACTGTGGTGGATCATTATATCTAGTTTTAACTTACGAGTAGAACTCATGGGTGTTATGAACTGTGATTTCGTTAGAGTTCAAGGTCAGGGGGGAACACACTCTTTTTAGGGGGGAAGAGGCTGTTGCCCTAGCCTCGCGCGGTCCGCCCTTCTGGGTCGAGTTGAGAGTTTGTTTTTGCATGGTAGAGGATAGTTATCTGGGATAAAAGGATAGAGCTTTTATTCTATTTACTTGTACTCGGGAAAGAACCTGAATCGGCACTTTAGAATAGACTTTTTACGACATAACTGAAGGCGGGAGGTTGAGTTTTGGGGGCGCCTTGCGTGAGGCTAACTGGGGCATGTCACGGTTGTCTATCGTGAAATTTGATCTTGACCTTTATGGACGGTCTGAGTTTCTTTTAGTCAATGTTCTAATTCTTTGTCATTTTGATAGTGGTACAGTACTTCATTGGTTTTTAATTCACCCTGAAGAGTGAGATTGATTGTGAGGGAGTTGTAGGACAAGCATAGGTTTATAAATACAGTTATCTGGGAGGTTAAGGGTTAGGATGGTAAAAACTCTGGGCATAGGGGTGGCATTTCCCTACGTTGAAAACAGGGACAGTTGTGTGGTTAGCTGGCGGTGTCTGAGGGAAGAAGTTACAGGGTGACTCAAAAGGTTATGTGTGTGCTTACATGTATGTTGAAGGTATGATGGATGGAGTTTGTCATCCCAGGGCATGAATATTGTGATAGAGTTGAGCCTCATCTCTAAGAGATGTGGTTCATTATAGGGTTGTATAGTACAACGCTTCATTGGTGTATTTATATGTTCCTGGACATTGTTCTTAGGTTCATAGGGTCATGGGTGGTTTATATTGTTATGTAGTACAACTTGGGAGAATTATATATTACAATGGTATATTGATTTATTTACATGTATTCTTATGTATGATATATATTTATGCAATGTATTTGTTTTTTAAAGGGTTGTGAATAAATGACTCTTGGTCGACGTGTCTTTGGGGTCTTTTTCTTTCCCGTCGTGTTGGTGTCGGTCTCCTGGTCAATCTGGGCGACCCTCCGTTGTATGACAGGTGCGGCGGCGTCCTTTGATCTGGAGAGTGTCTTCCTCTTTCCTTTCTGGCTGCTGGGTCCCTTTGGTGCGATCGGTTTTTGCTCTGGTGTTTTCTTTGGTGTTGGGGTGTTGTTGTTTTGTAGAGTGGTGGGGGAAATCCTTTTCGGGGGTATTTTACTTCCCTCCCCTTCGTCATAGGCTCGTCCCCGAGCCTCAAGTGGGAAGGAGAGAGAGGCTCCTTGGTGGTGTGACATTGGGAGGGTATGGAAGAGTTTCCACCAATCGATGGAGCGGACATCAGGGGTCTTGTGTGGGTCGATGGTCACCTGAAGGTAGGACACCGTGGAATTTATGATGGCGGCCGTGAGAGCTTCATCTTGAAAACGGATGCGGACCTGTTGCCCTGAGTCTGTGGATATCTTGATCCTCTTTATGAAGGGTGTCGGGGACATGATGGTGGCTGGTAGAGCTGTAAGGGGTCTAAATTGACTAGGCTTAATTTTGGCAATATTTACACCAAGACTTTTTCTGTTCACTCACTTTAAGCCCAATAATGACCCAGTCAGTGTTGAGATTAGGTGAAATGTTCGGTATTATGTTATTATCTTGATTAAGATATCAGTTGACATATATTAAATTGTAATGACTAGAAAGAAATAATTAAAAAGGCCCAATGGTGTCTCATAGGTACGAGGGTCATTATTCTAACTTTACATTTAAATATAATTGTTTGGTATTGTTATATTAAGTTTAGAAAAGGGATGTCAATCGGAGCAATGTTGTTTTGGAATTAGAATGAAATTTACTTGTTTTAGCCATTTAATCACTTCCAGGTGTATACAGTTAATTGCAAAGCATAACTTTAACTTTGTGAATCTAGTATAATGCTGATATTTGGCCTAATAATTGCTTGAACCGAGTCTCTAGTGTGACACCCTGATTCTGAGGCCTTAGCGACAAGTGCCCACCTCAAGGGGGTTTGACAGGTGGAAATTTATGAGTCCTACCTCCAATTTAAAAACTATAGTCTTACCTAGGATATCGTAAGTAATAGTTAACATGTTTGTGCCTGAAATTCGTTTACATCATATAAAAGTAATTCAATTATCCTTTGAAAGTTTTATTAGACTCTAAGTAAGTTGAGGAGCTCATTTAATCAAGGTATGGTCATTGTTGTGACAAAGGACGCTGACCCGAGTCCTACAGAGCCTAGAGCCGAGAGTGCCAGCGTCATTCCCTCCCAGTCGCCAGCCTCGGGCGGACTAAGGGGAAATATTTGTCTTAACTCAGTATAAATTTCCCTTTTGTGTTGTGTTTAGATAAAACCTTCAGTTGAAGGTGAGTTGAAGTGAATTGTGAAGTATTTAAGATAAGTTTTAAAACCATTTTTAAGCCCAGTTTCTTATATGTAACTACGAAATTATACGACATCCTTTGTCTTGGTCGAAGGTGAAATTATTCATTCCGTCTGATAATTACTCATTTAGATTTCAAATTCCATATTATTTGTCCTGCTGTGGGGATCGGTTTTTACACCATACCCGAAAGAGGATTTATGGAGCTCCGATCTTACTCTCAACCATCTGAACAATTTAACCAGCACACCTAAACATCGTTAAATGCGGAAATAGCCTCACGAAAATATCATGCCCTGGTGGGGGCACGAACTCTCGACCCTTGGGTGTGAGGCAGGCACCTTACCAGTTAGACCAATAGAGATATCCCACTTGGCCTGTTCGGCTCAGGGTATTTCCGCATCCGAGGTCTGTTTAGGCTAGCCTATTTTCACTGACTTTACACTACTTCACCTTCCGGGAAGCGAAAGCTCCGAACAGAGAGGAACGAACGGAGAGGAACAAGCTTGAGCCGAATCGACCGAGAGTCCGTCAGAGAGATGAACGGGAATGGTGAGTCAACTTCACTGAGCGATGCTACACGCACCTACAAACTGCCCAGTTGGCAACTCGCTTGGGCGGCTGGCAACTCCACAACCCAACTCAATCGAGTCTCACAACACTCCCTGCTCTCTCCTATCCTCTTCCTTGCCCTGTGGGGATCGGTTTTTACACCATACCCGAAAGAGGATTTATGGAGCTCCGATCTTACTCTCAACCATCTGAACAATTTAACCAGCACACCTAAACTTCGTTAAATGCGGAAATACCCTGAGCCGAACAGAACAAGTGGGATATCTCTATTGGTCTAACTGGTAAGGTGCCTGCCTCACACCCAAGGGTCGAGAGTTCGTGCCCCCACCAGGGCATGATATTTTCGTGAGGCTATTTCCGCATTTAACGAAGTTTAGGTGTGCTGGTTAAATTGTTCAGATGGTTGAGAGTAAGATCGGAGCTCCATAAATCCTCTTTCGGGTATGGTGTAAAAACCGATCCCCACACTGCCAACCTTATTAATTATGTATAAGATAATAATGTTAATTGTATTATGTTAGTGTAGTATTATCACAGCAATAAGATCCCGTATGTCGAGTTCAATATCATGTATGTAACTTAATGTAAGCCCACATTCCTGAGTCGTGTGTGTGTATACACTCCGTTTTCTATTTTAAACCATTTTATTTTTGAGGGTCAACTAAGTAAATTATATCTATCTCCAACCCTCCGTTTTCTATTTGGACCATTTTTTCTTTATATATTTTTGAGGGTCAACTAAGTAAATTTTATCTGTAACCCAATAATTTACATCCTCCTTTTGTTGTCTCTTAATTGACACATTTGACCACTTTTGTAATGTTGATATAAATTAAGATATAGAATTTTGTCAGTTTTATTAATGGTAATGTTAATACCAGGTCCCAGGTCAGGAGCGAAGTCCAGGGAGAAGTACCAGGTGCAGAGAGTCCTGTGTCCACCCCAGTGGACATGACCTAGTGGCTATACTGAGACAGGATGCTGTTGGTGTTATTGAGCCTTGAGCTAACCTTCACCCCATTGTGAGCTGTTGTACGCCTTATGAACCTAGTGACCGAGTGTGTGTTTACTAGGGTAGTGGCCTTGGGGTCACCTGTTGAAGGGTTTTAGTTAACTTTGATGTGGTGATAAGAAGTAGTTCATTGCGCCAATAATACCGATATATTCCGTGGTTGACTAAAGTAATAATCGTATTGATTTGTGTATCACAGTGAAAAGTGTATTTCTCTTTACAGTGTTTTAATATAGTTAAGAATACCAAACGGTATATTGTGTTTATATTTATCCTGTGTCATTTAGACCATTTGCATTCATTCACCTGCATTTCCTTGCATGCAACGGCCATTAAGCTACCAGAGTAATAAGTTGGACCAATCATCAAGTAAGGAAGAAACACAATAATGGAATGAACAAGAAATAATAAATAAGGCGGGGATAACAGCAAAGTCCTACAGGAACATTAGAAAAGAAAAGTAAAGACTACGAAAACCCCCCCTTACAGAGCAGGTACGGTGCAAGAGGTCGATGTGAATACGCTGGGGCTTGGGTAGTGAATGATGTTAGAGGCAGGGTGAGTGGATAGGTCATACCTCCATGCGGACGTAGAGGTACCATGTGGCTGTGCAGCTGGTGGGGTGGTCGGGTGCGGTGTCGTTATGTGTGGTGGGAGGCAAATATTCGCAATTCTGAGGATGGATGTGTGTGTGGGGTTGATTGTTGGATGTGTTGTGGGGTTTTCTTTCTTAACTGTGAGAATGAGAGAAAATCGGACAGGTCGGGTGACTAAACGTCCTGACTTTGTTTGTATGTTTTGTCGGGTTTGTGGTTCGGGGCTTGAGTCACTGGATGAGGTTTTGTATCGTGGGGGCTTTGGATTGGGGGTGCGAGGAGGTGAGGTGGGGGGTGTGGTGGTTGTGGTATTTGTTGTTGAGGAGGTAGGCGAGCTGTGGTGTTTGGTTGCGGGAGGAGGAAGGGTGGAAGGAAAAGAGGATAAGGAGGGGGGGTGCAAGTCGAGTTGGTAAGGTAAAAGGGGTTAAGTTGGTGGTCATTGTGGAGGAGCTCGGTTTTTGGTTATCTGTGATGGATTTAGGTTGTTTGCTGATGGCGTAATCATGATCGAAGATGACTTGAGGCTTTGTACTGTCTGGTGGAGAGGACATGGGAGAGGTGGATGTTGAGGAGGTCTGCTTTGGACTGGGGGTTGAGTTGGGGGGAGATGGAGATCGTGAGGAAACTTGAGGTTTTCTGAGGGAAGTGTTTTTTTTTTTTTTTTTTTTTTTTTTAAAGTGACAGGTGAGGAAGGAGGTATTGGTTTAAGGGTGGGGGTTTTCTGGTTAAGGTAGAAGGTGATGGGGAGAAGGATTGTTGCGGTGTGGGTGGTGATCTTTGTAGACGTTTGGTTATGTGTGTTTTTGTAGCGTATCTTCTGTAAGACATTCTTGGTCGTAAATGGTAACGTTTGGCGGTTTGAGAGGTATGTGGTTTGTTTTCTTAGAAGTGGTGTCCGAGGTAGAAGATACAGGTACAGTAGGAGGAGGTGTTACTCCGGGTGACAACGCTGAGGGCGGGGAGGGTTCTGGGTGTGTGTTGACGAAAAGTGGGGGGAGGTGGGGTAGGTAATTTTTGTTTTTGTGGAATGTTGGCTTGAGATGTGAGGTTGAACAAGGAATGAGGTTGAGTGCAGGAAGGTGCTATTTCTGGGTCGGGGTTGGCAGGGGGAAAAGGAGCTTCTTTAGTTAGAGGTTTAAACATTCTAACAAACCTATTCCTGTAGGTTCGAGTTTCGCAGTGATAACTAATGGTGGTTTGATAGGAATTTGGAATTTGGATGACCGTGTAAGGTCCGACATACCTGGGGCCTAATTTATTAATGACGGAGAGTTTGGCCACCATCACAGTATCGTGAATGGCGAAGGGGTTCTGAGCAGGGGTGTTGTCGTGTTTAGTGTCTTGGCAATTTTGGGCGGTGTGCAGTGTGTTCTTTAGTGGTGGAGGGTTGTGCTTGGTGATGAAATGGCAATAAGAGTGGTGCCACTCCGCACACACGTTCATGGGGGGAAATCCCGTCTTCTTTGGGGTGCTGTATTCATACCCCACTGGATCATTTATAATTGAGAGGGCCAGTCGGATGTGTTTAGAGCAATCATACGGGTACGTAATTGGTTGTTAATAGTACGGTAACTACGCTCGCACATGGCATTGCCTTGAGGCCAGTAAGGGGAGGAATGTTTAATTTTTACTCCGCACTGTTCTGCAAATTCTTCCCAAACTTGACCACTAAATTCAGGAGCGTTGTCTGATAATATGGCAATTGGCAATCCAAAAATGGGGATAATTTCTGTGGCGGGTAGTGTAGCAACTGTGGTGGCGTTGTGATCGTTGGAGGGGCAATGAGGAATTTGGAGTAAACGTCAACAAACGTGACTATATAACGTTTGCCGGCGCTAGCTGGGAAAGGTCCCATTACATCAAGGGAAAGTATCTGAAAGGGTTTCTGATCGGAAATGGTGCCAGCTGGTCCTGCTGTGCGGCATCGGTCCTTACCTAACGCACAGGGTTTGCATGCTTCTGTCACCTGTTTGGCAATTCCGGAAGGGTTGGGTGTCCAATATTGGTCTTGGAAGATCTTGAGCATCTTTCTTTGACCGAGATGAATTCCGTTCCCTTCGTGAATGGCAATCATATATTCCTGGGCGACTGCGGGTTCAACAACGATATGGCCGGATTCCGTGGTGAGTTGATCTCCTCAATGTGTCAATTGCGAGAATATATGTTTGGGCATCCAGGTCGGTTTGATCCTTCTTTCCCAGGATTGTTGAAGTGAAACAGCTGGTTTGGGTAGGTCCTGGATCACGGACGTGTTGATAAAGTCTGTTTGTTGTAAGGTGGCGAGGTTGGTGGGGGGTCTTCTGGTACAGGGAGACGGGAGAGGGCGTCAGCATTAGTGTGGAGTTTTCCTGGTCGATAGTGTATCACGAAGTCATATTCTTCGAGCGTTTTCCTCCATCATACTAGTAAGGGCGAACTGGTTTCGCATTTCCGCAGCCATTGCAAAGATTGATGGTCGGTAATAATGTCCAGTTTCGCTTCTAATACAAAAGAACGGAAATGGTGGAGGGCCAAAATGACTCCGAGACATTCACGTTTAGTGGCGGCATAGTTCTGTTGAGCTAGATTCAAAGTAGAACTAGCATAGGCGATGTGATAAATATTTCCCACAGACAATAATTTAATACATTTTCGCGCATAGGATTGGATTCGTTGACCCAACGAATCGTTCAAGCCTATTGCTATATTTTGGCACAAGGTTCGTAGTGATACATTTTGGTACAAGCACACTTTCAGTACTTGAATGGATTACATAAGATCATAGTTAATTGTAAATAATGTAAGCATAGTATAGGTAACTATAAAAAATATATATGTTCAATTACTAATATTGTATATACAGTAGGGTCCCGCATAAAACGAGAAATTGGTGGATAAACAAGGCCGTTCTATGTGATTTTGTTCTATGTGATCGCGGCATTTTGGTGGCCCAATACGGTCAATGTTCAGTGTAAACGTAAATTTCCGTCAGGAGCGTACGATATTTCGTACGTTTTGTACGATATTTCGGTGCTCTATATGAGAACTCCTTGGATTTGCCCCACTTTGGCGGCGGACTCGTTTTATGTGATCACATTCGTTTTGATCGAAAATTAAATATTAATATTTTAGGTCCCTCGTTTTAATCGAGACTTGTTTTATCTGAACACGTTTTATGCGGGACCCTACTGTACCTATAATAAGCGTTGCATACATAATAATTATACTATGATATATTGCTCCATCTATCCGCGGGAACTACTTCGGTATTCATACGCCATTTTCACTTAGGTTTAAACTTCTCAGTTTGGAGAAGGCAATGACTTCTAGACTTCCGTAGTGATAACACCAGGCTCTTACTCTCGCGGTAATTACATACGGCTATTATTCTTACAATATCGGAAGGAACAGACATTTGATATAGTTCCTATCGATTGTCGTTAACACCTTACGAGCGGCCTAGGCAGTAATTTATATGTACCGCCCAGCTGGGGGTTTTGACCAAAAATGGGGTTGTTTCTGTGCTCTTTTTCATGCATAAACAAGACCCAGAGCATAATACAAGTATGTATCCCTGAAAGGGCGTAAATTGAGCTTTCCAATGACACCCGAACCATCCTTCTACGATCACTGGTTGTCTTGCAATGATCGTGCAACCGAAGGGCAAAATCGCTAAAATACGGTCATTTTCTTACATTATTACGTGTGTAGCGAGTGAGAGAGGGTGGAGGAGGGTGCAATAAATCTCAGTAGGTCTACGGCGGCCGTGGCGAGCGGTCAGGAGGTAATCTACGCTCCTCCCACCGCTCCGCTCTCTCTCATTGAGCATTATATGCTCAAAATTGCACTCGACAATAGCCGTGACCCACCACATAGGCCACATTTATTTAACTCGACAATAGCCGGGTGCCGCCAGTTAAGGGTTAAGTAAACTATTAACAATTAAGTGAAGATATATAGTATACCACATATAGTGCGTGGAATAAACAATAAACAAAGGATAATTTAACCATTGGATCGACTTGATTTACAACAGGCGCAGAACGTCCCACCATATGGTCCCAGTCATGAACAATAATTGAGCGTACCGCAGGATTTCACATTTGCAATTCCAAAGTTAGCACATGTTCCACGTAAAGGCTCTTCGGTTGGACCAAGTCGAGTCTTAGCGGATTAGTATAGAGGTTTACCTTCAGGTTCGAATACTTTTGATGACTCTCAGGTAATTAAAGACTCACAGCCACCCGCGGCGCGGGTGCTGGCGTCAATCTGAACCATGTCAACATAATGTTAGAATTAATCAGGTAACAGATAGGGAGTGTAATGACAGTGAAGTGTTACCCTCGTCAGTACCTGATTTAGTTTGGCCGCTGGGGGACCAAGCGCCGGAATCACAACAAGACATACCGGAAGTGCTTGAGTTACAGAGAGAGGTGGAGGAGGTGAACTTAGCCTCGGCTCAACCAGGTATCATGTCTGAGGAATAAGAAGCCAGTTGCCAATCTTCCATGGGTTCTCACAGGAAGTGTGTTACCACAGAGGAGATAAGTGACATATTAGTGATATTACATAGGGTTATGCGGCAGTACCATGTCTCTGCCTCCCCTGATATTCTCTCTAGTCAACCGGTAGCTCCCCCGAGTAGCTCCACGATAAGACCATTAGAGCCTTCAGGTTTTACCACCCCTAAGTCCTCTTTAACTAATTTCATTATACTTCCGGCAAAGACCACGGCCGCCGGCACAGTGCCAGCCTCTATGACTACCACGAATGTTCGAGTAATTTCTGACATCACTCCTCCCCCCTTAGATAAGGCCCCACAGCGGAAAGGCCCTATGCCTCTCCTCTATGGGCCAGATTGTTCTTGGATTCAGGTACAACCATTGAGACCACACCTAGCACAACCTACTATTTCAGGGGATCTACCGGTTCCTAGTGAGTGGACTATTGAAATTAACAAGAGTAGAAAACTCAGAGCTAAGGATGAGGTAGGGAGATTACTGGACGTTTCTATTAAGGCCATACCTAGTATAATTATATAATGCTGATTTCTTTGTGTTTTCAGCTGCCCCGGCAGTACAGCCGGCCTCATCTGCACGACTCTTTGCAGACTGGTCCAAAGCGGATGGCGTTAATGACATCAAAGCTTTAAATGCACTCACGCCGGAACTGGCTACAGTTCCGGTACTAGATCAGTCACACACACCAGTTCTGCAGATGGGGTGGGTAGGTCTAGGCCCTTGGATAGACTGGGAATGAGAGGCACAGGTATTTTCTTCTACCTAATTTACATCTAAATCCTCCCATCAGATCCCTCAAGAAACACATGCTTGGTTCTCGTTACCTGTAAATAAGGCAGAGGGGGTGCCGCCGGCCTTGATCGCATTCTTGGCGGCACCCAAACTGGCACTTCACCAATTAGATGACCCCTTTTGTACCCCGCCCCCAGCCCATCTGGATAGAGACTTTAAGTTAAGGAACAAAGCTTTCAGATTGTTTTCCCAATACCTTGTCTGTCGCCAGGTTACTGTCTCCCTCGCTAGAACTATTTCGGTCATTGCAGACCAAAATGTTAGTAAAGCCACAGAACTGTCACGTAGGATTTTATTACAGAATTCCATACAATCCCTGGGTGACATTCGAATAGCAATCATGGAGGCGGTTAGGGCCCGCCAGGATCTAAGGGTGTATTTAGGTAAGAAGTTACCGGAAGATATTGGTCGCCGGGTAACTCTCTCCCCAGTCTTAACGGCCTCCCTCCTCAATTCAGAGATGTGGAGTGTAGTTTTCAATATGGTAGATGGGTGGAAGCAGATTACCTCCCAAGATAAGAGAGAACCGTTTAAGAAACCTTTCAGTAAGCCCATAAGCGGCGGAAAGTCACAACCCCCGCAGGCTAAACAGTCCTTTTGGGATCCCAGGCCTCCTCCACAGCAAGGAGGTAATCAGCACAAGCCCAAACAAGGTAAATACTCAGGTTATTGAGGTAAGTCACACCCTAAACCAAATCAGGGACAGACGTCAGCCAAGACTAGCCAACCGTCTGATACCAACCCACCACCCCCTCCAAAAAACTAGCCAACCAAACTCTCTGTCTCCCAGTGCCGTGCTTAGGCGTGTCGGATTCCAGAGTTGCTCTACCGGATAGACCCAGTTTGCAAACCGGGTCGTTCCAGGTATGCCGCAGAGCCTGGCCCAAGCGAACTTGGGCCAGAACAATAGTGAGAAAAGGAATCACCTGGCGGTGGATCCGGCGACCTCGACTGTGTCAGGCGCTAGAACACAACAATGTTTCACAAGAGGTGGAGGCCCTGGTGCAGGAAATGATCTCAAAGAAGTTCATTGTCCCGGTAGAACCAACTTGCCCAGTATTTACCTACAGACTTTTCTTAGTGCCAAAGAGGGACGGTGTGCAGATGCGACCAGTAGTGAATCTCTCGTGTCTGAACACTTACATCATAAATTCACCCTTCAGGATGCTTACACTACACCAAATCAGGCTTACGCTTACGCCGCAGGGTTGGATGTGCTCATTAGACCTCAAAGACGCCTATTGGCATGTCCCTATCAACTAAAGGTTTCAAAAGTTTCTCGCCTTGAGGATCAGGCAAGAAACTTATGTCTTTCAGAAGCTGCCTTTCGGCTTAAACCTGGCACCGAGAATTTTCACAAAATTAGTCCGGCAAGCCCTTCTGCCATTGTTGGCCCAGGGCATAATGGTGTTGTGGTATCTAGATGACTGGCTAGTGGTAGCGGAGTCAGAAGAGTTGTGTCACAATCATGTCAACCAAGTAATCAATCATGTACAAACTCTAGGGTTCAAGGTAAACTTGGCAAAGTCTCTCCTTGTGCCCACAAGGAAAATTCAGTGGATAGGGCTGGTCTGGGATACTGCCAATCTTACTCTTACTCAGAGTGTGGACAATCGCAACAGATTTCGCAGGAAACTGTTTCGTTTTCTCCACAGTTTGAATACGACAAGGAAGACGTGGGAGTCCCTGGTCGGCTCACTCAACTGGATCCAATTAACTGTGAAGTTGGGCCGGTTGAAAGTAAAGAGATTAATTTTGGAAGGCAACAACGTTTTTCCCCTCTCGCCGGAGAGGAAATTATGGCCAATTCCTCCATTAATTCACGACTTACTGTCGGTCTGGGCGAAGACCGAAACACTGTAGGCTACTCTGTAATAACATGGGTTTCTCCTCCTCATTCGGTATGGGTAGACACAGATACTTCAGGAACACTAGGTTGGGGGTATCAGTCCAATCTAGGCCATCAAGAGCAAGGCACTTGGGCCCAGAAAGAATTACTTCACATCAACAAGCAAGAGCTTCTAGTTCCTCTATTTTTTCTCCAAGCTCACGGCTCGTCATTGCAAGGACAGTCGATCGCGTTTGGGATGGACAACTTAGTGGCAGTCCATTGCATTCAGAAACAAGGTTCAGTGAGGTCTCGAGCATTGCTTGTAGTGTCAGAACAGATTTTTGCTCTAGCCGAATCGCTGAGCATTCATCTGCATGCATCATATCTCCCAGGCGTGTCGAACGTCTGGGCAGATGCTCTGTCCCGGAGACAGAGCACTCTAGTAGAATGGGCTCTCAAACAAACCGTCTTCGACAAGATGATTGCCAAGCCTTACCGCCCACAAGTGGACCTATTCGCATACAAGGAGAATCACAAGCTCCTCTCTTCCTTAACCGCCAGGGGCTAACTCCGGCGGGGGGACCAGATGCGTTACTGGAGGACTGGAACAAATGAAATTCAATTTATCTATTTCCTCCACCAGATTCTGCTCTAATGTGCAGGGTAGTTCACAAACTACAAGGTTACCGGGGCTTAGTCTCGATGATCACGCCGTTATGGCCATCTCAGGTGTGGTACCACCAGTTGTGAGAATGGTGCAGGAACCCAGTGTCGCTCCCGGTCTCCGCATTCCACTTGGAGAAAATTGGCAACCTTCAGACCTCGCTCAATTTTGCCTTCTGGACATTCACAATGTAAAATGGCTAGCTCAGTATGGGGAAAGTGTCACTAGTAAATTTATGAATCAATATACTATATCTACCAGGAGACAATATCAATCGCATTGGAAAACGTTTACAACCTGGTTTGTAGAGTCAGGGCAAACCGATGCCTCAGGAGCCCTGATCTTCAAATACCTTGATTATTTATTTGAGCAGAAGCACTTTTCCGTTGTTACCTTAAAAATAACTTATCTGCCATCAGAACTCCTTTCTTTGATCTCACTGGTCTCTCGATACCGCAGGCGGAGGAGAAAGGGTTTATGAGGGCGTGTTTCAAGCTACGCCCACCACCACGTCAGCTCATGCCCACCTGGTCGCTAGATAAGGCCTTATCTTTGCTTCAATCGCGCAAATATAATAATGCGCCGGATTTTGATTCACTTTTAAAAAAGGCTGTGTTCCTGATGGCAGGAAATCGGGTCTCTGAGCTGGCGGTGATGAGCAACGAACCTAATTGCCTTAGGTTTGGGAGACTGCACGATAATGTCCAAATCACGCCGTCTCCTACATTTATTGCAAAGAATGAGAACTCTGATCATGTTTTCTCAGAGTTTTCTGTTCCGGCGTAATACGCGGACACACACATCATATTATATGCCCAGTGGAAGCCTTAGCTAAGTTTATGAGGGCAGCTCACCCTCGACAACCAGGTTTTCTGTGGGTGAACCAGGCAGGTAATCGTGTTACTAGAAGAAAATTAGCTTCTCTGTTAGTAGATGTTATTAACCCTCTCACGACCATATGACGCAGAGGTTGCCAGATTAGCAATACTAAATAGAGTTCTCTCACTCCTATAATTACCTCTCCAAAATTAGTTTTCTGCCCACAGCTAACTCAAAGACAACTGCAGAGGTTGAAGTAATTAAACTAAAGGTTTCTAAATACCCCTAATGGTAACAAAGGCTTTAAAGTATCCCTAATAGGCTCAAAATTGCGTCAAGAACGTGATAGGGTTAAGGAAAGTAATCCCGGCGTGGTGGGCAGGGCCCACGACATCAGGAAGTGGGCCGTCTCTCTAAGATTTTAACACAATTTCTCGATAGAAGACATTGCCAACACTCAATTGTGGGCATCCAACCATACTTTTCTAACACAATACCTGTTGGTCGCTCTGGACAAGCCGAAGCGTACCTGTGTAGCTTTACGACAGAAGGTCTAGTAGGCTCTGTGCTATTTATTGTTTAAGTTTAAGGCGAGAAAAAGGGAGGGGGGGGAGGTGTGTTGAATAGTCCAAAGCCCCACTAGGACCCGTTCCGCCGGAGATGTGATAAATCACGAGCTGTGATCGAACTGGTTTTACAGTTCAAAACTTTTATTTTTGATTTTAAGAAATCTATCATAGTTGCAACTATATAGGATTACCAGAATGTACAAACATATATACACTGTACAAATATTGTTAAAGATTAGAACAAGATTCCAAAGAGTTTATAGTTCTAGTTAGGGACACAAGGATGTTCCCAGAGTATCATGTATAGATCTTAAGGTAAAGATCTGGTCTTGAGCAAGCAGACTTTCTTTGAAGTCACGCACTGGTTGCAATCTTTCATATTTTTATATTATTTATTGTCTGTGAAATGCTAGGATTTTCCAGGTTAAATAGGAATGAAATATCCCCAGGCCCACTTTAGGATCAACCTTTCCTGGTACCTGGCGCGGGGTACGAACCTCTGAAGGGAAAAAAACCCACAGGTTTTGAGATGCCTTGGGTGGGGTTCGAACCCTGGTTAGTGACGCACCACCATCACCACCAGGCCCGCGCGCTAACACACTGTACTACCATGGACGTACAAAAGTATAGCAACCTTAGTCCGATTTTTAACCCGGGAGCTGCGGGGAGACTCTTAAGAGTTCCCCCGGCGCACTGCGGGGAGACTCTTAAGAGTCAGAGAAAATAAAAATCAACTTTTGACATCGAAAAAAAAATATTTTTTTATATTTTTTTTTTTTATTTTTTATTTTTTTTTTGGCCCCTGGGCCATGCAAAATCTCAGTCCTCTACCTCCCCTCCTTCCCCACTTTCCTCCTCTCCTTCAGTTATCACCTATTTTCCCTGTTATTCCCTTATTCTGAGGTATATTTTCGTGCTAACATTAGAAATCCGATTGGAGGGTGTGGTCATCACTGATAGCAAGCGAGTGCAAGAGAGAGAGAGAGAGTATCGATCGACTGTGTCTCAGTGGCCTTGGGGGAAATTGGCGGGAAAGCAGATTGCCTCACCCATACATTATACAACTCGCGGGCTATATCTCCGATTTTGACCATCCAAACGCTGTTTTCACTCGTTTTATTGTTGTTTCAGGTTAATACCTTTATAATCAACCCATAATAGGCGCATATGGATAAGTATTAATGCTATTAATGGCACAATGAATATTTTAGTGGCGGAAACACCTCAAATACGTCAGCACAGGGGGACGTTTCCAATTACCCCCATGCGCACTTCAGAGGTTAAGAACCAGGTGATAGTCTCGTGGTGTCTTCACGTGATGAGTTTATTGGACTTACCATCTACGACTATTTTACGCTATACCTGACGTCAACTCGGGTAGTACATTATTGTGGTTGCGGGACATTTTCGAGGGCACAACACTAGTGTTGTGCCCTCGAAAATGTCCCGCAACCACAATAATGTAATGAGTGTTTAATCTTAATGCCACATTGTTGGGTGAACTGTTGCCAAACGTGTCCACTAAACTCGGGGGCATTGTCGGATAGAAGAGCAAGGGGCAGATCGAATATAGGGAATACTTCTGTGGCAAGCAGTGTGGCGACTGTGGTGGCTGTGTGGTCTTTAGCTGGGCAGGCTATTACAAATTTTGAATAGACGTCCACAAATGTGACGATATAGCGCTTGCCAGCGTAAGGAGGAAACGGGCCCATGATGTCGAGGGATAGGACTTGGAACGGTTTGGTAGCCGATAAGGTACCAGCTGGGCCTGGGGTGCGTGATCTATCCTTTCCCAATGAACACGGTTTGCAGGATTCTGTCACTCGTTGTGCAATTTTGGAGGGGTTGGGGGTCCAGTATTGGTCTGTGAAGATCTTTAACATCTTCTTTTGTCCAAGGTGTATGCCGTTTCCCTCGTGGATGGCAATCATGTAGTTATGGGCAATGGTGGGGTCCAAGATTATGTGACCAGTGTCTGTGGCAAGTTGATCTCCCCAGCGAGTCAGTCCCCTGAAGACATTTAACGGTATCCAGGGGGGTCTGATTCTTGCTTCCCAAGATTGAATTAGGGAGTGGGCTGAGGGGGCATTATGTCGGGGGGTGGGGGTAGATACCAACTCAGTGTTTTGTAAGGCGGCTAGGTTGGTGGGGGGGTCTTTTGGTACTGGCAAACGTGACAGGGCGTCTGCATTGGTATGGAGTTTGCCTGGACGATATTGTATGGTAAAGTCGTAGTCCTCTAGTGTCTCCCTCCAACGTACCAAAATGGCTGAGTTGGTTTCGCACCTACGCAGCCATTGTAAAGATTGATGGTCGGTGATTATGTCGAGTTTTGCGCCCAACACAAATGACCGGAAGTGGCTGACTGCCCAAATGATCCCTAAGCACTCTCTCTTGGTGGCTGCATAATTCTGCTGTGTTTGGTTGAGGGTGGAGCTGGCATACGCTATCACATGTTCCTCTCCGTCTCTGACTTGAGCTAAAACTGCACCCATGGCGTACAGAGATACGTCGGTATAAAGACGGAAAGGTTTTTGGTAGTCAGGGAAAGCGACAATCGGGGCTTGGATTAGCTTTTGCTTCAAAGTGTTAAATGCGAGGTCTCTTTCAGGTGTCCAGGTGAATGGGGTGTCTTTGTGGGTGAGTTGGTGGAGGGGTCTGGCTATGGTGGCAAAGTTGGGGACGAAACATCTGTAGTATGTGGCTAAACCTAGAAACGAACATACTCCTTTAACAGTGGTGTGTGGGGGTTGGTTTTGTATGGCTTGAAGTTTCTTTGGGTCTGGCGCAATACCATGTTCAGATATCACGTGTCCGAGGAAATCTACCTTATTTCGGGCAATCTCGCACTTTGAGGGTTTTAATTTCAACCCGGCGGCTCGGATTCTTTGAAGGACTTGTCTCAACCTGAGGAGGTGTTCTTCCCAGGTTGGTGAGTACACAATAATATCGTCCAGATAGGCTAGGCAGGTTTCCCAGGTTAGGCCATGTAATACCGCTTCCATCAAACGGGAGAAAGTGGCGGGTCCGTTACAGAGGCCAAAAGGCAGGACGTTAAATTCATAGTGATGGCCACCACTAGTGGAAAATGCTGTTTTCTTTTGGTCCTCGGCCTTGATAGGCACTTGCCAATACCCTGCTTGCAAGTCGAGGGTCGTGAACCATTTAGATCCGTGTAGGGAGTCAAGGGAATCGTCTATTCGGGGTAAGGGCGTAGCGTCTTTAATGGTTACGTCATTTAACCTCCTGTAATCGACGCAAAAACGGGTTGTCCCATCTTTCTTTTTGACTAGGACAACAGGGGAAGACCAGGGACTAATGGACGGGGTGGCAATCCCGGCGTCTAACATTTCCTGGACTTGGCGTTCCTCTTCCTAACGTTGTATGGGGTTCTTTCTACGGGATGGTTGTCGTATGGGGGGGCCTGTGGTGTTAATGATGTGTTGTTCTACATCAGTCTGTCCGATTTCGGTGGGTTGTTGGGCAAACACGTCACTGAATTCCAGCAGTAGGTCGTACATGCCGTTCTTTTGGTGGTCAGATAATGTCTCAGGGAGAGGGGGCAATTGGATGCTGGTAGGGGTGTCGTTACAATCTATGGGGAGGTCATCGAAAGTTTCGAGGTCTCCTATAATGAGACCTTTTGGTAATGTCAGGGATTCCTCTGAGATATTTGCCACGAGAATGTGGTTGATGCGAGCGGAAATGATGGCGGGTTGTAAGAGGCAACGATGGGGGTTGGGGGACGTGGTAATGGGGGAAAATATCATGTGAGTTTGGGGTATGGGCCGCAGGTTCACCCATTTTTGATGGTGGGGGGGAATTTGGCATTTATCCTGAACTACAGCTGGGCTAATGATGGTGGGGGATTGACTGGCGAGCAGGTGCTTGGTACTTATAAGGGGGGCAAGGTCACTTTGGTGGGGGTCACGCGTGAGGGGGAGATTAACGGCGCGTGTGAGAGGATCAGTGGGGCGCGGTGTGAGGGGGTTAGAAAACGGGATTTGTTGGAGGGACTGCGGAGGGTTGGTGGGGGAAGCGTGAGGTATAGAAGATGGGTTATTGGTGGGGGACTGATGTAAGGATTTGTGGTTGTTAGAAGGACGAATTTGGGGAGCGTTGTCGGTGGCAGTGACGGTTTGTTTGGAGTTTATATGGATTTGGTGGTTTTGTTTGTCATGAGAGGGCGAGTCAAGTGTGGGGTTGTGAAGTTTTCTAGGGGTGTGAATTGTGTGGGGGTGGAAGGGAGCTACTGACGGAAAACTGTCACAAGGGGGATTGGGGTGGGTGTGGAAAAGCTGGGCATTTCTGGGGGCATGGTGGGAACATGGTTGTGTCCCTCGGTCGGCACGCGTGAGGGGGGGATTAACGGCGCTTGCGGGCGGTTCAGAGTGGTGAGAGGTGAGCGAGTTAGAAAACGGGATTTGTTGGGGGGGCTGCGGAGGGTTGGTGGGGAAAAAGTTAGGTGTAGAACATGGGTTATTGGTGGAGGACTGGTGTATTGATTTGGGGTTGTTAATAGGACGAACGTGGGGAACTTTCTTGGTGGCAGTCAAGGTCTGGTTAAAAGTGATGTGGGGCGGGTGGGTTTGTTTGTCATGAGAGGGTGAGTCAAGTGTGGGGTTGTGATTTTTTCTAGGGGTGTGAATTGTGTGGGGGGGCAAGGGAGCTACTGACGGAAAATTGTCACAAGGGAATTGTTGTGGGTTGTGGGATAGCTGAACATTTCTGGGGGCATGGGGGAAACATTGTTGGGTACATTGATCGGCATTTTCCCTGGAAACATGTGTATATAAACATTTGATGGAATTATGGTTACATATATCAGAGTCTGTCCTGAAAACATGGGAGGATTTATCCGGGACAGAATTACGAGACTGGAGGGGATTACCGAGAGGGAGTTGCTTGGACTTGTCTTCTTTCGTTGGTTGAGGCATTTGGTTACTGAATGGGGTGAGATTTTGAGGGGACTCAGGGCAAGGGGAGGGTTTAGGAGTCACCTTAGTGCTAGCTGCAATTTGGTAACCCTGACTCAGGGTTTGTTGAGGGGGAAGGGTTTTTTTTTTTTTATGAATGGGTTTCTGCGTGATGGGTTTGTCAGAGGCTTTTGGTTGGAATTTTTTGAATGATATCAGCCTTTGGCCGCAGTCGACCTGGGCCTGGAGTTTTTGAAGGAGGTCAAGTCCAAGGAAACCATCGTAATGTTTACAGTTGGAGGAAAATACTGTGAATGTGTGATAACAACGAGCATGGGGGGCGGGAGTAGTTACTGATAGGGGCAAAGTGTCTCCTAGGAGATTTAAGTAAGTATCAGCAGCTGAGATTAGTTCTGCTTTGGTGGTTAACAAAGGGCCAAATAGTCGGTGGTGTTGATCATAGTAATTTTTGAACAAACATGACTTGGCAGCTCCCGTGTCGATTAACAAGCGGACAGGAATGTCCTTGATTTTGGCCATGTAATAAATGGGGGCAGTGCGGTCAGTTATGGCGTCCCCCGCCGAGGCCATCTTGGGCGGGGGGTACTTTAAAAATCCTGGGAATCGGTATCTACCTCCTCCAGGGTTTCCTCGGTATCCTCTGAGGTCATGTTAGGGGTTATTTCTCCAGTGTGTCTTTCTTCCATCTCTTCCTCTTGTCCCAACTCCTCTTCATTTACAGAAATGCGAGGAGTAAAGGGGCGAGGTTTGGCAGAGTCACAAATTTGATGGAAGGCACACTGAGCATTACAGGCAGGGAAATCATAGGGGTTGATAATTACTAAGGTAGGGTTTTTACTTTGGTAGGTGTTGTAGTTCCTGTTCCGGTTGAAGATTCTGCGTGGCTTGGTAGGTTGGAACCGGGGTCTACTGGGTTGGGGCTTGCCGGAAGGGTAGGTGGGTCTGTTGTGGAAGGATGAGGCTGGGTAGGCTTCCTTGGAGTTTTGGTGGTCGGGTTGCTGCTGGTGCGTGGGAAACCTCTTGATTGCAGCGATTTGGGTGGGTGCTTCTGTGCGCACGGCCAAAATACGTCGGATCGTGATGAGATCTTTTTGGTATCCGACGAAATCGTGCACACGGAAATGGTCTTTTACTGCTGAGGGCAATATAGACACAAGGTTGACCAGAATTTGCTGTTCTTGTTGGATTCTGGTCAACGTGGGGAAAGAAACTTTTATGTGTTGGGCAATCTTATTCACTGTGGCATCTAAATCGCCTTCGAATTTAGTGTCTTGGATACGGGTGTGGGCCACGAAAACGCCCAACGAAGGCTTAATGGCTTCTATCACTATTGGGCGAAATTCGTCCCAGGTGAGAGCAGGGTGCACTTGATAGGCAACCAGGGAAATGGCTTTTCCCAGGTGCGTTAATGTTACGGCTATTTTTTCTGCGTCCGTGGTATAAACTAGGTCAAGTACGGGTTTCACTATGTCCATGAATGTTTCGATCTCATAAGTTTCTCCATCATAATGGGGGATGGGAATGTGAGCACGGTGCGCCATGATGTTATCGTGTTCTGGCTGTTCCAAACTTGCAATGTAATACAACCTTTTATCCGAATCAAGAACCACCGCTGCCGCCAATGTTATGCTAGGTTTTTCCAGGTTAAATAGGAATGAAATATCCCCAGGCCCACTTTAGGATCAACCTTTCCTGGTACCTGGCACGGGGTATGAACCTCTGAAGGGAATTTAACCCTCCTAAAAACCCACAGGTTTTGAGATGCCTTGGGTGGGGTTCGAACCCTGGTTAGTGACGCACCACCATCACCACCAGGCCCGCGCACTAACCCACTGTACTACCACGGACGTACTAAAAGTATAGCAACCTTAGTCCGATTTTTAAGAACCAGGTGATAGTCTCGTGGTGTCTTCACGTGATGAGTTTATTGGACTTACCATCTACGACTATTTTTACGCTATACCTGACGTAGTACATTATTGTGGTTGTGGGACATTTTCGAGGGCACAACACTAATGAAATGCTAGGTTTTTCCAGGTTAAATAGGAATGAAATATCCCCAGGCCCACTTTAGGATCAACCTTTCCTGGTACCTGGCGCGGGGTACGAACCTCTGAAGGGAATTTAACCCTCCTAAAAACCCACAGGTTTTGAGATGCCTTGGGTGGGGTTCGAACCCTGGTTAGTGACGCACCACCATCACCACCAGGCCCGCGCGCTAACCCACTGTACTACCACGGACGTACTAAAAGTATAGCAACCTTAGTCCGATTTTTAAGAACCAGGTGATAGTCTCGTGGTGTCTTCACGTGATGAGTTTATTGGACTTCCCATCTATGACTATTTTATGCTATACCTGACGTCAACTCGGGTAGTACATTATTGTGGTTGCGGGACATTTTCGAGGGCACAACAGTCTGTATACAATAAAAAAACTTTAATTTTTTAAACGGCTTATTTTTTGTCCTGAGGTTAGGGTATTGTCACGAATGTCCCCCTCCAGTCTGGGTACTCAGGCAATATCATCAATGATGAAGGGGCCACTATTAAATTATAGGTTTGATTCCCGGAGGGAAGTAGTGAAAACCTAATATTTAGTAGGGCCCCGTAGTCATTGACGATGCATGGCCCTCCCATCCATTCCCTTCCCATTCGTTGATTTCTATAGTTGTATCTTGGTATATCATTGAAGGAAGTTATGGCCGCTAGGGGGCCTGCGTATAAAAGCCACGCACAGGAAATCCACACATGGAAAGCCATAATATAACAGATATTAAATTAAATTTTTATTTTTTATTTTCTACAAAGTTTTTTCTGTAGGGTACCCAATCATAAGACGATTCCATAAGAGAATTAAGCGTGCACTTATGAACGAGTACTCCCTGACCCTTCCGCGGGGGAGATTCAAAACTGCTGCCGCGGGTGTTGAAGGGAGACTATTATATTAATGGGCAATATCGTCAATGATGACGGGGCCCACCTAAATATTAGGTTTTTACTACTTCCCTCCGGGAATCAAACCTAAGCCGCATTTTCCTTTAGCATCACTATCTCCGATAGACTGGAAATGGTGTCGTATTTCACACCCAAATGCCATAAAAGGGTGTCCAATATCAAGCCAACTCAACCCTGCTCCTACCCAGGGTCGAAACTCACCCGATTCAGACTTTCGGAGCTTGATAACAGTTTTAAGACTTTGTGTATATATCCATATACAAATAATCGATTTGGATGTGATAATTATAAATGTACCTAGCTATATCCTCAGAATATCCGAAAGAAGCGTCATAATCGTATGAAAGGGTGATAACCTATATTAGACTTTGTATACATATACTCAAAATTAAGCAATTATATTATATGCATACCCATCACAATGTTGTACAAATTCAAGTAGATCAAAATAATCCCGAAATGGTGACTGGACGACTCGGCCCATGGGACAACTCGGCTCGGACAGCTCGGCCCACTTTTGGACAACTCGGCCACGACGGCGAGACAACTCGGCCCATTATTTGAGACAGCTCGGCCCCATGTTTTGCTATGGGGCAATTTGACGAGACCAGTCAGGATTAGGATGGGGAGAGCTAAGTGGAGGGTTTATGGGTGACGCCATGTATGCAGCACCAAATCCTGTCCTCTGCATATGCGCGGCCTTTTCCCTAATATTTTTATTATGTTATTTAGGCTCAACTGTTAGGTTAATTTAAGTTAGGTTAGGTTAGGTTAGGTTAAGATAATAATTATAATAGTATAGGCCTAAAGGGAAAAATATCGTGCAAGGGGCCTAAAATTTTCACGCATGCGCAGAGGACAGGATTTGCAGGATTTGGTGCTGCATACATGGCCTCCCGTTTATGGCGTGTGTGTAATGTGGGCGAAATGTTAGTTTATTGTATAATTATGTCATAGGCTAGTTCTCTCGATTCATAATGTGTAGGTTAGGTTAGGTTAGGTTAGGTTAGGTTAGGTTAATTAAGAGTTGTCTCGTAATTAACACGGGGCCGAGCTGTCTCGTTTTTACTGGGCCGAGCTGTCCTGGCCAAGCTGTCCCGTGGGCCGAGTAGTCTAGCATTCTCCCGAAATAAGTACTCAAATAATAATCTTAACATGTACATTTTTCTTTTTTAGAAATGTCGGAACATAGCCGCAGCCGTGGTGCCGCCACATTCGTATTTACAATCAGTAATCATGATTATATTTTGATGTATTGTACTTGATTTTATTGGATTAGGTTAGTTATTGTTGGTCAGTTTAGTCAATACAATAAAGCCAAGTTAAATACATTGACATAAAATCGTGATTAGGCAAGAATGTAGATCGGGCATAGCGGCTGCTTTACCATAGGGGTAAATATATGCCAAGCATGGAGGTATGATAATAAGGAGGCGGCATTGCCTATCTCCCCATACACTCAGACTGACGCCGGTGGGTGGAGCTTATCGGCCCGGTGGGCGGGGCTTATTCACAGGAGATTGACTCAAAACATTGGTATCTCCCCTTCGAGTTACTGCAATTCGTCCCTTGTTTTTGCCTTATTAGACGACAAAGAAATGTATACATTTGGATGTATTTAAAGAACAGAAAGCTTTGTTTTTTTATTTGCTACAAGTATATCTGTTTCAATAGGATATGTTATATAACCATAGACCATAGTGTATAGCTATGTAGGCCTAGATATAACCATGCATGGTGGAGTACATACAAAATAACCACAATGTCAGCTCTTTTACAGTAAAATAATCAATATAAATCAAGTTCCAGGAAATAAATAAAACTGTTTTATAATAATAACATAACATAACACATTTTACCTATATTTACATTCCCTCGAATTGTATTAGCTTTGTGTACTCTTGGCGACTTTTACTTCGCTTTTTATGTATTACATTTGCAGTATATTGTTTCCCTGCATAGTGACATCTAACCTGGATGTACTTTATGTATTACATTTGCAGTATATTGTTTCCCTGCATAGTGACATCTAACCTGAATGTACTTTATGTATTACTTTGCAGTATATTGTTTCCCTGCATAGTGACATCTAACCTGGATGTACTTTATGTATTACATTTGCAGTATATTGTTTCCCTGCATAGTGACATCTAACCTGGATGTACTTTATGTATTACATTTGCAGTATATTGTTTCCCTGCATAGTGACATCTAACCTGGATGTACTTTTCTGTGATGGCTTTTATTAGAAAAACTAGGTGATTTTCCAATGGCCCTAGTTCTTTCATATGCTTATCTAGATTTGAAAAAATGGGTTTATTCAAGTATGTTTCTAGAACTGATTGTAAAAGTTGATGACATGTTATTCTTGAAAGATTTTCCTCTGATACATGCTTTCTGAAAAATTTCTCGCATGTTATGCATACATCAATGACGTCATCTGAAGGAAAAATAAGGGAGCCTCTACTCTTTAGCTTAACTAAGGAATTTATGTCACTGTGATTGTCACTCTCTAAGGCATTTATGTCACTGTGATTGTCACTCTCTAAGGCATTTATGTCACTGTGATTGTCACTCTCTAAGGCATTTATGCAAGCTTCACACTTTAAACACTGTTTCAGTCAGATTAACCTACCCTCACTAACCTATCTTAACCAAGTTTAAGTTAGGTTAAAAAGCTGTGATTTTGTTGCTTTTTGCAAGCTTTTTCGGCAAGAGTTGTGTTATCGGGCATACCACTACCGACACACAGCATAACTAGGCTATAACTCATCTCTAAAACATTAACCTAACCAAACAACCTAACATTGTATTAATGTAGAATAGGTTAGGTTAGGTTCTTTAGTTAGGTTAAGTGTTTATAGATGATTTATGCTGTATGTCCGTGGTGGTACGCCCGATAAGACAACCCTTACCGCGCTTTTTCCCCACAAATTCCCTCTCTTCATAGCCTTGCCGACTAGGTATTGCCTTGGTATTGAGTGAATAATAATAGATAAATATTAATCTCAGCTAGTTTTCATTATCACCGAAGGATAGATATGAAGACAGACTATAAAACGAATGATATAAATATTGGTGAAAGAGCTGTTGGTCCCCAAAAAGTAACATTTACCGTAGGCCTATCCTGTAGCTTACCAATATGCAAGCTACTCGGTTTCGTCTTTTTAACACCCTGTACTTAAGAGTAAAGCTACTTAATTCAGTGTTTCACTATCACTGTGGTGTTTGTTTACAGGTTCCAATTGTGTCAATATACTTTCTATTCAAATACTCATGCGAGGGGGATACAATGCGGTAGGTAATTTGTTTCACTTCATACACGTATACTCTTTCACCCAATTTACTTAATTTATTTGACGTTTTTATTGTTATTCGCTTCACCACTTACCTGTGGAATGTTATAGAGGCACTACGCTCCCTTTGCGTGCATCCATAGGCTGAACAAGCTGGCATTGTGTGACTTTGTGTCTAAAAATCAGACATCACAACATCAGC
The DNA here is from genome assembly GCA_032716605.1 of Paralithodes platypus. Classification (NCBI taxonomy): domain Eukaryota; kingdom Metazoa; phylum Arthropoda; class Malacostraca; order Decapoda; family Lithodidae; genus Paralithodes; species Paralithodes platypus. The sequence goes on from CM064582.1 coordinate 24,089,340, forward strand.
TGATCCAATGTTTTGAGTCAAAACATTCAGTCAAAAATTCAGTCAGTAGGGAGATAGCGGACCAATAGCGTGCTAGCGTCAGGGCTGTGACGTCATGTCGCCTCCTTATATCATACCTCCATGATGCCAAGCACGCCGGTATTCGTTTGCTATAGCTGGAAACTGGGAGGTGGACTGAATTTCGGGATAGCCCTTGTACCGGCTGCATGGTAGCGTTCGTCACCTACAATATTCCGCCACTCATACTCAGAATTATTGAAATGTTAACCTAAGCAATTATTTATCACTCTAATGTTACAAAGAGAAATGTTTTGTATAATTCCACCTCATATATGATGTCACAAACAATCTTCAATTGTATATGTTATGCCCTGTTTTTCTACAGGATTAACTTGGGTAATGTGAGTTCTAACTGACTGGGTATAGAAGGCTGCATGCACAAAACAAGGTATGAGGAATAGAGAACACAAAATAAACACACGGTAACAAGACACACATCACTTTTATTAATGTACACACTTCTATAGTTTTCTTGATGATGATTAATATGAAGCATAAGAAGATATGAATACTCGTACAAGACAAATGATAGAATTGAACAACACTAGCATTAAGTGGATCTGGATGGAGCCTAGACTCCCACTTCCAACGTTCAGGTATTAATCTTCTGATCACTGGCTTTATTCACAAGTTTATATACTGGAGACCATAAATGTTACTTATAGATTCATATTCACTGTTAGATTTATCACTGGTAGCTCTGGTGCACAAGTAGTAGTTCACAGACTAGATTAGACACGCGTATTTTAGAGCACGGGAATTCTAGTAACCTCAGGGGGGTTCTGATCTAAGTTTTATATTCTTGTATCAGAAACACATAGAACGCAAATCAGTGGGCGAACATCAGATATCACTAGGTTTTCACTTCTATGTAATAATATCTGGATATATGGGTAATTACGAGAGTTAATATCGCCTGTTAATTAATAAACACTGATACGCTTAACACTTCCTAATTGAATGGTTATATATGAATTATACTGGGGCAAAGATATAGCAACTATATCAACAACCGCCAACTACCAACTACCGCCCAGTAGCACTTGCTAGTGTGGTGAGTAAGGTAGTTGAAATGATAATGCTAGAAAGAATGTCTGCATATATTGTCACCAGCAGCAATCAGTTTGGCTTTAAGAAAAATCACGGCACAGACCAATGCATATATGTGCTGAAAGAAGTGATTGATACATACAACAAACTAAATAGCTCAATTTTCTCTTGTTTTCTTGATGCAAGTAAGGCTTTTGATAGGGTGTGTCACAAAACCTTATTTGAAAAATTAGTTAACAGGGGAGTGCCTAGCTATATTGTTAGGATACTTATTTTCTGGTATGCTAATCAAAAAATGTGTGTAAGATGGGGCAACATCCTGTCAGGCTCTTTCGCCGTAACCAATGGTGTTAGGCAGGGGGGGATATTGTCTCCGTATCTTTTCAACGTCTACATGGATGATCTTAGTCTGGAGCTGAACAAGACTCGCACTGGGTGCTTTATTGCCAGCACCATTGTAAATCATCTCATGTATGCTGATGACCTAGCCTTAATCGCGCCCTCTGGAGCAGGACTGGATAAATTATTAAGAGTATGTGAAAAATTTGGAATCGAACATTCAGTCAAATTTAATCCTATAAAGAGCAATATCATAATATTTAAATCTAACCTTCTATTGAAATCAAAGCTACCTAAATTCCATTTGTATGAAGAAATTATAGAAGAAGTAAGTAAAGTAAAGTATCTAGGACACTATATTTCATGTGATCGCTCAGATGATGAGGATATGGGTCGTCAGCGAAGGCAACTTTACATGCAGGGAAATTCAATATTACGAAAATTTCATATGTGCACATGGGATACAAAAATAACATTGTTCAACTCCTACTGCTCACCAATGTATACAGCACAACTATGGTGGAACTATAAGAAAATTACAGTGAATAGACTAAGTATCTCATATCACAATATCATGAAAATGTTTCTGGGGCTCTCAAAATATGAGAGTACAAGTACGCTATGTGCCTATATGAACTTACACTGTTACAAATCACTCATTAGAAAGCTAACATATAAATTCATTCAGCGCCTTAACACTTCTGAGAACAGGATCATTAAAATGCTACAAACTCCAGGCATAGTGTACACCTCCAGGATCCAGGCACACTGGAGGAAGTTGCTCTATATTTAACCTTAAGTAATGATTTCAGGTCTGCTACTCTACAGAATTAGCATACCGGTACTGAACCTCATAGTGCAGTACAGTACCGATATTCCTATACTGTACTGTAGCAACATACTGTACCGGAAGCTAAATGATGTGAGGCATGGTACTGTACACAATTAGGACAGTGGTTTTGGTAACACAGTAGTTTGATGACCACTGTTTTTGGTTGAGGCAGTGCTGTGAACTACATGATAGCAAGCTGGGTATTATTTAATTTCTTTTTATTTTATGTAGCCTATGTACAGTAGCTTATATATATTTATGTTACTGTAAGGTATATATGGACCCCAGTATGGTCCCCTCTGTACTGTGTGAGTCTGAAATAAAGTATTATTATTATTATTATTATTATTATAGCCACTTCATAGAAATATTAATAAGTGAGTCTCTAAATAGCACTATAACACTGTAGCACTGATAGAGTGAATCTTGGGTAGTATTTGATTGGTCTGGTCCTGGTTATCTTGCGTCCGTGATGTTGGGGGTTAACGACTGGTTCCGCGGCCGTCCAGATGGTCCATATGTAGAAAGTTATCAAGACGGATCTCTTAGCGATCGTTGCTGGTTACACTCTTATATACCCTCTGGTTTCTAGACCTGAATCACAGATATTAGGATCTTCCTGTCAATCTGGATCGGAATTAACGCCAAGCGCATCTCACGTCGATCGCTCAGCTTCCCGGTCTGTGTGAAGGTTATAAGGTGTACGTAGATTTCTTTTACGTGGACAGATCCTTCTATCTAAATCTGCCACGGAGTCTGCAGGCTCTGGAACTCAATTATCAGGAACAAACAATGATAGAGCTAGAGGTCAACACAAGGGACCAGCCACTGTTTGGTGTCTATCTTTCAACTGATTTTACTGGGGGCTGGAGCTCGGTTTATAGGTTCGGTTCTGGACCCTGTAGGCAATAGGGATCTCGAGTTTTGATGGACTTATTTGAGCTCTCAATTGATACGGGAACTAGGTAAGGTGGTGATTACTGTTGTGGCACATGGCTGTATGGAGCCTTCATAATGTGATATAACTGAGCCTTAGTGAGAGGTACTATATTGGCTATACTGGAAGTATTTAGGGGAGAGAGACTGGATCTACTTTGCGAGGAGGTTTGGGACATCTTTGATAGGAGCGTCTCTCTTAGATTGTTCAGTCTTCATTCTATGGTATAGCTGAGGTGCTAATTTGGTTATCGGAGTATGCAAGAAAGGTTAATGGGTTATTGTGGGTTAATAGAGGTTAGTAAGGGTGTTAGTCATACATGGTTAGTTCATTGATAGGAAGAATTCCTGTGCTACCTGGCAATGACCCGGAAGTCAAAACAGGGGTCAGGTGTACCTCCGCAGGGGTAGGGGTCTCCCTCCTCAGGTGGGTGAAAGGGGTAGGCGCGCGTCCTCTCTCTGTGATGGTCGTCTGGGCGGCTGTGGCTGGGGCCTGCCATATTACAAGTGTTTGTAATAACCCTCTGTTTATGAGACAGATGTGGGTGTTCGTAATACCAAAACCGAAGGTGCCTTGATCAGCTGGTTTAATTGGTTGGGTTGTTAATTGCATGGTTTGTTGGATGTGGTGGAGACTGGGTTGCAAACTCTGCCACATTTATCTGGAAGTATGGCAAGAGAGATTAGTCACTGGCGAGGCGGCTAGCCTCACACTGACGATCATTTGGTACAGGGTTGTGAATGGGTTGTGAGGGAATAGATGGCATGCAAAGGGTTAGTAAAGTTCTAATGGTGTTCCTTCCTACTAAGGGAAGGTAGGCTGGATAGGAGTATATATACAAAAGGTTTGAGAATGTTAGTAACGGAAAAGCTAAGGATATTCAGGGGGTATGGTGGAGAGGCTAGGTCAGGAGGGAGTCGAGGAGCGTGGGGGTTAATGAGAGGGAGAGGGTTAAGGGGGGCTACGTGGAAGTTTGACCCTAAGGTCTCTGGGCTTAGGGGTGGCATTAGGCTACAGTTGGTATCTTAGACTAAGGGTTAACGACAGGGAAGGTAGGTAAATCAAACTAAAATGCCCCAGAACGAGAAGCCCACCACGGAAGCCACGAGTGAGAACAACAAAGAAACGGGAACAGAAACACCCGAAAGAAAGGCCCACAGAACGAAAGGACCAGGTGACCAAGCCAACCAGTTCAGACAGGCCGAAGCCCGCAGGGTTAAGCAGCTCCAAACCACACCTGCCTATCGCTTCTAACCACTGACCCTTCCCCCACCTCGCGTATCCACTACCCCTCGTGTCCTACACCTCTTACCCGTCAGACTCTACCTACATGATGATGAACATGAATACACCTTAATTTAATACACCCATGCCCTGTCCCTAAGTTAAGATATCAATATCAACATACACTAAAATACCTTGTCTTGCCAGACTAAGTTTCTGAAGACCAACCGCCCCCATAAATCTATGTATGTTCTTCCATACGAGAAGTAATATGTTAACCCCCATGTCATAATTGATAAGAAACTATGATACCCACGGGTACACCATTGTATATAACCATTATTCCTGTAAGACCTAGACAGAGCTAATGACTGAAGATGTTAGCAACCATGCAGTAACTCTAATTCTTACCCCAACCAGAGATTGTATAGATAACCCTCTTTTACCATTGTCTCGACGCATATCTACCACGAAACAATAACGAAGCTACCCCTACGAACTGCCGCTTTCTTTGGTATATATTTCATAGAAAACGCAGTTCCCAGGGACAACTAGATCAGCAAGAAATCGTGTCAACTAATAATGTCCATAACCCCTTGTATTGAGTAATAGTACACTATGTTTTTCTCTACTTTTATCCACAGTCAAGCACACACCTACAGCTAACCTCATCTTCCCCACAGTCCACATGATTCTATAATTTCCAGACTCATATACCACCACCTATTGCTCATCCCCCGGTAGCGTTTGATTACCCTACCTTCCCTGTCGGTAACCCCCAGTCTAAGATACCAACTGTAGCCTAATGCCACCCCTACGCCCAGAGACCTTAGGGTCAAACTTCCACGTAGCCCCCCTTAACCCTCTCCGTCTCGTTAACCCCCCACGCTCCTCAACTCCCTCCTAACCTAGCCTCTCCACCATACCCCCTGAATATCCTTAACTTTTCCGTTACTAACATTCTCAAACCTTTGGTATACATACTCCTATCCAGCCTACCTTCCCCCAGTAGGAAGAAACACCATTAGAACTTTACTAACCCTTTGCATGCCATCTATTCTCTCACAACCCATTCACAACCCTGTACCAAATGATCGTCAGTGCGAGGCTACCCGCCTCGCCAGTGACTAACTTCTATTACCATATTGCCATACTTCCAGATAAATGTGGCAGAGTTAGCAACCCAGTCTCCACCACATCCAACAAACCATGCAATTAACAACCCAACCAATTAAACCAGCTGATCAAGGCACCTTCGGTTTTGGTATTGCGAACACCCACATCTGTCTCATAAACAGAGGGTTATTACAAACACTTGTAATATGGTAAGCCCCCAGCCACAGCTGCCCAGACGACCATCACAGAGAGAGGACGCGCACCTACCCCTTTCACCCACCCGAGGAGGGAGACCCCTACCCCTGCGGTGGTATACCTGACCCCTGTTTTGACTTCCGGGTCATTGCCAGGTAGCACAGGAATTCTTCCTATCAATGAACTAACCATGTATGACTAACACCCTTACTAACCTCTATTAACCCACAATAACCCATTAACCTTTCTTGCATACTCCGATAACCAAATTAGCACCTCAGCTATACCATAGAATGAAGACTGAACAATCTAAGAGAGACGCTCCTATCACAGATGTCCCAATCCTCCTCGCAAAGTAGATCCAGTCTCTCTCCCCTAAATACTTCCAGTATAGCCAAAATAGTACCTGTTACTAAGGCTCAGTTATATCACATTATGAAGGCTCCATACAGCCATGTGCCACAACAGTAATCACCACCTTACCTAGTTCCCGTATCAATTGAGAGCTCAAATAAGTCCATCAAAACTCGAGATCCCTATGGCCTACAGGGTCCAAAACCGAACCTATAAACCAAGCTCCAGCCCCCAGTAAAATCAGTTGAAAGATAGACACCAACCAGTGGCTGGTCCCTAGAGTTGACCTCGAGCTCTATCATTGTTTGTTCCTGAGAATTGAGTTCCAGAGCCGGCAGACTCCGTGGGCAGATTTAGAAAGAAGGATCTGTCCACGTAAAAGAAATCTACGTGCACCTTATAACCTTCATACAGACTGGGAAGCTGAGCGATCGACGTGAGATGCGCTTGGCGTTAATTCCGATCCAGATTGCGGGAAGATCCTAATATTTGTGATTCAGGTCCAGAAACCAGAGGGTATATAAGAGTGTAACCAGCAACGATCGCCAAGAGATCCGTCTTGAGAACTTTCTACATATGGACCATCTGGACGGCCGCGGAACCAGTCGTTAGCCCCCAACATCACGGACGCAAGATAACCAGGACCAGACCAATCAAATACTACCCAAGATTCACTCTATCAGTGCTACAGTGTTACAGTGCTATTTAGAGACTCACTTATTAATATTTCTACGAAGTGGCTATATCTTTGCCCCAGTATAATTCATATATAACCATTCCATTAGGAAGTGCTAAGCGTATCAGTGTTTATTAATTAACAGGCGATATTAACTCTCGTAATTACTCATATATCCAGATATTATTACATAACAGTGAAACCCTAGTGATATCTGATGTTCGCCCACTGATTTGCGTTCTATGTGTTTCTGATACAAGAATATAAAACTTAGATCAGTACCCCCCTGAGGTTACTAGAATTCCCGTGCTCTAAAATACGCGTGTCTAATCTAGTCTGTGAACTACTACTTGTGCACCAGAGGTACCAGTGATAAATCTAACAGTGAATATGAATCTATAAGTAACATTTATGGTCTCCAGTATATAAACTTGTGAATAAAGCCAGTGATCAGAAGATTAATACCTGAACGTTGGAAGTGGGAGACTAGGCTCCATCCAGATCCACTTAATGCTAGTGTTGTTCAATTCTATCATTTGTCTTGTACGAGTATTCATACCTTCTTATGCTTCATATTAATCATCATGACGAAAACTATAGAAGTGTGTACATCAATAAAAGTGATCGTGTGTCTTGTTACCGTGTGCTTATTTTGTGTTCTCTATTCCTCATACCTTGTTTTGTGCATGCAGCCTTCTATACCCAGTCAGTTAGAACTCACATTACCCAAGTTAATCCTGTAGAAAAGCAGGGCATAACATTGGCGGCAGCGGTGGTTCTTGATTCGGATAAAAGGTTGCATTACATTGCAAGTTTGGAACAGCCAGAACACGATAACATCATGGCGCACCGTTCTCACATCCCCATCCCACATTATGATGGGGAGACTTACGAGATCGAAACGTTCATGAAAATAGTGAAACCCGTACTTGACCTAGTTTATACCACGGACGCAGAAAAGATAGCCGTGACATTAACGCACCTGGGAAAAGCCGTTTCCCTGGTTGCCTACCAAGTGCACCCTGCTCTCACATGGGACGAATTTCGCCCAATAGTGATAGAGGCCATTAAGCCTTCGTTGGGCGTTTTCGTGGCCCACATCCGTCTCCAAGACACTAAATTCGAAGGCGATCTAGATGCCACAGTGAATAAGATCGCCCAACATATCAAAGTGTCTTTCCCCACATTGACCAGAATCCAGCAAGAACAGCAGATTCTGGTCAACCTTGTATCAATATTGCCCTCAGCAGTAAAGGATCATTTCCGTGTGCACGATTTCGTCGGATATCAAAAAGATCTCATCACGATCCGACGTATTTTGGCCGTGCACACAGAAACACCCACCCAAACCGCTGTAATCAAGAGGTTCCCCACCAACCCGCAGCACCTCGACAACCAAAACCCCAAGGCTCAAACCTTCAACTCCAAGAATGCCTACCCATCCTCATCCTTCCATAACAAACCTACCTACCCTTCCGGCAAGCCCCAACCCAGTAGGCCCCGGTTCCAACCTACCCAGCCACGCAGAATCTTCAACCGGAACAAAACCTACAACACCTACCAAAGTAAGAACCCTACATTAGTGATTATCAACCCCTATGATTTCCCTGCCTGTAGTGCTAAGTGTGCCCTCCATCAAATTCGTGACTCTGCCAAACCTCGCCCCTTTACTCCTCGCATTTCTGTATATGAAGAGGAGTGGGGACAAGAAGAAGAAATGGAGGAAATGCACACCGAAGACATAGCCCATATCATGACCTCAGACGATACCGAGGAAACCCTGGAGGAGGTAGATACCGACCCCCAGGATTTTTAAAGTATCTCCCGCCCACGATGGCCTCGGCGGGGGACGCCATAACTGATCGCACTGCCCCCATTTACTACATGGCCAAAATCAAGGACATTCCTGTCCGCTTGTTAGTCGACACCGGAGCTGCTAAGTCATGTTTGTTCAAGTCTTATTATGAACAACACCACCGACTATTTGGCCCCTTGTTACCTACCAAATCAGAACTAATCTCAGCCGCTGATACCTACTTAAATCTCCTAGGAGACACTTTGTCCCTGTCAGTAACTACTCCTGCCCCCTATGCCCGTTGTTATCACCCGTTCACAGTATTTTCCTCCCACTGTAAACATTACGATGGTTTCCTTGGACTTGACCTCCTTCAAAAACTCCAGGCCCAGGTTGACTGCGGCCAGAGGCTGATCTCATTCAAAAAAAAAATCCAACCCAAAGCCTCTGACAAACCCATCACGCAGAAACCAGTTCACAAAAAGAAAAAACACCTCCACCCTCAACAAACTCTGAGTCAAGATTACCAAGTTGCAGCTAGCACTAAGGTAACTCCTAAACCCCCCCCCCCCCCTTGCCCCGAGTTCTCTCAAAATATCACTCATTCCGTTAAAAAAATGCCTCAGCAAACGAAAGAAGACAAGTCCAAGCAACTCAATGATGTAAACCCCCCCATTTCTCCTAACTCTGTCCAGGATCAATCCTCCCATGTTTCCAGGACAGACTCTTATGTATGTAAAAACCATTCTACCAAATATTTATGTACACATGTTTCCAGGGAAAATGCCGACTATGTACCCAACCATGTTTTCCTCATGCCCCCAGAAATGCTCAGCTATTCCACAACCAACAAAATTTCCCTTGTGACAGCTTTCCGTCAGTAGCTCCCTTCAACCCCCACACAATTCACACCCCTAAAAAACTTCAAAACCCCACACTTAACTCACCCCCTCATGACAGACAAACCCACCAATCCCATATAACCTCTAAACAAACCGTCACTGCCACCGACAAAACTCCCCAAATTCGTCCTTTTAACAACCACAAATCAGTACATCAGTCCTCCACCAATAACCCATGTTCTATACCTAACTCTTCCCCCACCAACCCTCCGCAGTCCCACCAACAAATTCCGTTTTCTAAATCACTCACACCTCACCACTCTGATCCTCCCACACGCGCCGTTAATCCCCCCCTCACGCGTGACCCCCTCCAAAGTGATTCCCCCCCCCTCATGCGTACCGAGCACCTGCTCACCAGTCGGTCCCCCACCATCATTAGCCCAGCTGTAGTTCAAGATAAATGTCAAATTCCCCCCCGCCATCAAAAATGGGTTAACCTTCGACCCATACCCCAAACTCACATGATATTTTCCCCCACTACCACGTCCACCAACCCCAATCGTTGCCTCCTACAACCCGCCATCATTTCCGCTCGCATGAACCACATTCTAGTGGCCAATATCTCTGAAGAATCCCTGACATTACCAAAAGGCCTCATCATAGGAGACCTCGAAACATTTGATGACCTCCCCATAGATTCCAATGAAACCCCTACCAGTCTCAAATTACCCCCTCTCCCTGACACATTATCCGACCACCAAAAACACAGCATGTACGAACTATTGCTAGAGTTCAGTGACGTATTTGCCCAACAACCCACTGAAATAGGACAGACCAATGTTGAACAACACATCATTAACACCACAGGCCCCCCCATAAGACAACCATCCCGTAGAAAAAATCCCATACAACGCCAAAAAGAGGAACGCCAAGTCCAAGAGATGTTAGAGGCCGGAATTGCTACCCCGTCCATCAGCCCCTGGTCTTCCCCTGTTGTCCTAGTAAAAAAGAAAGATGGGTCAACCCGTTTTTGCGTAGATTACAGGAGATTGAATGACGTAACCATTAAGGACGCTACGCCATTACCCAGGATAGACGATTCCCTTGACTCTCTATACGGATCCAGATGGTTCACTACCCTCGACTTGCAAGCAGGGTATTGGCAAGTGCCCATCAAGGCAGAGGACCAAGAAAAAACAGCATTCTCCACTAGTGGTGACCACCACTACGAATTTAACGTCCTACCTTTTGGCCTCTGCAACGGACCCGCCACTTTCTCCCGTTTGATGGAAGCGGTATTACATGGCCCTACCTGTGAAACCTGCCTAACGTATCTAGACGATATCATTGTGTACTCACAAACCTGGGAAGAACGCCTCCTCAGGTTGAAACAAGTTCTTCAAAGAATCCGAGCCGCCGGGCTGAAATTGAAACCCTCAAAATGCGAGATTGCACGAAATAAGGTAGATTTCCTCGGCCACGTAATATCTGAACATGGCATTGCACCAGACCCCAAGAAACTTCAAGCCATACAAAACCAACCCCCACCCACCACCGTTAAAGGAGTACGTTCTTTTCTAGGTTTCGCCACATACTACAGACGTTTTGTCCCACACTTTGCCGCCATAGCCAGACCCCTCCACCAACTCACCCACAAGGACACCACATTCACCTGGACACCTGAAAGAGACCTCGCTTTTAACACTTTGAAACAAAAGCTGATCCAAGCCCCTATTGTCGCTTTCCCTGATTACCATAAACCTTTCCGTCTTTATACCGACGTATCTCTGTACGCCATTGGTGCAGTTTTAGCTCAAGTAAGAGACGGAGAGGAACATGTGATAGCGTATACCAGCTCCACACTCAACCAAGCCCAACAGAATTATGCAGCCACCAAGAGAGAGTGCCTAGTGATCATTTGGGCACTCAACCACTTCAGGTCATTTGTGTTGGGCGCGAAACTAGATATAATAACCGACCATCAATCTTTGCAATGGTTGCATAGGTGCGAAACCAACTCAGCCATCTTGGTACGCTGGAGAGAGACACTAAAGGACTACGATTTTACAATACAGTATCGTCCAGGTAAACTTCACACCAATGCAGACGCCCTGTCACGTTTGCCAGTACCGAAAGACCCCCCCACCAACCTAGCCTCCTTATAAAACACTGAGCTCTTACATACCCCCATCAACCAACATAATTCCCCCCCAGCCCCCTCACTAATTCAATCTTGGGAAACAAGGATCAGACCACCCTGGATACCGTTAAATATCTTCAGGAAACTGACTCGCTGGGGAGATCAACTTGCCACAGACTCCGGTCACATAGTCCTAGACCCCACCATTGCCCACGACTACATGATTGCCATCCACGAGGGAAATGGCATACACCTTGGACAAAAGAAAATGTTAAAAATCTTCGCGGATCAGTACTGGACCCCCAACCCCTCCAAGATTGCACAATGCGTGACAGAATCCTGCAAACCTTGTTTATTGGGGAAGGATAGATCACGCACCCCAGGCCCAGCCGGTACCATTTCTGCCAACTAACCGTTCCAAGTCCTATCCCTCGACATAATGGGCCCGTTTCCTTCTTGCGCTGGCAACCGCTATATTGTCACATTTGTTGACGTATATTCAAAATGTTTAATAGCCTGCCCAGTTAAAGACCACACAGCCACCACCGTCGCCGCACTGCTTGCCACAGAAGTGTTCCCTATATTCGGCCTTCCCCTTGCTCTTCTATCCGACAATGCCCCCGAATTTAGTGGACACGTTTGGCACCAGTTCACCCAACAATGCGGTATTAAGATCAAACAGTCATCCCCGTACTGGCCTCAAGGAAATGCTATATGCGAACGCAGCCATCGCACCATCAACAACCAGTTACGTACCAAAATGATTGCTCTTAACACCTCAGACTGGCCATCACAGATAAAAATGATACAATGGGGCATGAACACCTGTCCCCGAGAAGACGGTATTTCACCTCATGAACGTGTTTACGGCGTACCCCCCTGTTACTGCCGTTCCACCATCACGCTCACCTCCCCTCCAACACCTCCACAATTGACCCATTGCAACATCTGCAAAACACCCTCCATACCACCCAAACATGTCAAGACACCAAAAATGATAACCCCGATGATAAAAACCCTTTCGCCATCCATGACACCGTAATGGTAGCCAACCTCCCTGTCACCAATAAATTAGGCCCTCGCTATGTCGGACCCTACACCATCATCAAAGTCCCAAATGCCTATCAAGCCATCATTGATTATCACGGCGTGACTCGCACGTTCAGAAATAGATTCGTCCGAGCATTTAAACCTCTAAAACCACAAGACATTACCCCACCCCACACGTCCGACCCTGAATTGAACTACTACCCCTCCCACTCATGCTATGAATGTTCCCCTACAAACCCCTAAAGGCCTAAACCCTCCAGCACAGAACCTGCCGATCATTCCTCAACCTACCCCCAAACTAACCTCCACAAACCCCAAGCCCCCACTATCACACCTTCCTCCACCATGACCAATTCCTTCACTTCTGATAGTCAAGTACCTCCCCAAAATATCAAAGTACGAAAACCTCCACCCACAACCCCGACCACAACAGAAACCCTCCCGTCTAGCCCTGAAGTACCTCCACCAGGCACCACAGTAAGAAAACCACCACCCCCACCTAAAACCAAGTACACACCCAACCGCACCACACAATCTACCCCAGTCACCTCACGCTACAACTTACGCCCACGACTGAAATCCTTTAACACCTTACGAGCGGCCTATGCGGTTTATTTATGTGTACCGCACAGCGGGGTGTTTTTAGCCAAAATAGGGCTGTTTACGTGATCATTTTCATGCCTAAATAAGACCCAGAACGTAAAACAAGTACCTATCCCTGAAAGGGCATAAACAGAGCTTTCGAATGACACCATAACGATCCTTGTATGATGGATAGTTTTCTTGCAATAACCGTGCAACGCGAGTGCAAAAAGCAGGTAATTCGGTACTTTCAGTACATAATTGAGTATGTAGCGAGTGAGAGAGGGAGGAGGGAGCTGAGATTTGTGTCAGTAGGTTCGCCGCGGTGGTCTGGAGCAGTCATACGCTCGCTAGTCTCCTGCCACCACTTGTCTCTCTCTCTCAGCCACATTACGTGCTGAAATTGCCACTCGAGTTATGTCGAGCGCCGCCACATAGTCCAGCTTTTTTTAACTCGACTTATGTTGCTCGCCGCTAATTAAGGGTTAAACCCTCCAGAAAACACACCCTGATAACAAAGTTCCGTAGAGCTGCCAGACCACTATCTTCCTCCTCCTCTTCTTCTTCGTCAAATTCTCCTCCACAAAGGGAAAGAAGACGAATAATCACAAGCAAACACCATCACCCCTCTAACTATATTCCAAAAATAACCACCCCCACCCTCCCACGAGAGCAAATACCTTCCCCTTCAACCTCATCCCCTCTCATCACCCCGAATGACCTTCTAGATCTGCCCCCCCCCACCAAACTCCCACAAAACCACCTATTTCCACCACCATCAAATCACCAACCCCACCAAAGAACGCACCCAACACACTTTCCTACCCCCAACCCTCCAAATTAAACCTCCACTCACTACCCACTCGTCTAGCCCCCCCCGCCTCCACCCCTTTCCCCTCCACTATCCCTGCGACCCCACCCATGCATCAACCAACCTCATCATCTCATAAAACCCCCAACCAACCTCCCCCTAAAGACTACCCTATGTACCTAACACTGTACCTGCTGAACTGAAGGAAGCTATTGTAACCCCTCTATTCAAGAAAGGAAATAAACTAGAAGTTGGTAACTACAGACCAGTTAGCATATTATGTATTGTATCTAAAATCCTTGAAAGAGCGGTATACACCCAAATTGAACACTACCTCAAACAAAATGATCTATTCTATAAGTTTCAATCAGGTTTCAGATGCATGTACTCGACAGACTCCTGTCTCATCCACTTAACGGATCACATTCGTAAAGAAATGTCTAAAGGTAACTACACCGGTATGGTTCTTCTTGATCTACAAAAAGCGTTTGACACAGTAGACCATGATATCCTATGTAATAAACTACAAGCAATGGGCATAGGATATGTGAACTGGTTTAAATCTTATCTTAGTGGTAGAACTCAAAGAGTCAAAATTGACGATAATATATCTGATCCTATGCCAATTAACTGTGGGGTCCCGCAGGGAAGCATCCTTGGTCCCTTACTCTTTCTCTGTTATGTGAACGACATGGAACTGAGCGTCTCATGTAAATTATTACTGTATGCAGACGACAGCGTGCTCCTGGTTTCAGGAAAAGACCCAATAAGTATTGCCGCTTCACTTTCCAAAGAACTAGAATCATGTAGTGAATGGCTAGTGGACTATCTCTTCACCTGGGCAAGACGGAAGCCATCTTATGTGGAACAAAACGCAAACTGAAAGACATTGTGGGCTTCTCGGTCAACTGTAATGATATTCCTATAACAACAGTGTCACAAGTTAAAAATCTCGGATTAAAACTGGACGCGAGTTTGTCAGGTGAAACAATTTTGGAATCTATCCTGAGTAAGTGTAGATAGAGCACGTATAAAATACCTGTATAGACAGGTGGGATGCTTGCCCGCGGCGACCAAAAAGACCCTCTGCCAAGCGCTTGTTCAATGTCATTTTGACTATTCTGTGTCATCCTGGTACTCTGCATCATCTAAATCAGCACAGCACAAACTTCAGGTCACTCAAAATAAAATGGTTAGGTTCATGCTGAACCTAGGACCCAGATCACATGTTGGCCAGGAACAACTTCAGTCACTAGGTATGCTCAATGTTGCTGACAGGGCCAAACAAATCAGGCTCACTTATGACAGAGCTCCAGAGTACCTAAAGAATGATTTTGTTAAAGCAAATGAGAGGAGTGGACATAATACAAGAAAAGGATGTTAATTTTAAGGTCCCGAGAATCCAAGGACAGGGTAAGCAAACATTCTTCTTCACCGCCATCAAAGACTGGAATGACCTACCCCAGTCAGTCCGTGAAAAGAGAACACTGTATTCCTTCAGACGTAGCCTGAAGGAACACCTGAACCGACAGCTGCGAGAAGGGACCCAAGCTTATGTCTACTACTAAATGCGACATAAGAGATAGACAAACCAAACTGAAATGATTACTGATTACGGATTACTGATATTTACTATAGGATGTAAAGTATCTTAAAATAACCCCCTAGAAATACTTTCTCTAAAGTATCTATTTCTTTATCCTCCCCATTTTCCCCAGCTAACCTAATCCCACAAGGACCCCAATGGAAATACGCCTAACGACCTTATTGGGCTATCCTTAGTTGGAATTATGCAAGGCTGGTACATGTCATATTAGTAACAAACTATGTGGTACCAACTCTGTAAATTGGTAACTGAATAAATATTATTATTATTATTATTATTTTGCCAACGACCAACCCCTCCTCACCCACCACGTCTACCACACAAGTAACTCCCAAACAAAGCCCCTCCAAAATGACGTACCCGACCTCCACACCCCCACTTAAATCCCCCCACAAAGTCGCCCCTCCGAGAACCCCCATCAATACCCCCACCCAATCCTCTCCCATTCCTCCTACCACCCTCACTCGACAAAAACCTCCACACGCATCTACCTCTCAAATAACCCCCTACATCACCCCCACTGAATGTCCTCCACCTGTAAAGCGTTCTTCCCCTCAATATAAAACATCGTCGAGCGACTCAAGTCCCACTACAAAAATCTACCTTCCCACAAGAACCTCCAAAAGTAGAATCATCAACAGACCCATCAGATTTGAAGACAGTTATGTAAAAACAAAACCCCTTTCTTCCACTAAAAGCCCAAGCCACATCAGACACCTCCATCACGCACCTTACCTAAACCAATATTGCACATTGCCTCCATATATTTTCCCAGCCTGCAACACCACCCAAGACAACCCCAAAAACCCCAGACTCATATCCCCCCTTCACCCCCAGCTCCGCCTTCACGCGTTAGTCCCTCCCCTTCAGTTGTTAACCCCTTCGCCACACTGAAGAAGCCTCCTGTCAGTCCCACACACCTCACTCAATACCTGACCTCCACCATGAACACATCCACACCATTAGTCGCTCCCGTCCCTAACCCCACTGAGGACGAATACACACCATTCATAAGACATATTAAATTAAAAACGTCCACAGGACGCTCACCCCATCTACAACGGCCACATCAATCCCGGGCAGCCGCCCTCCACAACACCGAAGACACAGTCCTACAGGTCTACATAGACCTGCACAAGAAACCTGACCCTCGCTCTCTTGCCTGGTAGGACCTTCTACACACCCTCCAAATGACCCACCATGACTATACTTCTCTTTACTTCACCCTTGAGGCTTGAGGACGAGCCTACAACGAAGGAGAGGGAAGTAAAATGCCCCAGAACGAGAAGCCCACCACGGAAGCCACGAGCGAGAACAACAAAGAAACGAGAACAGAAACACCCGAAAGAAAGGCCCACAGAACGAAAGGACCAGGTGACCAAGCCAACCAGTTCAGACAGGCCGAAGCCCGCAGAGCTAAGCAGCTCCAAACCACACCTGCCTATCGCTTCTAACCACTGACCCTTCCCCCACCTCGCGTATCCACTACCCCTCGTGTCCTACACCTCTTACCCGCCAGACTCTACCTACATGATGATGAACATGAATACACCTTAATTTAATACACCCATGCCCTGTCCCTAAGTTAAGATATCAATATCAACATACACTAAAATACCTTGTCTTGCCAGACTAAGTTTCTGAAGACCATCCGCCCCCATAAATCTATGTATGTTCTTCCATCCGAGAAGTAATATGTTAACCCCCTAAAATACCTTGTCTTGCCAGACTAAGTTTCTGAAGACCAACCGCCCCCATAAATCTATGTATGTTCTTCCATCCGAGAAGTAATATGTTAACCCCCATGTCATAATTGATAAGAAACTATGATACCCACGGGTACACCATTGTATATATAACCATTATTCCTGTAAGACCTAGACAGAGCTAATGACTGAAGATGTTAGCAACCATGCAGTAACTCTAATTCTTACCCCAACCAGAGATTGTATAGATAACCCTCTTTTACCATTGTCTCGACGCATATCTACCACGAAACAATAACGAAGCTACTCCTATGAACTGCTGCTTTCTTTGGTATATATTTCATAGAAAACGCAGTTCCCAGGGACAACTAGATCAGCAAGAAATCGTGTCAACTAATAGTGTCCATTACCCCTCGTATTGACGAGTAATAGTACACTATGTTTTTCTCTACTTTTTTCCACAGTCAAGCACACACCTACAGCTAACCTCATCTTCCCCACAGTCCACATGATTCTATAATTTCCAGACTCATATACCACCACCTATTGCTCATCCCCCGGTAGCGTTTGATTACCCTACCTTCCCTGTCGGTAACCCCCAGTCTAAGATACCAACTGTAACCTAATGCCACCCCTACGCCCAGAGACCTTAGGGTCAAACTTCCACGTAGCCCCCCTTAACCCTCTCCCTCTCGTTAACCCCCATGCTCCTCCACTCCCTCCTAACCTAGCCTCTCCACCATACCCCCTGAATATCCTTAACTTTTCCGTTACTAACATTCTCAAACCTTTGGTATACATACTCCTATCCAGCCTACCTTCCCCCAGTAGGAAGAAACACCATTAGAACTTTACTAACCCTTTGCATGCCATCTATTCCCTCACAACCCATTCACAACCCTGTACCAAATGATCGTCAGTGCGAGGCTAGCCGCCTCGCCAGTGACTAACTTCTATTGCCAAACTTCCAGATAAATGTGGCAGAGTTAGCAACCCAGTCTCCACCACATCCAACAAACCATGCAATTAACAACCCAACCAATTAAACCAGCTGATCAAGGCACCTTCGGTTTTGGTATTGCGAACACCCACATCTGTCTCATAAACAGAGGGTTATTACAAACACTTGTAATATGGCAAGCCCCAGCCACAGCCGCCCAGATGACCATCACAGAGAGAGGACGCGCACCTACCCCTTTCACCCACCCGAGGAGGGAGACCCCTACCCCTGCGGAGGTATATCTGACCCCTGTTTTGACTTCCGGGTCATTGCCAGGTAGCACAGGAATTCTTCCTATCAATGAACTAACCATGTATGACTAACACCCTTACTAACCTCTATTAACCCACAATAACCCATTAACCTTTCTTGCATATTCCGATAACCAAATTAGCACCTCAGCTATACCATAGAATGAAGACTGAACAATCTAAGAGAGACGCTCCTATCACAAATGTCCCAATCCTCCTCGCAAAGTAGATCCAGTCTCTCTCCCCTAAATACTTCCAGTATAGCCAAAATAGTACCTCTTACTAAGGCTCAGTTATATCACATTATGAAGGCTCCATACAGCCATGTGCCACAACAGTAATCACCATCTTACCTAGTTCCCGTATCAATTGAGAGCTCAAATAAGTCCATCAAAACTCGAGATCCCTATGGCCTACAGGGTCCAAAACCGAACCTATAAACAAAGTTCCAGCCCCCAGTAAAATCAGTTGAAAGATAGACACCAACCAGTGGCTGGTCCCTAGAGTTGACCTCGAGCTCTATCATTGTTTTTTCCTGAGAATTGAGTTCCAGAGCCGGCAGACTCCGTGGCAGATTTAGATAGAAGGATCTGTCCACGTAAAAGAAATCTACGTGCACCTTATAACCTTCATACAGACCGGGAAGCTGAGTGATCGACGTGAGATGCGCTTGGCGTTAATTCCGATCCAGATTGCGGGAAGATCCTAATATCTATGATTCAGGTCCAGAAACCAGAGGGTATATAAGAGTGTAACCAGCAACGATCGCCAAGAGATCCGTCTTGAGAACTTTCTACATATGGACCATCTGGACGGCCACGGAACCAGTCGTTAGCCCCCAACATCACGGACGCAAGATAACCAGGACCAGACCAATCAAATACTACCCAAGATTCACTCTATCAGTGCTACAGTGTTACAGTGCTATTTAGAGACTCACTTATTAATATTTCTACGAAGTGGCTATATCTTTGCCCCAGTATAATTCATATATAACCATTCCATTAGGAAGTGCTAAGCGTATCAGTGTTTATTAATTAACAGGCGATATTAACTCTCGTAATTACTCATATATCCAGATATTATTACATAACAGTGAAACCCTAGTGATATCTGATGTTCGCCCACTGATTTGCGTTCTATGTGTTTCTGATACAAGAATATAAAACTTAGATCAGTACCCCCTTGAGGTTACTAGAATTCCCGTGCTCTAAAATACGCGTGTCTAATCTAGTCTGTGAACTACTACTTGTGCACCAGAGCTACCAGTGATAAATCTAACAGTGAATATGAATCTATAAGTAACATTTATGGTCTCCAGTATTATAAACTTGTGAATAAAGCCAGTGATCAGAAGATTAATACCTGAACGTTGGAAGTGGGAGACTAGGCTCCATCCAGATCCTCTTAACCTGGGAACTGCAGGGAGACTCTTAAGAGTTCCCCCGGCGGACTGCGGGAGACTCTTAAGAGTCAGAGAAAAAAAAAAATCAACTTTTGACATCGAAAAAAAAATATATATATTTTTATTTTTTTATTTTTTTATTTTTGTTTGGCCCCTGGGCCATGCAAAATCTCAGTCCTCTACCTCCCCTCCTTCCCCACTTTCCTCCTCTCCTTCAGTTATCACCTATTTTCCCTGTTATTCCCTTATTCTGAGGTATATTTTCGTGCTAACATTAGAAATCCGGTTGCAGGGTGTGCATCACTGATAGCAAGCGAATGCAAGAGAGAGAGAGAGAGTATCGATCGACTGTGTCTCAGTGGCCTTGGGGGAAATTGGCGGGAAAGCAGCTTGCCTCACCCATACATTATACAACTCGCGGGCTATATCTCCGATTTTGACCATCCAAACGCTGTTTTCACTCGTTTTATTGTTTTTTCAGGTTAATACCTTTATAATCAACCCATAATAGGCGCATATGGATAAGTATTAATGCTATTAATGGTACAATGAATATTTTTGTGACGGAAACACCTCAAATACATGCGCACAGGGAGAGGTGTCTAATTACCCCCATGCGCACTTCAGAGGTTAATGCTAGTGTTGTTCAATTCTATCATTTGTCTTGTACGAGTATTCATATCTTCTTATGCTTCATATTAATCATCATCACGAAAACTATAGAAGTGTGTACATCAATAAAAGTGATCGTGTGTCTTGTTACCGTGTGCTTATTTTGTGTTCTCTATTCCTCATACCTTGTTTTGTGCATGCAGCCTTCTACACCCAGTCAGTTAGAACTCACATTACCCAAGTTAATCCTATAGAAAAGCAGGGCATAACACAAACGCTACCGGGGGATGAGCAATAGGTGGTGGTATATGAGTCTGGAAATTATAGAATCATGTGGACTGTGGGGAAGATGAGGTTAGCTGTAGGTGTGTGCTTGACTGTGGATAACAGTAGAGAAAAACATAGTGTATTATTACTCGTCAATACGATGGGTTATGGACACTATTAGTTGACACGATTTCTTGCTGATCTAGTTGTCCCTCGGAACTGCGTTTTCTATGAAATATATACCAAAGAAAGCGGCAGTTCGTAGGGGTAGCTTCGTTATTGTTTCGTGGTAGATATGCGTCGAGACAATGGTAAAAGAGGGTTATCTATACAATCTCTGGTTGGGGTAAGAATTAGAGTTACTGCATGGTTGCTAACATCTTCAGTCATTATCTCTGTCTAGGTCTTACAGGAATAATGGTTATATATACAATGGTGTACCCGTGGGTATCATTGTGTACTTAATCTAGGAGGGGGGGGGGGCAGTGGTTCTTACATAAGATTCCCTGGTTTGATGAACATGGAGTAGAATTGGGCAATACAGGAACAATGGAATTTCCTATACCATCTCGTCTGTGCAGGAATATAGTTACTGGATTGCTTCGCGGCATCTTCAGTCGTGAGATCTGGCAAGATAGGGCAGGCGTAATGGTTGCACGATGGTGTACCCGTGGGTATTATAGTTTCTTATCAATTATGACATGGGGGTTAACATATTACTTCTCGGATGGAAGAACATACATAAATTTATGGGAGCGGTTTGTCTTCAGAAACTTAGTCTGGCAAGACAAGGTATTTTAGGGTATGTTGATATTGATATCTTAACTTAGGGACAGGGCATGGGTGTATTAAATTAAGGTGTATTCATGTTCATCATCATGTAGGTAGAGTCTGGCGGGTAAGAGGTGTAGGACACAAGGGGTAGTGGATACGCGAGGTGGGGGAAGGGTCAGTGGTTAGAAGCGATAGGCAGGTGTGGTTTAGAGCTGCTTAGCCCTGCGGGCTTCGGCCTGTCTGAACTGGTTGGCTTGGTGCCTTCTCTCCTTCTTTCTTCTCTCACGCTGATCTATGGGGCGTCTGCTCTCACCTGGTCCTTTCGTTCTGTGGGCCTTTCCTTCGGGTGTTTCTGTTCCCGTTTCTTTGTTGTTCTCGCTCGTGGCTTCCGTGGTGGACTTCTCGTTCTGGGGCATTTTAGTATAATATTCTAAGTTATTGCCGATATGTCTAGTTTTCGATCATTGCAGTTCTTGAAATACCTCATAATATTTATTATATTACGATGTTTCATCTGTATTATATTCTTTGTTTTACTTTGTAGTGGTAATTTTGTAATATATATTTACATTCATGTTCAACAATAGTAAGCAAATGTTGTATAATATTATATTATGTAGGCATATACATTTTGAAGGCAGGCTCGTAAAAAATTTACATTTTGTGCCACCCCACTGATAAGTGGGTGGGTTATCAGACTTTGGGGTGACACAAAATGCAGCTCTATATTTTGTGCTTATGTATCTACAGTATATAGATATATACTGTATATATATAATAAATCATACAATATCCTATATTTAACCTCTAACAAAGGCCCATATTTACATTGTTTATAGTAGGTCTATAAGCTATTAGATTCGGCTAGGTTATATTTTCCCATGAACTCAATTTGTGTAGGCTACAGTAGTTTGCAGCATATTAGGCTAGGCCTAGTCAAGATTTAGTTAGGATAGGCTATTTTCCCAGAAGTCCCATTTATAGTTTGTCACTAGGTTAGGGTAGGGGAAGGAATATTTTGCCCCCTGATGGCAATATTATGATGATAATAAGTTATGGGGAGTGAGGGGGGCCAAAGCCCCCTTAACCTATTCTTGTTTTCCACGGCAGTCAAACTAGACTGGGACGTGATCTTGAGTATGCGAGTAGTTTAATCAAGGCAGGCGATACGCCTGAATTCCTCCATCCTTACCTAGGGTAGGTTAACCCACTGAGCCCCAGCTGGTTTTTAATAAATGTACCACCAGGGACCAGCCGGTTTTGAAAAAAACAAAAATTCCAGAAACAATAGCGAATGGGTTAGGAATGGAGGAAAAACCACAAAAAAACGATCAAAAAGGTCAAAAATTGGTCCTACGAATCCCCCGAAAACGGATTTTACAAGAGTACAAATTTGAAGGCAATAACACCCAAAATTCCGGTTTTTGCGCGCTCACGCGCACGCAGTTTGACTTTGAGAGTTTTCAACCATGTTTATGGTTGCGTGAGATACTTACACAGCTCCCATACAAATCTGAGCCCTCTAGGTGCCATAGGACCGAAGTAACTGGGACCGGAGTAACACTGACGCAACTGTTGCGTCGCTGGGGTTTAGCGTTACATACATTGCTGACGCAAACGCTGCGTCGCTAGGGCTCAGTGGGTTAAAGTAGGCTAAGTTAGCCTAGGTTATTTTTTTTTGGTAAAAGTTGTGTTAGTGGGTGTACCGCCCGCTTTGTTTACATAGTTGCACACTGGCAGTTACATTTGTGTCTAATTTGACTGCTGTTATTTGTCCCTGCTGGTAATATAGGCCTATATGAGGATGACATTGAGTAATGGGGGGTGAGGGGGCAAAGCCCCCTCACTAACTAATCTCTCCATAAATCAAATAATATGTATCAAGAAGTCTCTCTAGGCCTAGACAGTAGACACCATGCAGTATATATATTATTTATATTTGCTTTTTTAATACCACATTTCCCGATCTTCATAGGCTATAGTCCTCCCCACTAGGCTAGTAGGGTTGTATTTAAATATTCTTGGAAAATGGATAAACATGCATGCAATTGCATAATGAAACAACTAACTCATTATTAGAATCGTATAAGGTAGGCTAAGTAAAGATTGTAAATTAAAAAATTAATATAAGCTAAGCCTAATTTGACCTAGGCTAAACTCAATATCCACCACCCAAAAGGCCAAAACCCCAGTGTGTGAAGTGTTACGATCCAGGTTCTGCAAGACACGGGGCTCTTCTTCATTGGACTTGATAAGGCTAAATGCAACAACGGTAACACTAGTCCCAAACCCTGCCTGAACCACTGGAGAACAAAACACCTATACCGCCCTGAGTCGTGCCTGGACAACGAGGTATCCTATGACTCGGTAAAAGGTGCACACTATAGGCTGATGATCACTGAAGCAGCCTATACTCATACAACATACGATTACTTTATTAAAGTATACAAGGAAAAAGATAGATAGCGTAATTAAATCGCAGCAACGATTTAATAGCAAACTAGAAGAAGGATAATTAACGTTACGTTAAATAATCAGTAAACTTTCACTCCTGTCTGAAAGAAAGTGAAACAAAGAAAGTCCTAAAGCATCATGCCGGAATCTTCTGCAAAATTCTGATGCAACTAAGAAGTACGTATCGGATTCTGAACTGTGTATTATTACTGTGGGAACATATATAGTGTAGGGACATACGGTGTTATCTGGCACAGGTGTAATTATAAAACAGTCGGCAGTCTAAACTCTAACCACAAAAAGAAGTGCTTTCTCCCTCCAGGCACTAGCCTGCTCTGGTTGGGTCTCAGCAACAATCACGACTTACTATAAACATAAGGAGCAATAATGCTGCACACATATACACAATGAGATTATAAACCATAATCGGGGGTCTGCCAGGTGGACGAAGTCTAGCAGGGGAGTCGTAGGCTAGGCTACCTGGGCCGAGCCACCTGCTCGGTAGCCTAGTGTCGTTCTCAAGTCTGTGCGTCTAGTTACATTAAATGACGGGGTGCTCTCTTGAGAGATCCAGGTCTCGTGTACCTGGTTCTCTCCTGGCGACCCTCCTATGTCAAAAGATAACGAGCTAGCACAGTGCTGGGTGGACTAGGCAAACGCCCTCACGCCAACACAGTGCTAGGCTCTAAGGTACACAGACAAGAAAATTACCTAGGCCCCCGCAGGTATCCGGTACAGTGCATAGGCTCAACGAAGTCTATGCTCATAGGAAACTGCAACCTGATAGCCTCTCCCCAGTCTAGCATCTACTGACCTGGTAGACACCCAAGAAAATAAAATTGGGGCAACACAATGAGTATGTCAAACCTCCCCAAGCCAAAATGGATAACCCTCTGATCCAAAATGCCTAACTAATTACATATATCTCTGAGAGCTCGCTGTATAATACAGTGACGGATATATGAAATCAACGTCAAGGGGAAGGGCAGTTAATTAATAGTAGGATATACAGAGAGAAGAAGGTAAGCAGTGGTAGAGAAAGTTCGCAATAGGGGGGTGAAGTGGGCTGATAGATTGCAAAGGGATGTTAGCGTTACAGCACTAAGAGGAGCTTTGAGGGAGACACAAGAACAGGAGCCCGCACCACCGTCCCAGGACCGCGGCCGCCAATCACAGACGACTACGTCACCAGGCAGCAGGGCTGCAGAAGGCGCCAGGAGCCACCAGCCAATCAAGGGCGCGGGAAAGCGCGCGAGCGGGAAAACTCCTTGAGTGAGGGAGGCAACAGATACCTACGCACGCACACATTACCACCACGCTCTCGCTATTCTCTCTCTCCATCCACAATGCATCTTATATTCTACTAATGATATAAAATACTTCCCGTTGTCACAGACGAAAGTAAAGGCCACCACGGGACTGTCTGTAACAACACGAACACTATGAAAGAAAGAACAACATTCTCTGATAACTGTAGCCCATTTCACTGCCTGGGGAGAGGGGAGAAGAGGATAGGGAGCCAACCGCTGCCCCCTCGTGGTCGCTGGGGAGCTGACGTGTGTCACCCCCCCCCCCCCCCCCTCCCCCCAACATATTAGACACTTAACATTAGGCAAGTTCTGATATCTGAAATCGGCACACGTCACCTAACCTCCCCACCCCAGCACAATAATACAGCATATAGGTTTCACCAAAAAAAAAACATACTTATAAAATGAAACAAACTTACATATTTACCCCCTCAACACAATAGCAAAACTTTAAATTGTTACGCTCCGAAAGCGAGTTCTACGAAACTCAGCCCACTAATAGCTAGTGCTTCAGCTGTAATAAAACATACTTAAATTTAGTATAACAGAAAGAGTTTTTTTATGTTGATTTTAAATTTTATTGTTGTTTTTGTTCGGCTTTAAATATATGTAGCCTATTTTCCTCCACGCAACCCACACAACCTGTGGCCATCTACCCCTTGTCCTCCACCCTCGAAAGACAGTCAGCTATAACGTTATCACAACCGGCAATATGCCTGATATCAAGATTGTATTCTTGGAGCATAAGTGACCACCGTGTCAGCCGCATGTTCCGGTTGTGGAACTGGTTGTGGAACTGGTTGAGGAACTTTAGAGGGTGGTGATCTGTGTAAATGACCGCGACCGGGCCGAAGGCTGGAACATACACCTCAAAGTGCTTCAAAGCAAGCACAATCGCCAACAACTCTTTCTCGATGGTAGAATAGTTCCTCTGAGCGGAGTTGAACTTTTTAGAGTAAAAGCTGACGGGGTGCTCCAGACCCTCGTCGTCCGTTTGCAAGAGGACTGCACTGGCCCAACACCACTGGCGTCTGTCGCCAGCTGAAAACTCCTTGTAAAGTCCGGCGCCCTGAGAATAGGATGGGTGCATAGTAAGTGCTTCACTAACCCAAACGCCTTTTCACACTCAGGCGATCACCGAAACTTCACCGTCTTTGCCAAAAGGTCAGTCAGGGGAGCAAGAACAGTCGAATACCCTTGTATAAAGCGTCTGTAGTAGCCTATCATGCCTAGAAAGCGCATGATCTGACGCTTGGTGGTTGGCCTGGGAAACCAATCGATGGCCAGTATCTTGCTCTGGGGGAGGGGACACCCGTCCCAAACCTACAACAAAGCCAAGATACTGCACAGTTGCCTGCACAAAGTCGCATTTCCCCAGGTTCACGACCAACCCAGCTTCACACAGCTTCCGAAACAAGATATTAAGATGCTTGCAGTGACTACCAAAATCAGTATCATAGACAATGACATCATCGAGATATACAATACAATAGGGAATGTCACTAACAATATAATTCATCAGACTTTGGAAGGTAGCACGTGCGTTTTTCAACCCATAAGGCATGACATTGCACATATATGTCTTGCCGTCCACACAAAAGTCGCATACCTCCTTCGCTCGCGCAGACAGGGGCACCTGCCAATAACCCTTCACCAGGTTGACCTTGGTGAGGTATGTGGCATTCCCGATTTTGTCAACACTGTCATCGACGCGAGGAAGGGGGTAAGGATTGGTGGCGGTCAAGCCATTAAGTCTGCGAAAGTCTATACAGAAACGCACCTTCCCGTCTGGCTTAGGCTGCAGAGTTACCGGGGAGGTCCAACGCACCGGCCCTTCCTTAATCAGCCCTCTCTCTATCATATACCTCAGCTCTTCCCGGAGGGCTGGCAATTTGATAGGAGGCACACGATAAGGCACTGACTTGAAGGGCGGGTTGTCTCCCACGTCAACATCATGCACCGTCTGAGTTGTGAGGCCTGGGTGCTCCGCGAAAACAGCGGGGTATGACTGGAACAGGTGGCGCACGGCTGCACGCTGTTGCTCAGGCAGGTGCTCGATAGCCTGCTCTTCCACCTGAACACAATTCCCCGCCCACTGTTCCGCAGAAACATGGCAATCCCAGCTATCTTCCCCCAGAGCATGACTATCCCCCCTCCTTGGCCGCTGCAGACCAACACGGGGACAGTGAGAGGCTCTGAGGGGTGCCTCACAAACTCCTTCATCAAGTTCACATGGCATAATTGATGTTTCTTACGCCGGTCAGGGGTTGCAACAAGATAATCTAGGTCCGACAGCTTCTTAGTGACAAAATAAGGACCCGTATACTTTGCTGACAGTGGATGACCTCGCAGAGGCAGCAACAACATAACCTCCTGCCCCACCCCAAACTCCCGGAGCTTCGTCTTCACATCGTAATGGTCCTTCATTTTCGCCTGAGAGTCTACCAAATTCCTCCCTGCCGACTCCATACAATTTACCATCCTTTCACGACTCTCGAGAACGTACTTCAACACTGAGCATGGTTTCTGCAGACCTTCCCATATCTCTTTCACCATGGACAGTGGACCCCTGACGTTATGGCCAAAAACAAGCTGGTTGGGGCTGAAACCCAAACTCTCACCAGGTACCTCTCTCGCCGCGAACAACACATAAGGCAGCCCCAGATCCCACTCCTTGCCATTCTCCAAGCAGTAACATTTAAGCATACTCTTGAGGGTCGAGTGCCACCTCTCAAGTGCCCCCTGACTCTCGGGGTGATTGGCAGATGAAACGACAGAGCATATGCCATGCTGCTGGAGAGTTCGTTGGAATAGGTTCGAAGTGAAATTTGACCCCTGGTCTGACTGCACTTCTCGCGGGTACCCGTAACTTGAACAGTAAAGCAGCAAGTTCTTGACCACAGTCTTAGCGGAGCCATTATGCATGGGGTATGCATCCGGGTATCTCATAGCAACATCCATTATAGTCAATAAGAATTTATTCCCAGCACTAGTAGGTGGTAGAGGGCCAACCATGTCCACAACTATCTTACTAAAAGGCGGCCCAATGACAGGAATAGGATACAACGGAGCCTTGGGTATCACCTGGTTGGGCTTTCCTACAGTCTGGCACGTTACACACCCTGCAACCCATGCACCAACATCTGCCCTCATCCCTGGCCACCAGAACAATCTACCCAACGCCGCTACCGTCTTACTGACCCCCAGGTGCCCTGCCACTGGCACATCATGAGCCAACCGCAGTAGGTTTTCACGACACCCACTCGGCACAACCAGCTGGTCTACTACCCTCACACCACCCTCCCACTTCGATTTGGGATCTAGAAATACCGTCTGTATAAAATTCTCTCGTAACGGAAGAAATCCCCCGGCTTAGCATCCCCATCTTCTTCAAGGTCCATTGCGCCATTACTGTAACTTTGGAGCTCAGGGTCATCAATCTGAAGTCTACTGATATCTGCAGGTGTCAACGCATCAAGCTGCTCCCGGAGCACTTTGTTACCCTCACCGATACTAGACTGAGAGACCCGATCTTGCCTGGCTTCAAAACGGCTCTGCCGTGGAGTCTTCACTGGCCCTGCCTGTTCACCCAGTGATACAGGCTCAGGGTCCACTCCAGACAATAATAATGGTGCCAATACTGAGTCCCCCAGAAGAGCCGCGGAATCAACACCCTGAAATCCACCTTTAGCTACTTTCCTCGGACCTTTCCTCCGCTGGTCTGAAGACTGAGACAATGGTTGTGACTGAACTGACACGCGAGAACGG
This sequence comes from Paralithodes platypus, assembly GCA_032716605.1. Classification (NCBI taxonomy): domain Eukaryota; kingdom Metazoa; phylum Arthropoda; class Malacostraca; order Decapoda; family Lithodidae; genus Paralithodes; species Paralithodes platypus. The sequence continues at coordinate 24,118,496 of CM064582.1, forward strand.
GTGAATGCACAGGCCATCTGTTTAGGCTGACACCTCTCGACCCACTCCCGATTCTCCCTATTAACGTCGACCGCCCTCTTGGCAACAACTAAGGGTGGAACCTCCGAAGTGAGCACCGCAAAGTTGTTGCCCAGATGGAGGTCGACGCCCTCAACTGGCAAGCTCTCTACGATCCCAACATCAAGTTCACGACACACACCATCCACCTCCAGCTCCAACCTAATCAACGGGTATGACCTGGTAGCATTGATCCCCTGTACCACAACAACCCGAGCCGCGTATATAGGTTTGCCTGTGAAATTTTTAAGAAGTGTCTGTGATGCCCCAGTGTCACGCAACAATTTGACCTGATGTTTAGTATTTCCCCAGCTCACAAGCCCGCGCCCTCGATGGCTGCAAAAAGTGTCTTGGACAGGTGTCGAGCCCTCCAAACCCTTCTTCACAGGCTGTGTCCCCGCAACTGACGACCTACCCCGGGCAGACGCAGAAGAACTCAGAGACACCCCCATGTTGAGAACCAAACACACAGGCTTAGCAGGAATATTACTCGGACATGTACGTGCAAAGTGACCCACCTTCTGACATTTACAACATTTCACTTCACCACTAGACTTCCCCCCTTGAGGTGGTGGGGAAGGGCCCTGCCCCTTTGAAAACGGGACGGTTTTGTGTTTGTAGTTATAATGGGTATCATTGCTCTTACTTTTTACAGTGTTATTTTGTGCTTCATTGACTTTGGGGGGTGGAGTGTTACGCCCCTTGTTACCTGTCTCACTTCTATGAGCAGACCCGTACCCACGAATCAAAGAAAGCCGGAGGTCAGCAAGCTTAGCTGCCTCCTCTACGGTCTTAGGGCATTTTTCCTTCAGGTTTAACGTCAGGTCGCTGCCTGTGCACCGGAAGAACTGCTCCAACAAAAATAACTGCTTAACCTGATCAACTGTTGTTGCATTCTCAGACCGGAGCCAGTTCCCCATAGTGTCAGTCAGTTCCGGGCATGTTCAAGGAAAGAGCTCTCCTTGCTCTTTACAATGCCCCGAAATTTCAACCTGTAGGTTTCTGGTTGCAACTCATAGGCCAGGAGCACAGCCTCCTTTAACACCACATAGTTAGTACAGTCCTCCAATGACAGCGAGTCATATGCCTTGAGACCTTTCCCAACAAGCTTTAATGATACAAGGGCTGCCCACTTAATGATACAAGGGCTGCCCACTTAATGATACAAGGGCTGCCCACTTAATGATACAAGGGCTGCCCACTTAATGATACAAGGTCTGCCCACTTAATGATACAAGGGCTGCCCACTTAATGATACAAGGGCTGCCCACTTAATGATACAAGGGCTGCCCACTTAATGATACAAGGGCTGCCCACTTAATGATACAAGGGCTGCCCACTTAATGATACAAGGGCTGCCCACTTAATGATACAAGGCTGCCCACTTAATGATACAAGGGCTGCCCACTTAATGACAAGGGCTGCCCACTTAATGATACAAGGGCTGCCCACTTAATGATACAAGGGCTGCCCACTTAATACAAGGGCTGCCCACTTAATGATACAAGGGCTGCCCACTTACTTAATGATACAAGGGCGGCCCGCTAAATGATACGAGGGCTGTCCACCTAATGAGAGAAGGGCTGCCCACTTAATGATACAGGGCTGCCCACTTAATGATACAAGGGCTGCCCACTTAATGATACAAGGGCTGCCCACTTAATGATACAAGGGCTGCCCACTTAATGATACAAGGGCTGCCCACTTAATGATACAAGGGCTGCCCACTTAATGATACAAGGGCTGCCCACTTAATGATACAAGGGCTGCCCACTTAATCTCCGGCCACTCATGCTCCCGACACTTCTTCTCAAACCGTGCAAAAAACTCAGTCACACCAGACTCATCGAACACAGGGACTAATTTAATCAAGTGCGATAAAGACTCAGACCCACGATTCCCAGAACCGAGATGCCGCCCTGTTGCCTCCACCCTAGATTTCTCAACATCCATCTCAGCACAGTACCTAGTTGCTTCAACCTGCAACTCCGCCTCACGGCATGCTGTCCTCTCCTCAGCCTGAATCTTAGACATCTCCGCCCTCTCCTCAGCCTGAACTTTAGCCATCTCAACTTCACGCTGGATCTGGATCTTAGCCAACTCCAGTTGCAACAACATATCAGCAGTCAAACCCTGAGGGGGAGGAGCAATTATAGGAGACCCACCCAGTGGCTTACCCAGGGGCAAACCACGCTGCCAGCGACTATCAGATTGCGGAAGCGTGCCAAGGTCTGGTAACCTAGGGGGCGCAATAGGAGTAGAGTGGAAGGGAGGCTTGGATAAAGGCTCCCAAGCCCCCGCTCCACCCTGCAACCCACTGCCACCACCCAACACACAAGCCACCAGATCACTCTTAGACATGCTGCCAAAGCCGACACGCCCCAGGACCGTGGCCAAACAACGCAGACCATAGCAATCAATCCCCTCCAACCGACTCGCTGTTACTGGTATCTCCACAAACTTCCTCGCATCAGCCTCACAATTAATAACTCTGATGCCATCATTAAATTCCTGCTGCTGCTCAACACCTGTAGGCTATACTGTCTGATTATCCCCGTTAACTGAGCTGTTGCTAGACATGGTGTATACTGAGAAGTGTGCAAGATTATAAAAAAAAAGTATCTATAATCTCTTATGCAAGCACCTATTCACCTAAAGTTATCTGAAGCCTCTTTATGTGTTATACTACTTGCCATAAAAATTTGTGTCCACTGTATTCCTCAATAAAAAAAATTACCACTATACTCCCACAGTATTTCTTAAGTTCACAAAATCCTAAGCAAGGTCGCCATTTGTTACGATCCAGGTTCTGCAAGACACGGGTCTCTTCTTCATTGGACTTGATAAGGCTAAATGCAACAACGGTAACACTAGTTCCAACCCCTGCCTGAACCACTGGAGAACAAAACACCTATACCGCCCTGAGTCGTGCCTGGACAACGAGGTATCCTATGACTCGGTAAAAGGTGCACAATATAGGCTGATGATCACTGAAGCAGCCTATACTCATACAACATACGATTACTTTATTAAAGTATACAAGGAAAAAGATAGATAGCGTAATTAAATCGCAGCAACGATTTAATAGCAAACTAGAAGAAGGATAATTAACGTTACGTTAAATAATCAGTAAACTGTCACTCCTGTCTGAAAGAAAGTGAAACAAAGAAAGTCCTAAAGCATCATGCAGGAATCTTCTGCAAAAGTCAGATGCAACTAAGAAGTACGTATCGGATTCTGAACTGTGTATTATTACTGTGGGAACATATATAGTGTAGGGACATACGGTGTTATCTGGCACAGGTGTAATTATAAAACAGTCGGCAGTCTAAACTCTAACCACAAAAAGATGTGCTTTCTCCCTCCAGGCACTAGCCTGCTCTGGTTGGGTCTCTCAGCAACAATCACGACTTACTATAAACATAAGGAGCAATAATGCTGCACACATATACACAATGAGATTATAAACCATAATCGGGGGTCTGCCAGGTGGACGAAGTCTAGCAGGGGAGTCGTAGGCTAGGCTACCTGCTCGGTAGCCTAGTGTTGTTCTCAACTCTGTGCGCCTAGTTACATTAAATGACGGGGTGCTCTCTTGAGAGATCCAGGTCTCGTGTACCTGGTTCTCTCCTGGCGACCCTCCTATGTCAAAAGATAACGAGCTAGCACAGTGCTGGGTGGACTAGGCAAACGCCCTCACGCCAACACAGTGCTAGGCTCTAAGGTACACAGACAAGAAAATTACCTAGGCCTCCGCAGGTATCCGGTACAGTGCATAGGCTCAACGAAGTCTATGCTCATAGGAAACTGCAACCTGATAGCCTCTCCCCAGTCTAGCATCGACTGACCTGGTAGACACCCAAGAAAATAAAGTTGGGGCAACACGATGAGTATGTCAAACCTCCCCAAGCCAAAATGGATAACACTCTGATCCAAAATGCTAACTAATTACATATAATATCTCTGAGAGCTCGCTGTATAATACAGTGACGGATATATGAAATCAACGTCAAGGGGAAGGGCAGTTAATTAACCCTTAACTGGCAGCGCGCAAAATATGTCGAGTGAAATCAATTTGGACTATGTGGCGGCTCACAACATAAGTCGTGTGCCATTTTCAGCACGTAATGTTGCAGAGAGAGAGACAGCTGAGTGGTGTCAGGAGCGTAATAAGGCTATGACCGCCGCCCAACACCGCGCTGGGCCAACTGAAGTGAAAACCACCCTCTCTTGCCCCCACACACTCGCCACATACTCAATTATGTGGGGAAAGTACCGAATTACATGGTTTTTGCACTCGTGTTGCGCAATAATTGCAAGAGAACCAGAGGTCGTACAAGGATCGTTGTGGTGTCATTGGAAAGCTCTGTTTATGCCCTTTCAGGGATAGATACTTGTTTTATGCTCTGGGTCTTATTTAGGCATGAAAATGATCACGTAAACAACCCTATTTTGGCTAAAAACACCCCGCTGGGCGGTACATTATAAATAGACCATCTAGCCCGCTAATTAACCCGGGAGCTGCGACCATCAAACGCTGTGGCACAATGAATATTTAGTTAATAGTAGGATATACAGAGAGAAGAAGGTAAGCAGTGGTAGAGAAAGTTCGCAATAGGGGGGTGAGGTGGGCTGATAGATTGCAAAGGGATGTTAGCGTTACAGCACTAAGAGGAGCTCTGAGGGAGACACAAGAACAGCTGGAGCCCGCACCACCGTCCCCGGACCGCGACCGCCAATCACAGACGACTACGTCACCAGGCAGCAGGGCTGCAGAAGGCGCCAGGAGCCACCAGCCAATCAAGGGCGCGGGAAAGCGCGCGAGCGGGAAAACTCCTCGGGTGAGGGAGGCAACACATACCTACACACGCACACATTACCACCGCGCTCTCGCTATTCTCTCTCTCCCTCCACAATGCATCTTATATTCTACTAATGATATAAAATACTTCCCGTTGTCACAGACGAAAGTAAAGGCCACCACGGGACTGTCTGTAACAACACGAACACTATGAAAGAAAGAACAACATTCTCTGATAACTGTAGCCCATTTCACTGCCTGGGGAGAGGGGAGAAGAGGATAGGGAGCCAACCGCTGCCCCCTCGTGGTCGCTGGGGAGCTGACGTGCGTCACAGAAGTTACCAATAGTTTATGCTACTTCAAAAAGGTCATGAACCCCTAAATTCAGTATATTGAGTATATACATATTACACAATTAATTCCATTATTGAAAGGGTTAATCAAGTAAAATCACAGAATATAGGTTTGATTCCCGAAGGGAAGTAGAGAAAACCTAATATTTAGTAGGGGCCCCGGAATCATTGACGATGTTGCCTATTAGTATAATAGTCTCCATTCAACACCACGTCAGTCGTTTGAATCAACCGCCGCGAGGAAGAAAAAGTCATCTTCATAAGTGCAACGCTACTTCTCTTATGGTGTCGTCATAGATCGGGTACCCACTACGAAAAACTTTCGTAAAAAATAAGAGAGTAAAAAAGGACAAATTTAAACACTTAAACACTGTTATCAACAAGCTTCCCACATTCGGTGGATTTTCTTGTGTTGTGGCTTCTTACCACCTCTCGCCAAGCGCAACAATTCGTCCTTCAATGATATACCAAGATAAAAACCTCAAAACATCAGCGAATGGGAAGGGGATGGCTGGGAGGGCCCTCATCGTCAATGATTCCGGGGCCCCTACTAAATACTAGGTTTTCTCTACTTCCCTTCGGGAATCAAACCTATAATTTAATAGTGGCCCCTCCATCAATGACGATGTTGCCTGAATTCCAAGACTGGATGGGGACATTCGCAATAATATTGTATCCTCAGTAACCGCAGGTCGTAAGTCAAGAATCTTCATAACAGGAAAAGTATTTTTTATTGTAGTATGCATACAATATAAGGGATAAAAATTATGAAAGAGTGTGAGCAGTGCGTTGCTTCAAAGAAGCCTGCTCCAACAACTTAGTCCTCGTACATGAGGTGTTTGTTGTAAAGCGTGATACCTAGAGTTAATACAGAAACCCCTCATCACTATTAATTTGGAACCCGGAGTCACTTTGACCAATATCAATACTTCTTAATCTAGTGTAGACTAGCATAGAAATTGTAATTACATAATTATATACAATGAGTGTAAACAATATTTATTATGTATAAAAAAAATTAGCTTTTAAATAAGCGTTTCAAGAACATAAAATGATTAAACTAGTTCTAATAACTAAACAATCTTTCCCTTGAGCTTCCTAGCTCGCATACATATATGCGGGCTTGGGCCGGCGTAAGCCATGCCTCACCTGCCCTGTATGAACTTGTAATCCTGCGGGAGGGGGGTTCTCCTCTGTGCTGGGATCTACCTATCCCCCCCCCCCCTTTTTCTAAGCCAAAATGGGCGTACACATCACAGTACTAGTGCCGACCGTCTGGAATAAAAGTAAAACAGCCCCCCAAAAAACAGAGAGTGCCTATTTTCGGATCTCGAGAAAAAGGTTGAGAAGAACAAAAACCGGACTTTGTTAAAAGAAATAAACAAATGCAAAATGTCCACAAGGGGGGGGGGGGGGGGCACCTCTGCTGATCACCATCGACTCTAGCCAAAGAGGCACAGAGTGAGCACAATGTAAATACAAAGATTAAACTTCATAGCACCAGAAAATCAGCCGGCTATGCCAGGTCGTCCGCCGGGGGAGGGGGGAAGCCGTAAAGTGTTCCTAGCTTAAGAGGATCATGCAATACTCATGCAATCACTTGGACGGAAGCCAAGGGCGGCAAGGCCATGTCCCCTCCGCCGGCGTTCGAGACTGGACATCTAAGAACAATCATAACTTAAACTGTACTACTGAAAAGAACATACTGAACTGAAACCGGTAAAATTTAAAGAAACCGTTCATTACCACTCCGAGGACAGAGACAGCTCAGGGTCAGCGTAGCTGTCCAAACCATTTCTTAAAGATGAGAGTGCACTAGTCTAATCAGTGAACTTGAAAAGGAGTGACTCCAGTTTCCTGTCATTACAGAGGGCATCGGAGTTACAGAGAAAGTGGGAGGGGGAGCAGACAGGCGTGGCAAGCTGTTGGCGAAACTGACAGCAGGTCAGAGAGGGAACTATAAAAGTCAAGGATGGCCAGCTACGCTGAATATGTCAAGGAGTTCTACTTTAGTATGAAATCTTTTGATTGGCCGCAAACTTGAACCTTTGTCAGCTTGAACTAGAACGTCATGGTGCACCCTCATGAGAAGAACGTGGTAGGAACAAGTGGGGACTTAAACATTTTGAAGAAATTGAAAGCAAAGGGATGCGGGCATCCATTATGGTTGAAACCATCTATCGGGGATTGAAATGAGTAGCACACTAAAAACAGGGTGAAGGGGGAGGGGAAGTAGAAAGCTGTTCCGACCACGAGAAATTAGAGCATGGGGCTGTTGCTGAGCTGTCCCTGACTCGAGCCAGCGGGTTACAAAAAACTTTCAGATATGTGGGCACAACTCGCGTGAGTATAGGGAGAGGCAAAACTCCTGAATATCAATGTAGTGAACCTACCCGCTGGGACGGAACCCTTCCCCTGACGGCGGGACGTCAAACAAAGGACCAGCCCCGGCATGGCTTACGATGCCCACAAAACACAAAGGAGCTTAAGATGCCCTTAAAACACAAATGAACTAGAGAGAACCAATACTTGTTCGCGTTGTGCCACACATATCGTACATTGGGGCCGCCTTGGGGATGTGCTTAGTGTAACTGAGGACAAAAAACAGTCCCAAAGGTAGCGCCGTCCCAACTAAAGCATACATAGTCGCTGAACAGTAATACCCCTTACCAAGGTCTGGGGGAGCCGCCTGCCGGCGGACGGGTGTATATCACAATTTGCATGAGATGAAGTCAAAGTTAGTGAGAAGCCTTTTTCTTTACGTGTCTGCCCCTGGGTTAGCGGTGTTTGCATACCTCCCCTGAGCTGGTGATCACGTGCCTACTAGGTTTCGTTATATCCCATTCCTTATCCAGAAGGTGGTATCATGTATGCACAGTGCCGGGGAAGGGAGAGCTTAGAGACTCGTTCCCCGGCGTGTGTTTGCTTGGGCCGGCACAGTCCGGTCGTGCAGAAAACATAAGGAGGCGCAGCCAACTTGTGAGACCAACCATTAATTCCAGCCTCGGAACCCTGTTGCACTAGCATGGCCGAGGGGGAGAGGAGGATGTAGGGTGGAAGAAAAGACTGACTATTAGTCATCGAAAGAATTTGTCTAGTAGCTGGGACGGTAACTAACTGTCTGCCGGCAGCTGTACCTACATTGGGGAGACCTTTATTGCGGGATCTCCCCCTGCAATTGTACTCTATTGCGGGGTCTCCCCTTGCAATTTACACATTACCTTCACATCTCTCTCTGTCTGGTCATCAAAAAGTTTGGGGGTTAAGACCGGAGAGAACACAATTCTATAATAAGCATTTATAGGTAACCCCTGAGCCATACCAAGTCTGAGTAGCTACCGTGATCTGACTGCCTCATATATAAGGCCGTTCGGATTTCGGTGATAGTACGAGCCGGGGAAGGGAGGAGATATTGTTGAAAAGCTTTGACCAATTCCTCCTTCTGCCGAGGGGGGTCCGGCACGGGTTTAGCAATAGCCAGGGCCGTATCCCTAAGAGGAAACTAATAAACTTTCGATGGGCATTATCTCTAACTATAAATTCCCGTTGGAGTTCAATAGGTTCTGGAGCAATGAAGGGCAGGGGAAAATCACCTACTGTTAACCGAGGGGCTATGAGGAAATAAAAAATAGGCAGCGGGACCCAACCCGGTTGTTGTCGTAGCCAGTCAAACTCGGTAACGAGGGGAGGAGGAACTGGGGACAAAGGGTTAGATGTAATATCTACCGCAAATTGCTGAAGCTCCCGATCCCACGTTACCCAAGGGCCATCGCCCACCTCACCCAGATTCAGCTCCCTTCGGTTTCGGTGGGGACCACATCTGTGAAACTTGAGGGAAGGCTCTTGCCACTGGTGAAGGGAATGACACCCATTAATGCCACAACGTTCATTACAATCAGGACAAAGAGGGGTGTCTGGGTAAGGGGGGTCCTGAACCGTGGGAACCGGTGGAAAGGGAGTCAGTTGGCCAGGAACATATACAAAATAACGGTAATTAGCAGGATCAGGTCTAGCATAGATAGGGACCTGTAACACGTTACCCTGAGCATTTTTAGCTCTAAAGACCTGCCGTCTGTTGACTTCTATTGCCCACTTTACCGGCACTGGGATCTCCCCGTGTGTCGACCTATGACCTTCTCCTTTTGACAAGGCCGTCACCGGAAGCCAGAGGTACCCTGGCTCCTTCGGGATGTGAGATTGTGCAAGTAACTGTGGTAAAATTGGGGGGGGGGGGGGGGGGCATAGTAGAGGAGTGAGTGGTAGGAGGAACAGTAGGGCCCGGCGGACTACTGGACCATTGGGCCCTGGTCAAAGAAGGGGACATATATGGTTGAGTGTCTCGGAACCGACAGAACTATCCGGTCGGAGACCTTCAGTCCGGGAAACCACACTAGTGTCAATGCTACTGGAGGGGGACCTATGGGAGGTAGAGGCAATTAACAAGGCATCCGCCAGTAATCCCAGATTGGGCCGACCGGTGGAAAGGGGAGTTACGTTAGAGGACTGTACATCTATAAACCCTGGGTTAATAGATGCCGGGGTTTGAGGGCGGATTACAATTTGTTCCGACAACGAACCTGGGATAGCACCTAAGGTCTGAGGTCGAAGCTCTGTCACCGTAGTGAGAGGAATCAGTGGGATAATCGGCGTAGGGCCCGTAGTCAACGGTTGGGTGATTATGCGTTCAGTTTTTGCCCCAGCGGAGGAGGTGGACTGAAGGGGCCCACCTTCATTGACATGAGTAGGGTGAAGCATAGGTAAACTCGTAGGTGGTCCCAGTGCCTGAGAGGGGGCTTGGCCGCGTTTTATAGCACACTGACGGATCACCTTCAGTAATAAGTCATTGGTCAGACGTAATACCTGGGGGATTAGGACGTTTAGGGGGCCTAACCTGTTGGTCTGTTTGTACTAGATTTGCTGTGTTTGACCTAGGGCTGGGGCCTAGTGCCTGACTGCTACTAGCTGTGGACGGTTGGCTCGAACTAATGGCCGGCGACTCCTGGTCGCGCGGCGTTGGAGGTTCCTGAGCGACTGTAAGGTGAGACCCAGTGTTACTGGGGACTAAAGCGAAACTTGGCTGGACTCTAGATGGTGGGTGGGCCGTCGCGTAATGCTGAGTGGTCGTAACCGTGTCTAATGTAACAGAACAAGGAGACTGAGTAGGATTAAGAGCCCTATCGTCCTGAGGACTGTGTCTGTTAACTAAAACCAGTTTGGAACCTTGGAGCCTAACTTGTACAGATTTCCGTATTCTGGTGGCAGCTTGGGGGTGGCCGGCGTCTGCCCCGAGGAGGCCGGGGAAAAACCCCGACGTTCCCGAGGCGGGCGCCGGAGCCACCGGCCGTGTTACCGTATGATCTACTTACGATGAAGCAGGGATCTCTCTAGTTATCTTAATACTGCGTGGAGGACTAGAGAGCCTGATGATTTTGTCAGGCAGAAACTCCGAGCTGGCCGTTTTCCGCAGGCGGCCCGCCGGTGGATCCGGGAGGACAGGTTCCTGACATTCCGGTGACACAGAGCGGCTCCTCTTGGATGGGGGAGAGGAGCTCTGAGCCGATGTTGTGGAGGAATTGGGAGACGCAAGGGTCAACAAGGGTATAGGGGGGTTCTGAGACTGGGGAGCTATGTGTTCATCTAATGAATATAACTGGACCAACCTTAACAATTCCAGATTATCACATGAAAGTTCTATGTTCGCTACTCGAGAAGCATATGCCATAAACTTGGTCTTAATTTCAATTAGAGTGAGCAAACAAGATGTATCTTGGCCCGCGAGCCATTCCTCAAACAAGTTTGAACAGACTGGACATGTGCGAGATGTCCACCTGAAAGAAGTTTTATCTAAACATTTTATACACCGTATACACAGTCTATGCGCTGGTACCGGGACAAAAATGCAAGTGGGAGTTGAGCAGATTGTGAACAAGGGCATGATTACAGGGGTTCCTCTTCCCGGTGGGAACGTCGCAGTAGTAGGATGTCCTGGGGGTCGCCTGGAAAGATAAAATTTCCAGGAATCAATGCTCATAAGGATATACCGAGGGGGCCTCACACACCCTATCCCCATGGGGCAGGAAGAAACAGTAGGCCACGGCCTCCCTCTTTATTCCCACCCCTGAGGTTGTGCCACACCTCTTCCCATGCCCCTTGTAAAACATGAGAAGAGGTGTACACTGCAGAGAGCTAACCCACGACATGTGTCATGGTTGGGTAAGCCAACTGGCGGCGGGCAGCACTGTGCTAAAGCAAACGCCTTAGCCGCCGCCGGTGCGTTTACCAACTGGGCTGCGAGCAACACGGGGTAAACTCCATACTATGAGAGCGCCGGCTCATGACCTAGGTCATAAGGGAAAAAGAGCACCCTGGCGGCGGGTATTGGTGTGTTATCAGAAACCCGCGCCACCCGCTGTCAGAATCGTTTTAACATTAAGCCGCCAGTAATGACGGTGTAAACTTTAAAATGGGGCCCGCGAGCACGCCGCAAACATGTGTTACACAGAAAACCAAGTTTCCGCCGGACCTGCAAGGTCGCCGGAACGGGGAGGAAGAGGCGCCTTACCTCCCCCCGACAAGGGAAAACAGAGAGGGACCCAGCAAACGCCGGCACGGCGGACTGAACCAAAAGCCGCAAGGCAGAGGCCGGCGGGTGAAAACGGGGAGACACTCGGAGAAAAGCACAACGAGAGAAGCCACCTACCTCTCAAGCAAACCCAGACGTAGGACGCCTCCCAGGACCCCCTGGAAAGTGGAACACTAACCAACAGGGGGACCCAAGAAACAAAGGGATATAATAATTCACAACAAGAGAAAAATAACGCTACCCCCCAAACACTAGATAATCTAGAGGCTTAACCAAAAGGAAAAAGTCGAACGACGACAAGAAAGAACTAAGAGAACAGAGCCAAAAAGGGCGAAGAGACCGCCCCCGAATGGGGCCTCTCAGCAGGCTCGGACGCCAGAAGATCCCACAGCCACGTGTGACAATCTAAACCTGGCGCATCTGCAAAAGAACAAAGACATGGTCCCACGACCATAAGCTGAACAAAGGAACTGGTATTAAACACTGAAAGGAAGCCTCCTAACTAAGCTAAAGCAAAAACTAAGGCGCATAGCAACAAGAAACACCACGCGTGTGGCGACAAAATGAACACAACAAGGCAGCGCCTAAACGTACCCTAATTTAACACTTCCTGCGGGCCAACAATAACGCAACCCGTGCTAGCTAGTCTAAACCCTGCTCACTATCTCCCGAATATAAACAAATGAGTAAGGATTCACTAGAGGAGAGCGAACGTCGAATGAAGCCGGAGCGCGGGGGCACATGTGTAGACAGTAGGCCCGCGAGGAAGAAAAGGACGAATTGTTGCGCTTGGCGAGAGGTGGTAAGAAGCCACAACACAAGAAAATCCACCGAATGTGGGAAGCTTGTTGATAACAGTGTTTAAGTGTTTAAATTTTTCCTTTTTTACTCTCTTATTTTTTACGAAAGTTTTTTCGTAGTGGGTACCCGATCTATGACGACACCATAAGAGAAGTAGCGTTGCACTTATGAATATGACTCTTTTTCTTCCTCGCGGCGGTTGATTCAAATGACTGACGTGGTGTTGAATGGAGACTATTATACTAATAGGCAACATCGTCAATGATGGCTATTAAATACATAGGTTTGGAGAGTATCCTTTTATTTGGTTGTTTACATAGGCTACATTCTCTCAAGCCTTAAAAAGCGACCAAAACGGTATAAGACCACTAGTTCCATTACAAAATGTCACGTTGTAACCATTAATTACACCAGTTATTTCCATAGCTTCCTTAAATGACGTTTAAAATAGGCTAGAGTCACTTTAATCTTGATCTTGATTCTTGATTTAAGGGCTGTGAGGGCAGTGCCCTATTAACCCTGACACAGTGATGGTCAAGCCGCAGCGGCCTCCCTGTAAGGAGTCTCAAACGTCAGGGACCCAGGAGGGGCTGCAGAAGGGCAACAACACTCCCAGGACTCGAGGATGTAAGGGAAGATAAAGTGATGAACGATGACACCCGGCAGGAAGAAGACACGTGGCGAAGAGAAGAGAAGAGGACGGAGGGGCCAACATAATCCCCAGAAGCTGAAGGCGGCCCAGGCACCGACGGGGGTGGGGTCCTCTAAGGAACCCCGTAGAAAGCCGAGGATTTGCCGACACCTATCTACCTATGTGGAGTTCGCCACTCTTGCTAGTGGCACCGAAGAGCGCACCGCCCTTCGTTGTTGTTTGAGAATTGGTGCAGCAGACTATTCGAAGAGGTGGAGCGCACCCTTGTGAAGATGGGCTCGTCTGGCACTTTTTGTAGTTCGACATCAAGAGCTCTCTTGAAGCTGTCTAACGAGACACCTCTCATGTCTCTTACTCGCCGCGGGAGTTTGTTGAAGAGACGTGCTCCTCTATGTGATAACCAGCCCTCTCGCAGAGAGCCCATAGCACCCCGATTTTTCATCTTGGGGATATCGCATTCCCAGCCTCTCCTATCACTGAACTTCATTGCTATTGGGGTATGTAGATTTGGTACAAAACCCTCTGCGATTTTCCATGTATATATTATTGAGTATCGTTCCCTTCTACGTTCCAACGAATACAGCTTTAGTGATTTTAAACGATCCCAATAGTGTAACTGTTTTACTGAGTTTATGTGTGAGGTGAAGTTCCTTCATACACTTTCTAAGTCATTAACTCCCTCCGTCATATTATGTTCCAGTAAGTCCGAGGAGGCGGGAGCCCGGTATCATTGCCACTGTACCCCACAACTGTCAAAACCACACTGCGGGACCGTTAGAATTGTCGGAGAAACTTGGGGTTGCCACCAATCGACAGATTTTCATCTAACTTACCGAACTTACTGAGCTCCATATGACGCTAGAGCGTCATATAACTTATTAGAGAGCTATGAAGATAAGTCCATATGACGCGATCACGTCAAATGAGTTATTTGGCATAAGTTCCATATGACGCGGTAGCGTCATATGAGTCTGAAGGAGTTAATTTCACCTGCTTTGTATGGGGATGTTAATACGTTACAGTATTCTAGCCGCGGTAGCACCAGGAATGTGAAGAGTGTTATCATTGGCAATTCACCGCGAGTTTTAAATGTACGTAGAATCCAACCTGTTAGCCGTTTCGCAGCTGCAACTTTGACCTGGTTATGTTCTTTGAATCCCATATTTTCAGACATTATCACCCCAAGGTCTTTCACATTGTCTTTACGTTCTATTATGTGTTTGGATTCTGTTATGTAACTTGTGGTCTCTTTAACGAAATCCTTATCTCCGTATCGTATTAATTGAAATTTGTCTTCATTAAACTGCATGTTATTTTCCCTGGTCCACTGGAACACCTTATTTATGTCCTCTTGCAGCCGGCCCGTGTCTTCCTGTGTCTTTACTATCATACTCAGTTTCGTGTCATCCGCAAAGGAGGATACTGTACTGTGTCTTGTGTTGGCATCTATGTCACTTATTAGAATGAGGAAAAGAAGGGGCGCTAGTACTGTTCCTTGGGGAACTGAGCTTTTGATGTCTGAAGGCTCAGATGTTACTTGGCTTACTGCTACTGATTGTTTTCGGTTCACGAGGATGTTGTATATCCACCTTCCGATTTTACCTGTTATCCCTTTTGCTTTAAGTTTGTGTGCAATAATACCGTGATCACATTTATCAAATGCCTTAGCAAAATTGGTGTAGATGACGTCCACGTTTTTGTTTTCTTCTAGGGATTTAAGAATTCTGTCGTAGTGTTCCAATAGTTCCGAGAGACATGATCTTCCTGCTCTGAACCCATGTTGACCAGTGTTGTGTAGTTAATTTATTTCCATAAATGTTGAGATTTTGCCTCGCAGGACTCGCTCAAAAATATTAATGATGTGGGAAGTCAGAGCTACTGGGCGATAGTTTTTTGGGCAGTGCTTTACTCCCTCCTTTATGCAAAGGGACAATTATTGCATTTTTCAAACTATCTGGTATTTCTCCAGTGTCTAGACTCCTTCTCCACATTATAGCCAGGGGTTTTGAGAGGTTTTCTTTACATTTCTTTATTAGGATTGAACTCCACGAGTCCGGGCCTGGTGCCGAGTGGGATGGCATGTTGGCGATGGCTTCTGCTATATCTTTTGGTCCGAAATTAATGTCCAGAATCTGGGGGGGTTTCTGTGGGGGGATTATTCATGACAAATTAATTTTGTTCTCTGATTGCTTTTGTTTCGTCAGGCTTACTGAAGGCTTTTTCATACTGTAAACGTAATAATAATAATAATAATAATATGCTGGTATTTGATTTGTTCGAGCGCCAATTCTCCAAATGGATTCACGAGCGCTCACATTAACTTAAATTTTTCCATTTCAATAAAAAAAAAAAAAACAAAAAAATTAGAGCTTATAGTCATCAGTAACTCTATGCTCCTCAATATCATAAGCCCTCAGAAATATGTGCGACTTCAGTTGTTTCTTAAAAGCAGCAACACAATTCAACTGATTAAGTGACACAGGAAGTCGATTGAATAGACGTTGGGCAACATAAGAAAAGGATCTAGCAGCAAAAGCACGTTCCCCAATGGCTCTGGGCTCATAAAGGCGATATGGGTCATCACCACTACGTAAATGCACATTTGACTCATTATGTGTTAGAAATAGAAGATAGAATAAATACTTAGGCTCACCAAACCTCAGCACCTTAAAGGTGGGTGTGCATGCTATTATTTTCCTCCACAATCATTACCTGTAGTGTGCCCTATAGCTTTTGGTGCAATATTTTCTGCTACAATGGCTTAATTATTTATATAATGGCCAAAATAGGATATGGGCGACACTTTTCTGGATTCGGAGTTTAAGCGTTCTGATGACGTATGCCCAGCAACACAACAAGCTCTTCTGACAGGTGGAAATGGAGGATAGTGACAGTAGTTCCGATTCATTTGCCAATACTGAGGGTGATAACCGTGATTATGGCGAAGAACCTCAAGTGATGAATATTGGTGGTGTCCAGGCTTATATGTATGAACCTGTAGGACGAGATCCAGCAGCAGGAGAGGAGGGAGAAGCAGCTGTGATTACCGCCCGCCTTGTTTACACTACTCGGTGCCGCGGCGGACGCTAGCGATCATATCCCCATCTATTTTGACTGCATTTGGATACAATAATGAAAGCCTGCCCCTCACGCCTCCATGACTTATTGTCATCATCATATACATTGCCAACAGGGTGCAAATAACAGAAAAAATTGCCGTAAAAATAGACGGGAACTTAACCGCGGCGATCGACTTATGTAAACATGATGACCGTATCCGTACGCCTGGTCACTACATATCCTTCCCAACAATGTTTGCACCACTCACTTTTTTTTTTTTTTTTTTTTTTTTTAGCCTAGTTGCTAGTAGTTGAATTTCAGCCAATACATTTTTTTAGCCTAGGTTAGGCCTATATCCATCGATGCTGACTGTATAATTTGGGCTAGGCTTAAGTTAGCCCATATTATCCACTCTCCCGACTCCTGAAATTGGCAAGCACGTATGGGTGGGAGGGTGGTTTGGGGGATGGTGGGGGGAAGGTAGAAGGGTAATTGACTCCTGTTACAAATATGGAGCCGATTGGTGAGGTAGTTTCGCCACCACGGCTGGAAGTGGGTGGTGGGAGGAAGTTGGGGTTGTGGTGGGGGGAAGACAGAAGGGTAGGGGACTTGTCACACAAATATGGAACCAATTGGTGCAGTCGTTTCGCCGCCACATATTTTCCTTTTTTTCCTTTGTGATGGCCTGATGCGGCGACCCATGGTCGGCGAGTGGATTGGGGGAGGGGGTTGGGGTGGTGGTAGCAAGAAGCCAGAAGGGTAAGGTACATGTGGTAGAAATATGAAAGCTATAGGTGCAGTCGTTTCGCTGCTACGATTTTCTTTCGGCGAGTCCGTATATATACGGACCTGGCACTGGGCGTGACAAGACCCCAGTCCGTATAGGCAATCAGCGGTTGCATCTAGCCATACCCATACTCCACCGCACTTTATTGTCAAAGCATTCATCACGAAAATGTCCATTGCATATGAAGCTTGTTTTGGGCTTTGCATCCCACACTCTGGTTCTTTGTATAAACTACACCCATTTGTTACAATGGTATGGATCACTTGGAAACTTGTGTAGTGCTATGTTTGGTCCAGGGATGTTGCTACACCCGAAAACAGCACACCTATTCACCATTTTTGCTATACTTGCTGATGTTTACTTCCCAAATGTTTGCCTGGGCCTACGTCACATCCTCACGTGAGTACTAGTTGCAAGGGGTCGCAATTCAATATCTATTTTTGATTTGTTCTCTAATATTGAAGATTAGTTTTGACAAAGGAGTAGTCAGGTTGATTACTGGAGAGCTAAACATCTCTTTAAATACATTATAAATTAATTTTAATTTTGCATGCCCCACCACCTTTAAATGTCAGTAGTTCACTCATTTCCTTTTTGTCCCCTGTGAATGACCCATCATCTTTACTTAGTGGGCCGATGTTTGATGTGGTTTTAGTTTTATGTTTAGCGTATGAAAAGAAGTACTTGGAGTTTTCCTTTATGCTTATATAGCTTTGCTCTCCTCTTCTATTTGTTGTAGCTCATAGGAGATTCTTAGTCGTTGTTCAATTTCCACAATTTCTCTATCTATTTTGATCTTTTGTCTTTCCTGTAGATTTTGTTGTGTGCGTCTTTGTGTTAGTAATTTTCTTCTTCTGTACAGATGCCTTCTTTCCCATTCTTGTTTGCTTCTTTGTCTTGTTTGTCTTTCTGGTGTGGTGGCTACAGATTTGGGTCATGGTTTCCGTTAATAGGACTAGGCATTCTGATGGTGTCCGGTTGTTCATTAAATCTTCCCAGTCTATTTCCTCCATTTCTTGGTTTATCTCTTCCCCCCTAATGTTTTTACTATTGAAGTTAAATTTGCTGAATGGACCAGTTTTTGGTCTAGTTTCTGAGGTGTTCTGTACACATGCTAGGGTTGTTTTGATCTCAATTAATTTATGATCTGAGTATGTTGTGTCCGATAATTATGTTAACACTGTGTACTAGGTTGTCATTATTAGTGAAGACAAGGTCTAAAATATTGTTTTCACGTGTGGGTTCGGTAATATGCTGGTTAAGACTAAAAAAGTCGCAAAGTTTAAATAGTTCTCTTGCATTTGCTTCTCTTGCGTTTATTGACACTACTTGGTCTTCTAGTTGCCTCCACTTGATGTTTGGAAGGTTAAAATCTCCTAACCACATAATATTTGGTGTCGTGTTTCCCAGGGCTTCCACTTCTGATTTTATCATGTTGAGCTGAGTTTTGAATTCTTCTAAGGATGAGTCAGGTCTGTATGTAACAATAACTGCTAGGTTTAGGGATTCTATTTTAACTCCAAGTATTTCTACTACTTCGTTACTGTTATTTAGAAATTCAGTAGATATCAGCGAGTCATGAATGTACAAGGCTACACCTCCACGAGTTCTATGCGTTCTGTCCGCCCTATGTAGCTAGGTTATAACCAGGAATCCATACTTCACTATCTGCCTGATCTTTAATGTGGGTTTCTGTGAGAGCCGCAAATATAGCATCTCCGTCTTCTCGCAGGCCCCTAATAAATGGTACTTTGTTTGTGGTTCTATTTTTAAGACCTTGGGTGTTTGCAAACAAGACGGGGGAGGGGCTACTATGTGTACCTAGTAGTCCTCGGGGGATATTTGGTGTTGTTCGTAGAGCACAAGTCATGTCGAGAACAGATTTAGTCGACATAAATGAGAGTTCTAGTGATTAAGGAATATGTAAATACAAACTAGAACAAGGTATAACCATTAAAACTAAGGAATAAGTGAAATAATGAATGTAGATGGGAATAACCATAGACTCCTCTACATAAGGACTGGCGTCGGCCATACTCGGGTCCCGGAACTTGGGTCCATTGTCAGGCCCACAAACTGAGGTCTTATTTTAGTTTTACTGGATATGGGACTTTTTGTTTTTACTCTACAACATCTTATTAACTAGAGCAACCAAGTAAAGGAAAATAAAACATTTGTTTTTGGTTGATTGACTCATAAGTCTCTTTCGTGATTGAACATAATAGGAAAATATACAGTTATAATGAGATAGTTTATAAGAACATGTATTATACAAGCAAAGCATCATACCATGACTTACATTAATTAAATATTAGAAGAAATTAAAGTAAAACCTTTGCAAAATATTACTTTACACATAATTTTACATATATCAAAAGTCACATAACACAATAATTAATTTAAACATTAGAAAGTTTCTCTTGTCGCCTTAAGCAGCCTAGTGTACACTCCCGATCGCTTGTATTAAATACAAAGGCCTTAAACAACACATTACACAATGTCTGGCATGCTCCTGAATGGCTAGCTAAAGGAGCATCTACATAAGACAAGCATTGTTTCAAGTAATTGCGACAACACTTTTTCGAGTCTTGAAGAGACATTTGAAGGGTGATGCCACTATGTACAAAGAAGACAGTAGCCAGTGTAGGCATACTCAGCCCACCTCGATTGAGTGCAGTCAAAAACTCTGATGACAAGCATTCCCCAGAATCTACTTCCTGTTGTCCATGTTTATGAGCTAAAAATCCCCCAATGTAGACAATTTTATGTTTTAAAGTATCATCTGAATCTAGAAGTAGTTGAGTGTCTTGTAATGTCAGCTCTTCCAGAAGTTGTAAATCACCATAATCTATTGCTGCTGTACAAAATTCACAGCTTACTTCTTTGGCTCGGTCAGGAACGATGTCACGTTTCAACAGCTGATGCAACTGCTGTACTTTGGATGCTGCTTGAACATCCCCAATGTCAATGTAAAAATTTCCTCCACTACGTTGTCTTGCTTGACCAAAACACTTTTCTAGGGGATCTTGTGAAAAAACAGCAGGTAGGATGTAAGCAAAATCATGGGTTTCAAAAAGATATTGTGCTGCTTCTATGTTATACCTTGTTGTGATGACAAAGGCATCTGCTGTTGACTGTGTTAGTTTCTTCTCTCTGCCATGCCCACCAGTCCACCGACAGCTGGATACAACTGTACACATTTCCTGCAGAGCTTTGAAGTTTGTACAGTTTAATGTCCAAGGTTCACGATATTGGTCTCGTAAATGAACTGCGCTGTACTTGCTTTTAACATTCATCATTTTAAACCAATTGGTTACCAGTGTTATGTATATCACTGTTCCATCCTGAAATTTAACAGTTCCTTTAAGACCTTCAAATGCAGCAATCGTTTTCTCATTGAACACTTGGCAAACTAAGGGCACACTCTGATGTTGCAATGGTTTAGGAAATACTGATGAGCGTGTGAGTTTTGTCAGACGAAGTGGTGTCTTCTGATCTTCATTGTAAAGAGCTTTAACATCACTCCAACACGCCAAATATTCTGTACCGTCCTTGCTAAAATGTAATTCTTGACATTTCTCTGTGATCCAGTTGTTTCTCATATTCTTGAGGATGTGAACATAATCATAGACAAGGAAAACATTTATGCTATCTGGTGCTAGTGTTACTTTTCCAGGACCCCCAAGCATTCTGTAAACAGCTTGATTCAGTGGACAGTTGTCACAGACGAACGATACTGGATGGCCACCACTAGCTTTAACAACATATACAGCCTCAAGTAATATTTCCTTCAGTTGAATAGCATTCAGTTTTGATACAGGATGAATTTGTATGATGTACCGTGGTCCTCCATAGTGACAAACAACTTCAATAGCAAGAGCAGATGTTTCTAGATTTTCTGGTCCGTTTGTTGCATAGCCTACTATATGCTTTCCTGTAAATCTAAGGGCCTGCTTAAGCTTGACTTCAAACAAAATGTTAACTAACCGCTGTTGTGGCTTCAACTGATCAAAAAGGATTGGGAGACACTTGTCAGCATAAGTGCGAGATAACAATTGGCGAATCTGTTTCTCACAAGGAAGACTAATTGCTTTGGAGTTTCTAAGCATTATATATGCTGCGGGTGATATACAAAACAGTTCTGCTGCAAGAATTAACATATGCTTTGTATATCGGCGATTTTTAGGAGGAATAAGAAGGAGTTGTAACTGTGCTTGAATTAACTGAAAACCTTCAATTTCATGAAATTCTGTGATAGAGTCAAGTTCTGAAATTCTTCTTCTTAAGCGGTCAGTATTAGGCCCGCAGTACCAAACGTTCCCTTCCCTCGAAGGTATCCTTCCTTTCAAAATTCGTAGTATGGAAACATTCTTTGGGATTTGTTTGGCTGAGCGAATGCTTTCGTAAACGGTCGCCGCGACCGTTTACGTCCAATATTATTGGAATCTGAAGAGGACCTTCGACCCTTCTCTTCGATGGTCGTCGGATCCCTTCGTTTGCTAATTGAATTTTATTATGTGTATTATTGTTTCAATTCGTAAATTAAAGGTTACAGAAGACATTCTTTAATGCAAATCAATTGCATAATGTACGAAACTATTAATATATATTAATATGGGTTACAATTAGCATATTTCCAAAGACTTTCGATATATCTTCAATGACGATGTTGAACTTGACAGGAGCCGTTGTACAGGCACCTTCACCTGAGGCCTATGTCGGCCAGCCTTGACAAATTGTAGATCACTTCATCAGATTTTATTCGCCCAATTACTACCCAGGTAAGGAAATTCACGACATTCCATTATACTTGCTTGTATTTTTGGCTTGGAATCCTCATTTGGTGACTATTATTATCTATCTATTTGAGGCATATTTCCTGAAATAAGTCTTGCAATTGACGAGGATGGGTGTGAATGGGATCTGCCGTGTGTGGGCGTGTCAGCTCTGCAGACTAGTTATATATGTTCATTTATGGAAGTATTTAAAGTAGGCCTAGGCCTAGCCCAATCAGGGAGAACATGTTAGTCCCTATTTATAGCCTTCTTTAGTAGGGTAGGCTAGGCCTATATTTGTTAATCCAATAGGCCTAGCCTATGTTAAAATAGCCAACAATAGGGTACCTAGGTTAACAAGTCCCAGATATTGAAAGAAAAAGTGGTAAAAATTGAAGAGACCTTGGACAGCCTTTTTAACTAGGCCTAGGCTAGGCCTATAATTATGTTTTGTTAGGTTAGGTAAAAAGGCCATCGTTGACTATTTTAACATAGGCTAGGCCTATTGGATTAAAAAATATAGGCCTAACCAGCCTACCCTACTAAAGTAGGCAATAAATAGGGACTAACATGTTCTCCCTGATTGGGCTAGGCCTACTTGAAATACTTCCATAAATGAACATAAGATAACGAGTCTGCAGAGCTGACTGGCCCACACACGGCATATCCCATTCACACCCATCCTCGTCAATTGCAAGACTTATTTTAGGAAATAGGCCTA
Organism: Paralithodes platypus; assembly: GCA_032716605.1. Classification (NCBI taxonomy): domain Eukaryota; kingdom Metazoa; phylum Arthropoda; class Malacostraca; order Decapoda; family Lithodidae; genus Paralithodes; species Paralithodes platypus. The sequence goes on from CM064582.1 coordinate 24,141,086, forward strand.
TGCCTCAAATAGATAGATAATAATGGTCACCAAATAAGGATTCCAAGCCAAAAATACAAGCAAGTATAATGTAATGTCGTGAATTTTCTTACCTGGGTAGTAGGCTAATTGGGCGAATAAAATCTGATGAAGCGGTCTTAAGGACCTATCCATATGGAAGCATACAACAGGAGTTGTGATTAGATGATACAATATTATATAACGGGTACCTATGTATGTAAGAATTGCAATAAATTATATGAAATATATTGTTCATTCTTTATGCGGTACCTATAATTGTCCAAGCATCATATATTTAGTCATTTATAAAAGTAAACCTGCCTACTAGACTTTCTGTTTTTGGTACTGTATAGTACTGTAGACAGGGCAGGTGTCAATTTGATGCAGAATAAGTATTGAAAATAAATGGTTTTCTATATTAGCCTAGTCAAAGGGGGTGATCACATTACTATTAACTTGAAACCCGAAACTTTATGATATTGCTGCACTGCCACTGAATGGTACTAGACTAGATTAAAACCTGGCACTTTTCATGTAGCAGAACTGTACAGTATAAAGCTTGGGGCAAATTGGTGCAGCTGTGGTAAAATGTGGTAAGCAGTATCGTTAGGCTACACTACTTCAAGAAACCTATCATAGCCTAGGCCTACGGTATTCCAAATTTGTAGGTTAGGTTAACTCAGAAATTGCTTTCCCCATTAGCTAACCTAACCTTGGCTATATTAATTTGCCAACAATTTTGCATTGTTTAAAGAGTAGGCTACATGTTCATTAAATATGCAAGTCCCATGGAGATTAAAAAATACTATTTAGCCATGAATTTTTTTTCTATAATTAGGCTAGGATAGGTGACTATCCCTAGATGTCTAAAGCCGATGAGAACAATTGTGTGATCCAAACACTCCCTGCTAAATTTTTGGAAAAACTCGGAGAGTCGGAGGTTACCTCGCTTGGATAGCTAAAATAGATTAGTTTTATTAAGTTACCATGGTTATTATAAACTAAATAATCCACTAGCCTCTCATGCCTAACCCATCGTCCAAAATCCAACCCTGGTAACCTCTTAAGGTTAGGCTAGGCCTACCCTGTTTTCAGTAGTTTTAATATATCAAGATAATTACTTTAACAATATAGGCTAGGCCTAGGCTAAATTCTCATCAAAATTGCTCATAGCCTATGTCCAATTTAAGCATTTCTTACTATGAAATGGAGGACTCGAAGCTTTACCGTTCCCATTTGGGAAGGGTCAGCCAGGGGATAGATAGCCTATGGCAATTTACAGCCCACTATCCTAGCTCTGGCCCTTTTTGAGTTAGAGATAGGCTAGGTTAGATTTCACAATTTATGGCCATAGGCCTAGATCTACTTGGAACAGGTGAACAGGGCTAGGCTTGAATATAACAGAAAAGCTTGCTTGATATTATAACCAAGCCACTTTTCCAGAGAGCCAAGCACAACCCAATTATTCAGCGAAAATCCATACCACAACCCCATAGCTATTCCTAAACTCAAAAATTGATTGGTGGTTGAAGGGAAATTAGGCTAAGAGAAACTCAATGGTCCTCTGGGCAATCACTAGGGCCTAGGCTACCTTATTTTCGTCAATTGAGAATGTCCTAAATACAGAATAATAAGATTAATGCAATAAACTGGGTAAATAATACACCAGGGACCATCACTTTATTACGATTCGATTCCGTCTGTACTCCCGTGAGGCTGCCCGAGGCAGTAATTTGTAAACAAAACGTTCCTCAGGTATACCAACCGTAAGAAATGCACCGCGGCGAGTTTGACAGGCTTACCAACCATACGTCCGACGACATCGCACGAGAGATTCTCACAAGGAAGCAACTGGTGGTACCACCTTCACGTGCGAATCCGACGTGCGAATCCTTCGTCGAAGGGATCGCACGATTATCTGGTACTGCGGGCCTTAGTCGCTTCATGAGTGTTTATAATTTTCACTATTTCTTCAATTTGAGACCACTTACTTACCAAGCTATTTTTTTTGAAGATTCAGTTTACTTTTTGGTATCTCCAAGCCACTTTTCTCTGCTACTACCAGCTGCAGAAAACCAAAAGGAGACTGTAACTCTTTAAAATGAAGAAACTTATCAACTGCTCTACCAATACCATCTGTCTTAAACATTGTCAGTTCTCTACCATTTTGCATTATATAAAACTCAGGGAAGTGTTTTCCAATCTCTCCTGCAAATTTGTCATAACTATGCATTTTGTCTTGTTCATTTTCAAATTCAGTTTGTTTTTTAAGTCTTGCTTCACTTGTCACTGTTTTAGTTAACCTAGGAGCTGACGTAAGTTGTTTGAGGCAAGACTTGGGTACACCTTTAAAAACTGTAGGAGGCCCAGCTGGTCGTTTTCCTCCCCGAACTGTGACCCAATCGCAGTCGAAGTGTGATGCACAAATCCATAGTTTCGACCTGTCTCTCAAACTTTCTGGGCTATTTGGCATAGCACTAATCCATGCATGTCGTTCTTGTTCTTCATTCGGGAAACACACCATAGGACTATGGCTCTCCCCTGTACTTTCCACGACAATTGAATGCAGCACATCTTTTCCGCATTGTTCCTGTAAAGCAAACAAACAAGAATAGTTGTAAAATGGTTATCAGTACATATCAGAGCAACCCGTTGACATCAGCTCAATTCTAATATTTATCAGCTAAATAAGTTGTTAACACAGATCCTTTTGTGACTGGTAAGTATTTATAAGAAAATTACTTACAATAAGCTGAGAGATAACGAACAACAGAATAAAAATGTGTTGCCTCTAACGTGTCTCGTGGGTGACTGGCGTCTGGCATCGTCCTGGGCTGTTCGTTTTCTGGCGAGACATTATGTCGCCAATATGGCGGGGATATGGACGATTGCGTGTGAAATTACATGCATTTATATGTAAAGTTGTGTTTGTGTACATATTTTTGTGTTTAAGAAAGTCAGAGAGACCACTGCTTTCATGATACTGCTTTTAACACCTTACGAGCGGCCTATGCGGTTTATTTATGTGTACCGCCCAGCGGGGTGTTTTTAGCCAAAATAGGGCTGTTTACGTGATCATTTTCATGCCTAAATAAGACCCAGAACGTAAAACAAGTATCTATCCCTGAAAGGGCATAAACAGAGCTTTCGAATGACACCATAACGATCCTTGTATGATGGATAGTTTTCTTGCAATAACCGTGCAACGCGAGTGCAAAAAGCAGGTAATTCGGTACTTTCGGTACATAATTGAGTATGTAGAGAGGGAGGAGGGAGCTGAGATTTGTGTCAGTAGGTTCGCCGCGGTGGTCTGGAACAGTCATACGCTCGCTAGTCTCCTGCCACCACTTGTCTCTCTCTCTCAGCCACATTACGTGCTGAAATTGCCACTCGACCTATGTCGAGCGCCGCCACATAGTCCAGCTTTATTTAACTCGACTTAAGTGGTGAGCCGCTTTTTAAGGGTTAAGCAATGGACCCAAGTTTCAAACTCTGAGAGTGCTCGTTTCCAGTCCTTATGTAAAGGGGTCTATGGGAATAACAGAGAAGCATTGATATTAGTAGCTAGGGTTATAGAGTCCCCATGTATGAAATCCCCTCTCAAACCTTAAGCTATAAGCCACATTAAGAGTAATGAGTTTCTCTCCCTCACTACGTGCTCGTAATGAGGCAAGTGAGATTAGCTTCTCCATTCCATTGCTAAAGGACTATTTCAGACCAAATGTAAGATACATTTGTAAGATGTAAGTCATATGATTTGTGAGATATGTTTGTCATCTCACCACGAGTGCACGAGTCCAGATTGCATAGAGTTGACCTAATATGGTATTGAAAAAGTCAGGAGATTTTGATATATAAGCATGATGTTCAATTCAAAAAGTTAGTAGCAGTCCAGAGACACAGCAGTCGACACCACGTTCCCCTAGCCAACCAAGCCCCCATCATGGGGTTCTTCATAACCAGTGTTCCCAGTCCCAGAAAGACACTACTATTTACAGTGAGTACACATTAAATATTGATATAGGATGTAAGCTTTGGTTGGAACTATTTAATAGGAAACGGTGTTATTAACTATCATAAAAGCTGTGTTAAAATATCCAAGTCGATCTTTGTAAATTATTCACTCATTTAGAATTCTGTGAAACTATTATCTAAAAGTGTAACAATGTATAAACTTAACTAAATAAAAAGTAAAAAACATTATAAATAAACAAAATTCATAATTTTGTTTTTTATAACCGAAATATATTCTTGTAAATATATAACATTACTCCAACTATATTAATTCTATCATGATGCTTATGTATCAATAAATATAGCAATTATAACGACCTCTAGAGTAAACAACGAGACTTAACAATACGATAGATATGTGTATCTATCTATATAGTTTGGAGTATGGTTATCAACATATAATTATAACATAGGAAAAAGATCCTTCATAATCACAGGAGCATTTAAGACTGTGTTTCTATTGATATTTCTGTAATGCCCTCGAAAATGTCCCGCAACCACAATAATGTACTACCCGAGTTGACGTCAGGTATAGCGTAAAATAGTCGTGGATGGTAAGTCCAATAAACTCATCACGTGATAACACCACGGGACTATCACCTGGTTCTTAAAAATCGGACTAAGGTTGCTATACTTTCAGTACGTCCGTGGTAGTACAGTGGGTTAGCGCGCGGGTCTGGTGGTGATGGTGGTGTGTCACTAACCAGGGTTCGAACCGCACCCAAGGCATCTCAAAACCTGTGGGTTTTTAGGAGGGTTAAATTCCCTTCAGAGGTTCGTACCCCGCACCAGGTACCAGGAAAGGTTGATCCTAAAGGTAGCCTGGGGATATTTCCCTTCCTATTTAACCTGGAAAAACCTAGCATTTCATTGAGGCCAGTACGGGGATGAGTGTTTAATCTTAATACCGCATTGTTGGGTGAATTGTTGACAAACGTGTCCACTAAACTCGGGGGCATTGTCCGATAGAAGAGCAAGGGGAAGGCCGAATATAGGGAACACTTCTGTGGCAAGAAGTGTGGCGACTGTGGTGGCTGTGTGGTCTTTAACTGGGCAGGCTATTCAAAATTTTGAATATACGTCAACAAATGTGACGATATAACGATTGCCAGCGTAAGAAGGAAACGGGCCCATGATGTCGAGGGATAGGACTTGGAACGGTTGGTTGGCAGAAATGGTACCAGCTGGGCCTGGGGTGCGTGATCTATCCTTCCCCAATAAACAAGGTTTGCAGGATTCTGTCACTCGTTGTGCAATTTTGGGAGGGGTTGGGGGTCCAGTATTGGTCTGTGAAGATTTTTAACATCTTCTTTTGTCCAAGGTGTATGCCGTTTCCCTCGTGGATGGCAATCATGTAGTCGTGGGCAATGGTGGGGTCTAAGACTATGTGACCGGAGTCTGTGGCAAGTTGATCTCCCCAGCGAGTCAGTTTCCTGAAGACATTTAACGGTATCCAGGGTGGTCTGATTCTCGTTTCCCAAGATTGAATTAGGGAGGGGGCTGAGGGGGACTGACTGGCGAGCAGGTGTTTGGTAAGCATAACGGGGGAAAGGTCACTTTGGTGGGGGTCACACGTGAGGGGGGGATTAACGATGCGTGTGGGAGGATCAGTGGGGCGCGGTGTGAGGGGGTTAGAAAACGGGATTTGTTGGAGGGACTGCGGAGGGTTGGTGGGGGAAGCGTGAGGTATAGAAGATGGGTTATTGGTGGAGGACTGATGTAAGGATTTGTGGTTGTTAGAAGGACGAATTTGGGGAGCGTTGTCGGTGGCAGTGACGGTTTGTTTGGAGTTTATATGGATTTGGTGGTTTTGTTTGTCATGAGAGGGCGAGTCAAGTGTGGGGTTGTGAATTTTTTTAGGGGTGTGAATTATGTGGGGGGGCAAGGGAGCTACTGACGGAAAATTGTCACAAGGGAATTGTTGTGGGTTGTGGGATAGCTGAACATTTCTGGGGGCATGGGGGAAACATTGTTGGGTACATTGATCGGCATTTTCCCTGAAAACATGTGTACATAAACATTGGATGGAATTATGGTTACATATATCAGAGTTTGTCCTGAAAACATGGGAGGATTTATCCGGGACAGAATTACGAGAATGGAGGGGATTACCGAGAGGGAGTTGCTTGGACTTGTCTTCTTTCGTTGGTTGAGGCATTTGGTTACTGAATGGGGTGAGATTTTGAGGGGACTCAGGGCAAGGGGAGGGTTTAGGAGTCACCTTAGTGCTAGCTGCAACTTGGTAACCCTGACTCAGGGTTTGTTGAGGGGAAAGGTGTTTTTTTTTTTTTTATGAATGGGTTTCTGCGTGATGGGTTTGTCAGAGGCTTTGGGTTGGAATTTTTTGAATGATATCAGCCTTTGGCCGCAGTCGACCTGGGCCTGGAGTTTTTTAAGGAGGTCAAGTCCAAGGAAACCATCATACCGGTAATGTTTACAGTTGGAGGAAAATACTGTGAATGTGTGATAACAACGAGCATGGGGGGCAGGAGTGGTTACTGATAGGGGCAAAGTGTCTCCTAGGAGATTTAAGTAAGTATCAGTAGCTGAGATTAGTTCTGTTTTGGTGGTTAACAAGGGGCCAAATAGTCGGTGGTGTTGATCATAATAAGACTTGAACAGACATGACTTGGCAGCTCCCGTGTCGATTAACAAGCGGACTGGAATGTCCTTGATTTTGGCCATGTAATAAATGGGGGCAGTGCGATCAGTTATGGCGTCCCCCGCCGAGCCCATCGTGGGCCCCCGCCCACGATGGGCTCGGAATGTCCCATGCTCGAAAATGTCCCGCAACCACAATAATGTACTACCCGAGTTGACGTCAGGTATAGCATAAAATAGTCGTGGATGGTAAGTCCAATAAACTCATCACGTGATAACACCACGAGACTATCACCTGGTTCTTAAAAATCGGACTAAGGTTGCTATACTTTCAGTACGTCCGTGGTAGTACAGTGGGTTAGCGCGCAGGCCTGGTGGTGATGGTGGTGCGTCACTAACCAGGGTTCGAGCCCCACCCAAGGTATCTCAAAACCTGTGGGTTTTTAGGAGGGTTAAATTCCCTTCAGAGGTTCGTACCCCGCGCCAGGTACCAGGAAAGGTTGATCCTAAAGGTAGCCTGGGGATATTTCCCTTCCTATTTAACCTGGAAAAACCTAGCATTTCAATTTCCTTTATAGCCTCTTGGATATTGATAATAAAGTAATTAGCATTGAAGCTACCAACCGAGACTTATATAGTAAAGTAATAAATAAATAAGGGAAGATAGAAATACGATACACATCCTTGTGCCACGCTCGGGAGGACAGGAGGTATTCTAGCTGGGCTATTTGTTCTTCTAATTCTGGCACTTTGTTCATCTTGTTCTGCCATTTCCCATAGTGACTTTTTCCTCTGTCTCGTCCTCGCAAAACTGGAGAGTTGTTTTTTTGGTTAGCATTTGTGTTGTTTCTGGCTATCCTCCAAGTCCCCCTAATATGGAAATCTGAGCATTTGTTATCATAGCATTTCTTACTCTCTAGTGATGACTGGCAGAGGGGTGGGTGGTGGTATTTGCAGTTTTCACCAAATCTGCATTTGCCATCTCTCATCATAATGTTGCAAATTTTGGGATGCTCAAATCTGCATTTTACTTCATTAAGTTCATCTTTTGGTCCAAAGTGGCACATTCTTTTCAGGTGATATCTGCATACAGGTGAAGCTGTATTGGTTGTGGTTGGGGCACCCTGTACTTCCGTGGTTGTGGTAGATGGCAGTTGGTTTTGATTTTGAGGGCTATCCCCTTCATTGCTCTTACGTTGTTGTTGCTCGGGGGAGTTGGGTACAAAATAAAGTCTTGCCTGGGTGGTGGTTTGGGGTGACATAAGGGTCTCGGTTGGGCAGATAGAGGGTGGAGGGGGCGGAGGTGGCTGAGAGGTAACTTGTGGGGGAGTGGTTGGTTGTGAAGGGCAATGTGGGGGCAATTGAGGTTGAGAGTCACGTGGGGTGGTGTGAGGTTGAGAGTTACGTGGGGGTGTAGGGGGCTGAGGGTTATGGGTATTTGTGTGTGAGGGAGAGTGTGCGCACACAGGTGACAATGTATCACTGTAGTGGGACAGCCAGTAACTAAGATCTATGAATTGCGTGCATGATGTTAAATTTGTTGGGGACTGTGTTTTGTTGTCAGAATGGGGTGAAATATTTTCATTTAGCAAGGCCATTTGGACTTTCTGGCCAATTTTCTCCATTACATCAGTAAATTCTTCTTGTAGTATAACAGGGGCGTCTTTCAGCATTTTCTTTAGTTTAAGTTCATTTAATTCATTGAAGCAATTTACACATGTTAGTCCTTTTATTCCTTTGTTGTGCTTGCCCATGCATTGTACATGAAATAGCAATATACATTCTTCACATTTGGCATTTTGGTCCTCGGACTTTACCTTGCATTTAGTACATTGTTACGTATCTTGATTTATAAGTGGTTAACTAAATAAATGAAGATAGAACAGTTAAGGTGTAAGTATAGCAAAACAGCTGAAGGCCAAAAGAACGTAAAATATTAAAGTTAGTTCTGTTGTCACTTGCTTTCCCTCAGTTGTTGGGACAGTTATCCTTTATACTCTGATACACTTCAATTATATTTAATCAGTAAACTAGTTAAAGTTACATTTAAAGTTTAATATGAAAGAGGCTAATTATAACGAATACAAAAGTTCGTATGCAAGCAAAGGTTTAAGACACTAGAATATCTCAATTAATCTTGATTATCAGCAAAGTATTAAGATCTTTTATATATAATTAATTTAAGTTTGTTAACCCTCTAAAGAATGTTTTACTCTTTCTATGTTATCTCGTTATTCTTAGTTTATTATTATTATTCTCCTTTAGTATTTTATCTTATTTATTCTTATTACTGAAAGACATTTGACTAAATAAAAATGGTAAGGAAATATTATAAAGTCACATATAAAAGGGAATTATATTTATAAACGTAAATAAGGTATTTTACAATTAATCAAAATAATAAGCAATGAAAGTTATGATAGAGTTTCAGGATCGTTTTGCATACGTTCTGATTTCACTAAAGTACAAATTAAAGAATAATAGTCAGGTAAGTATTTAACTTATATAAGGCTTAATCCTTAATTATGAATGACAATAGCTTTACATCAAGTTAGTTAATCGTTAATATGTAAAGTAGAATATTCAATCACAAATCATCTCTGAATCAAACATTAATTCTAATCACCAAAATTTAACAGTAATTCAAAATATATATCTCTCCAATTAAATTAAACATATATGATTTCTCCAAGTAAATTAAACATATATGATTTCTCCAAGTAAATTAAACAGTAAAGTAAAATGATTTCTCCAATCACAAATTGTTAAAGCAAATGAGTGTATATTTTCGACATACCTCTGGTTAATTAATAGTCACAAATAATCCCTAACTAACATGTAAGAGGTCGCTCTCGGACGCAACTTAACACATAATAATATACAAGCCTTTGAAGTCTGTCTCGTCTCCCCACCACACTGCTCGTGTTCCCCAGCTAGAAATTTACTAGTTTGAATTATCATATCCCCGTCTTATATATCGTTCCCTGGACCTAGCTAACCAATCAGGAGGTAGGAAGCAGGTGCCGGGACCAGTAAGAAGGCAGGAAACACGTCGACCAGTTACAGGTGAGAAGCAGGTGAACGAGGCCCGTGAGTGGTTGGGGGCAGTAGGGAGAAGGGGGCTGGTTCCGTCTCGTCCGGTAGTTTGCCCCTCCACGTCCACACAAACTTGGCTGGTTTCTCTCTCTCTCTCTCTATCTATCTCTTTCGTAAGCAAGGTGAGTTGTTGCCACGAGGTAATTGTAAAGTCACGTTCAACAGGTTGGTCTGGCCACATAACATCCGGTCGGTACGGATGTTACAACATGTATTGGTATCCATCTTTGATCGTAGTTTAGCTTATTTTCCTTATTTTCTCTTTTTCTTTACTGATTTATATATCGAGGTGGAGATTGTGGAGTACTGTGATAAAAGAAGCTGTGTGTGGAGGAACCGGGGTGGTGCCCGCGCGGGGTGGTGCCCGTGCGGCGTGGTGTGTCGGGTGTCAAGGTCGACAGGGGAGGGGGTGGAGGGAGGTAATTTTATTGGTAATAGTATTTCAACGTACGGCTGTTTAAAAGTTATCTTTTAGGTTGTATGATAGGTTTTTTGTGGGCCCAAATACATCGTCAGGAGGGTTGGAAAGTTTGTCTATTATTTGTGTATCTAGCCAGGTATTTGAATGATTAGTTCCGTACTAGTTAGGGCTAGTGGGAGGGTGTCGTGTGGAGGGAGGCACTATGGTGGCCGCGGTGGTAGTGTTGGCACTGTGTGGGTGACGGTTTGTATTTTTTTTACTCTAGATTCACATCTATTTTCACTTGATCACTTTTAACCCTTTTAACATAATTGGATTTCACTTTAAATTGTATTATTGGTACTACTGGATTAGCCACTATTGATATGCATTCAGAGGAAACGCGTATACATTATTACGATTGACCACCGTGGGTGCCGCGTCCCTCCAGCGGGCGAGCCACGTGTCACAGGCCCAGGGAATCGCCGGCCCCCACCAACCAGAAGGACAAAGATGGCGCAAAGCGAAGCCAAGCACAGATGATGAGCAGAGGATGACGAAGGCAGAGCAGGGCAGCATGGAGGAAGGGGATGGAGCGGGGGGGAGAGGCCGCTGGACCACAGACGCGGCAGACAACACCGGGAACGACTATGTAGAGTTGCCCCGTAATGCCGCAGATTCGCCGGGCACTGAAGACGACCTACCTTAAGTCAGGACATCCTAACTTTTCACAAAATGGCTGCCCACAGCTTCTGAGTATGCCGTCTTAACTGTTTTGAGTATGCCGTCTTAAGCTTACTGGAGCAGTTAGGGCTTCCTAAGTGAGATAAGACGAGATAGGATGTCCTAAATAGTTTTGAGTATCCGGCCCCAGGAACCTTAAACCTTGAACAAAAGTTATATTATTCCGGGAACCTCATGACCCTGCCTTTTGATATGTAAATCCAAATAAGCCTTGACTTGAATCCTGTTTATATAAAATGTCACCTTTGATAAATACACTCGACCCTCAATACAACGGATTTCGGATTTAACGGACTCCGTCTGTAGGCGGACAATCCATCTGGACCGGACCAAATGTCCGGTGCTGGATAGATTTGTCCGCTAAGTGGCAGGGCGAGTGACTCTTAGGCCTAGGCCTAGGCTATAGATAATCACAAAACTTCAACTGAGCTGCTTTGATAGCGAGAATATCCTAGGTATATTTAATAAACGTATATTAACTGAGTAATCTTGACCAAACCAATTCATATCTCTTGTGTAATGCTTTGTTTACACTTTACTGGTCTGACGAACGATCCGCGACACACACACACACACAGTGACCACGGGTCCAAAACTACTTTTATTTATTTTGCTCAATCAGAAAACACTTGATATACACTCGAGCCTCGATTTAACGGACCTCGATACAACGGATTTCGGATTTAACGGACTATGTACGTAGCCGGACAAATTTTCCAGTAACAGACATTTGTCCGTTACTGGAAAATTTGTCCGTTAGGTGGCGGGCACATATTAAGAAAAACAACTTTATTTGTATCATTGAATTGTTTATTCTCTTCTATCTACTGTTTACCTATATTGTTTTATTCTCTTCTATCTAATTAGGCTAGGTTGAACTTATACATAGAAAGTTTAAAATCTTTATTATTTTGGCATATTTGGGCAAAAACAGAAGTCTGGAGGGAATTTTCCAGAAACAGACTTTTTCCAGTAACGGACAAGCTTTCCCCCCTATTAGTCCGTTAAATCGAGGGTCGACTGTACAGGTAGAACATTCTAGTCTTCACCATTCATAAGGTAAAAGTGATTTTTGCCTCCTGATATAATATTATTATCTAAGCTAGGTTAGACCATTTCTTGGTCTGGCTAGCTAATAATAAAAGTAGTTTTGGACCCGTGGTCACTCTGTGGGTGTGTGTGTCTCGTTCGTCAGACCAGTAAAGTGTAAACAAAGCATTACACAAGAGAAATTAAACTGTTTGGTCAAGATTACTCGGTTAATATACGTTTATTAAATATACTTGGGATATTCTCGCTATCCAAGCAGCTCAGTTGAGGTTTTGTGAGTATCTATAGCCTAGGCCTAGGCCTATTAATAGATTTCCGGCCCCCTTATATGAATACTATACCCAGCAATGGATTTGTTCATGCAACGGACAAGTAACAGTCCCATATAGTCCATTGAACCGAGGGTTGAGTGTACAAGTAACAGTCCCATATAGTCCATTGAACCGAGGGTTGAGTGTACTCAAGTAACAGTCCCATATAGTCCATTGAACCGAGGGTTGAGTGTACTCAAGTAACAGTCCCATATAGTCCATTGAACCGAGGGTTGAGTGTACTCAAGTAACAGTCCCATATAGTCCATTGAACCGAGGGTTGAGTGTATTCAAGTAACAGTCCCATATAGTCCATTGAACCGAGGGTTGAGTGTACTCAAGTAACAGTCCCATATAGTCCATTGAACCGAGGGTTGAGTGTACTCAAGTAACAGTCCCATATAGTCCATTGAACCGAGGGTTGAGTGTACTCAAGTAACAGTCCCATATAGTCCATTGAACCGAGGGTTGAGTGTACTCAAGTAACAGTCCCATATAGTCCATTGAACCGAGGGTTGAGTGTACTCAAGTAACAGTCCCATATAGTCCATTGAACCGAGGGTTGAGTGTACTCAAGTAACAGTCCCATATAGTCCATTGAACCGAGGGTTGAGTGTACTCAAGTATCATCGAGTTATTAATTAAAGTAAAGGAGGTTGACCTCTTCCTAGGACAAGAAGGACTCCCTATCCTAACAGAGAGTGCTACACCCTTGCTCTCCTCAAAGGGTGAACGGGTACCCCTCATGCAGTAATTGTAAACACTATGCCAAGAAAATCTGAGAGGAGTAAGCAATTTTGAGGCTTCTTGATCAATGGCATACCACGTTAAGAAACCTCAAGATTACCCTTCCATTTAGTTGGATATACGGCAAACCGAAATCTATATTGTCTGAGATTTAAAAATCCTATTAAGGGATCTTTGTTAATTGTGGCATACCATCAGATAACATCGAGGCCTCTAATAGGCTGTGTCGCCAGTATTAAAGGTTGAAGGACACAGGCAAACCTACCCTTCAACATTTATTATTGTAGTTACAGTAACTGTGTCCTATAAAAGGATCTTTGTTATTACTGGCATACCAGTGACTAACATTGATGCCTTCTCTTAGGTTACACTTTCCATAGTAAAAGGTTGAGGTACACAGGCATACCTACATATCAACATTTTACTATTGAAAGTTCACAAGTGCCCTATAAAAGGGATCCTTGTTATTACTGGCATACCTGTAACTACATTGACGCCTTTTCATAGTTTCTACTTTTAATAGTACAAGTTGAGGTACACAGGCATGCCTACATCTCAACACTCTAATATTAAAAGTTCACACTCCCACTTCTCACAAGGGATCTTGGCATACCACGGTCACTTGTGTTAGAAGGGCTTGGCGAAACACCGTCACGGGGACTCTGCAGACACAAGTCCTAGGTGCATTTTGTCTATGGCACACCACTAGACTTTGCAACTAAAAGGTTTAAACACCGCCCTGAGTTCCTTGAACCTCTTAAAACGGTCAGAGACAGACAAGAAGATAATTACTAAAGTCTTCTTGCGTTAATCCGATATAGCGCTATTTCGTCATAACTGAGGCACTATATTCAAGACCCTACTCCAAGAGTACCTTAACGGAATTTCACCAACGGTTAATATAACGGTCAGGATAGACAAGTATCAATAATAAAGCTAAAGGCTCAGAATACTCGCGTTATTCTGATGTGGTGCCCAACTGTTTAATTACAAGTTATGGAGCCACATTTAAGACCTCACACCCATTAACCCATCTGTAACCTACTTCACATGACCAGCCAACCTAGACGGCCTACGGAGACTCAGAAGACTACAAGCAGCTAGTGTTCTACATATCTACAGAAATAAATATTGGAAAATTTATCTAAGTCGATGCCAGTAACGAGGCAAAATAAGTTAGAGTTCAAAAGTTCCTTATTTCGAAATAAATCATCGAGTGTTAACTAACTTGAGTCTATGGAAACAGATTCTCTCTATGAGTGTACCAGTGTTAAAATCAGTATTAGTACACCTCTCTGATATATACAAGGAATTAAATCCAAATAAGCCGATTTTTCGCATGTATTAACTCTACCATAATTCCGCCCAGTGATAAATATTTCAGAGTCCAAAAGTTCCTATTTCGAAATAAATCATCGAAAGTGTTAACTAACTTGAGTCTATGGAAACAGATTCTCTCTATAAGTGTCCCAGTGTTAAAATCAGTATTATAGTACACCTCTCTGATGTATACAAAGAATTAAATCCACATAAGCCGAGTTTCGCATGTATTAACTCTGCCATAATTCCGCCAGTGATAAATAAGTAAGAGTCCACAAAATTCTTATGTTGATCTTATGAGTACACCAGTGTGCTTGGTAATATATATTAATAGAAGATCAACATGATAACTCTATCTTGCCCTTGTCAATAATAGCAGCTGAATATACTACCCCTAAGTATAAAGTGAATGTTAGGTATCCGACTAGATAATTGTCCTATTTCTATAAAAGATATTTATTACATTCTAGATTTTTTTTTTTTTTTTTTTTTTTTTCTATATTCCAACTACTCCCTCTCGGGCATAGGCTGAGAGCCTGTATATTCCACAGCTCAACACGGTGAAGCCCGTGAGGTCTTGTTCCAGCCTGGGGAGTGAGACATGCGAAGCATCCATCATGGCTCGAAGCAGCTCCATCTCTGAAGCGGCCGGTTGCTTCGCTCAAGTGCTTCACCATCTCACCCTCCAGACTCAGACCCTCACTCTCAGAACGCCACCTATTGAGCAGTGAACTCACTAGGCATTGTCCCCCTGTAACATATTTTGAATATGGGAATATTCATACAGTGTTATTTAATCAGGGAACAATGAGGGTATTTTTTTGGCATTTCGGTGGGCTTTGTGGTAATGCACTGATATTAGGTACAGCACAAATTCAATCCCAATAATATCTTCCCATTGACATATCGGGATTTGAACCCGGGTCCATTGGATTACCAATCCAGTGGCATGACCACTCCACCACACCTCCCCTAAGATAAAGGGATTTATCCAAACTAAGCTGATCATACCTGAGCTTCATCTAGATCTGCGATCGTGCTGGAAGAATAAGGATTTAAGTTGTACCATATATGTTTCTCATGTTAGCATATCCTTGCTCAATTGATAGGTTTGAGTCCCGGAGGGAAGAATGAAAACCTAATATTTAGTAGTGGCCCCAAAATCATTGACGATATGCCTATAGTATAATAGTCCCCTTTCAAGCGCCCGCGGTACGCATGTTTGAAACACCCGTCGCGGGGAGAAAGAGTCCTACATCATAAGTGCAACGCTAATTCTCTTATGGAATCGTCTTATGATTTGGGTACTCACTACTCACTACGAAAAAACTTTGTAAAAAAGAAAAAAGAAAAATTAACTTAAAACTTGTTATATTAATGCTTTCCATCTCGTGGATTTCTTGTGTGGATTCTAGCCGAGACGTTGCTCCAAGCGACGCCATACTTCCTTCAATGACATATCAAGACTAAACTCAAGACATCAAATGAATGGGGAGGGGATGGAAGGGAGGGCCCTACATCGTCAATTATTTAGGGGCCACTGCTAAATATTAGGGTTTCATTCCTCCCTCCGGGACTCAAACCTATAATTTATTAGTGTCCCCTCCATCATTGACGATATGCCTGATATCTCAAGACTGGAGGGGGACATTCGTGACATGTCGATGATCGATGTCGATCAACTGCAGACATTCTTTGCCTTCTTACGCATCAAATCAACCAAGCTACAGACCAACATGGTGAAACACATACAATAGCACTAGATATATCAAAGGCATTTGATAGAGTC
Organism: Paralithodes platypus; assembly: GCA_032716605.1. NCBI lineage: Eukaryota > Metazoa > Arthropoda > Malacostraca > Decapoda > Lithodidae > Paralithodes > Paralithodes platypus. Next base: position 24,157,158 of record CM064582.1, read on the forward strand.
TGGCATCAATCCTTATTGTCGAAGATGTCACACTACGGCCTTGCATCATTAGTTCCACTAATTTCTTCTTATCTTCATAACAGAAAAATATGTGTAATGGTAGATGGCCTTTATTCTCAATTTCACTCGATAAATGCTGGTGTTCCCCAGGGATCAGTTTTGGCCCCAACTCTGTTCCTCATTCATATCAATGATCTCATATCTACCACTCATAATCCAATACATTCCTACGCAGATGACTCAACACTCCACAGTTCCTTCACATTTACCAATTCTTTCGCCCAACCCGATCTTATAAATTCAAAAATAAACACTGCAATTTCTCTGAACCAGGACCTTTCTAGAATTAATGAATGGGGACAAGAGAATCTAGTTTCCTTTAATGCACAGAAAACCAAGTACATTCAATTTTCTAACCGACAGAATCTCACTGACTCCCATATATTTTTTAATGATGTAAATATTCCCACTTCCCCTAGTATTAACATTCTCGGTGTAACATTAACTACTAACTTGAGCTGGACACATTATGTTAGAAGCATTGCTAAGAATGCCTCTAAAAAACTGGGACTCCTGTACAGAGTTCGAGAATTCTTCACTGACGAGCAGTTGGCCGTAATATATAAAAGTCATGTGCGCTCTCAGATGGATTACTGTTCACCTCTGTGGGGTGGAAGTGGAGTGGTTGCATTGAGGCAGTTGGAAAAAATTCAAAATAAAGCTATTAGATTAATCAATAACCCTGCAATCACACAGGACCTTCCTACATTAGCCATACGAAGAAACGTTGCATCCCTTGCATTATTCTATAGATATTTTCACAGCAATTGTTCCGAGGAACTTGCTTCAATTGTGCCGCCTCTCCACATCTTTCCCCGTAGAACTAGGGCAGCTGAGAGCGCCCATGAATTTACACTTTCTCCTCCACAATGCAGAACTTCTGCTTATCAGAATTCATTTATCCCCAGAGCTACTACTCTTTGGAATTCACTTCCCTCGAATTGCTTTCCACAAACTTACAATCAACAAATGTTTAAATCCAGTTGTTACAAACATTTTATGAATGGAGGATGCCTTTAGGCACATGGACCTTTTTGTTTTATCTGTGTTTTTCCTTCCTCCGTTCATTGTCTCTTAAAAAAAAAAAAAAAAAAAATAAATATCAAACCACTAACAAATACCATAGGTAGATACAAAGAACCATATAACAAACTTAAGTTTAAGGGCGGGTGCCCAACCCCGAAAGGGGTTGAAATAGGGGAGCTATCCCCCTGCCAAAGGCGGCTTTCTAGGGCCTTTCCTAGCTGATGCTGAGAGGATTGGGTTCTAGTCATGTGGTGATGGGCTGGTCTATCAGAGTGAGAGCTGAGCAATCTCTGCCATACCCATAGCTTACTCTGACTGTTCCTTTAACTTATATATTTTCTAGATCTCAAGTGCGGCGTCTCTTCCGTGGATTGACCACCCAATCTACCAAGATTGGAAGCCAAAGCGTCACATTTTTCCCTTGCCCCTCAACTTTCTCTTCATAATTGCTGAGGGGCACAGGGCCCTGGGTGGGGCTTTGGTTTCCCGGGCGTTTCCGCACCCTCCTCAGCTCCCCGCCATGGAGTGGCTTCGGTCACCCAGGCTTTATTGTGGTCGGCGGGGAGGGTTCTGTGGGGGCACTCGGTTATGGCCTTGGAATTGCTCGGGGCCTTGGGGCTGTTCGGCCAGGCAGCTTGGGGAACAACAACAACAACAACAACAAACTTAAGTCTTTATTGCTTACATACAATAAAAAGTATTTTTTTTAAAGAAAGCAGTGCGTTACTTCAAAGAATATCTGCTTATACATGACCGACTAGGTACACTCGGTCCAAAAAGTATCTGCACCCCTACCCCGATAATCTGGTGTGTACAGCTTGGTAGTATATGTTGTAGGTCGTAGGTAGTATAGGTAGGTAGTAGTATAGATGGATATAGCTACAGGTAGATATACAAACCCTACCAAGCTGTACACACCAGATTATCAGGGTAGGGGTGCAGATACTTTTTGAAGCGAGTGTACATTTGATAGAATCTCACATTGAGATTCTTAAAATTGTTGTCCAGGAACATACTTGTATTCCTGTCCAACTTAATAAAGACACACATAAATCATTTGATTATACTGTATCTTCTGTCCTTAAGAATATTTTTCCATTCCATATAATTTATACACTTTATACTTTATACCATATAGTTGTAACTATGATAGATATCTTCAAAAATTTAAAAAATATTTTGAGCTGTATAACCAGCTCGACTTATTAAGTATCACAGCTCATGACCTTATCACATAGTCCGGCAGAGAGGCTCTAGGGGTCTTTGGGCTTACCAGCAAACCCCCCCCCCCCTCCTTTTCTCACCTTAAGATTAAACTTGATTTGTAATAGCACATAGACTAACTAGACCCGCTGCCGTAACGCCACACAGATAAGTTTTTGGCTTATCCAGAGCCACAGACAGGTATCGTGTCATGAAAGTATGATTGGAAGCCCATAATTTAGTGTTAGCTATGTCATCAATTGAATAATTTTGTAAAATTCTTAGAGAGACAGCCCACTTTCTGATGTCATGGGCTCTGCCCACTACACCGGGATTACTTTCACGAATTACGTCTACGAGTAAGGAAGCTAATTTTCTTCTTGTGACGCGAGTACCTGTGCTATTGACCCATAAGGATCCTTGTTGATGGGGCTGTGCCACCCTCATAAACTTGATTAAGGCCTGCACCGGGCTCAAAACGTGATGCGTATGCCCGCGTTTAAGTGCCGGGACTGTAAATTCTGAAAAAACATGATCACAATGTTCGTTCTTTGCTACGAACGTGGGAGACGGAGCGATTTGTAAGTTTTCATTCAGTCTCCCAAACCTGAGGCAATTATGTTCGTTGCTCATCGCCACCAGCTCAGATACCGTATTTCCTGTAGCCAAAGCCATAAGGAACACAGCCTTCTTTAATAATGAGTCAAAATCCGGCGCATGGTTATACTTGCGCAAATGAAGCAAAGATAAAGCTTTGTCCAGTGACCAGGTAGACATGAGCTGACGTGGTGGTGGGCGAAGTTTGAAACATGCCCTCACTAACGCTTTCTCCTCCGCCTGTGGTATGGATAGACCGGTAAGGTCGTAAAAGGGGTTTCTAATGGCAGACAAGTGGTTCTTCAGCGTAACTACAGAAAGACGTTTTTGTTCAAACAAATAGTTTAAGTACATAAAGACCAAAGCTACTGATGCATCTGTTTGTGCCGTTTCTACTGTCCAGGGTGTGAACGTTTACCAATGAGATTAATATTGTCTCCTGGTAGACATAGTATACTGATTAAGAAATGTATTCGTAACACTCTCTCCATACTGAGTTAACCATTTGGCATTTTGAATGTCCAGAAGGCAAAAGTCAGCGAGATCTCTAGGTTGCCCATTGTCTCCAACTGGAAGTACGAGACCGGGAGTGAGACCGGGTTCTCGCACCACATTTTCAATTAGTGGCACCACACCTGGGCCGGCCAAAGAGGCGCGATCATCGAGACTAAGCCCCGGTAACCCCGTAGTTTGTGAACTACTTGACACATGAGTGAAGCGTCTGGAGGCGGAAAAAGATAGATGGAATTCCACTTGTTCCAGTCCTCCAACAACACATTTGGACCCCACGCCGAAGTCACTTCCCGGCGGGTTAGGTAGAGAGGGAGTCTGTGTTTCCCCTCAGATGCGAATAGATCCACTTGTGAACGGTATGGCTCTGCAATCATCTCACTGAAGATGTTTTGCTTGATTGCCCATTCTACTATGGTGCCTGTCGCCGGGACAGAGTGTCCGCCCAGACGTTCGCTACGCCCGGGAGGTAAGATACATGAAGATGAATGCTCAGCGTTTCGGCCAGAGCTAAAATCTTTTCTGACAATTCTAGTAACTTCCGAGACCTCGTTGACCCTTGTTTTTTAATACAGTGAGTGCGTTCAAATTGTCCATTCGAAAGGCTATTGATTTCCCCTGTAAAGAAGAGCCGTGAGTTTGAAGGAAAAACAAAGGGACTAGAAGTTCTTGTTGGTTGATATAAAAGTTCTCGTCTTGGGACCAAAGACCTTGAACCTGGTGGCCTAGGCTCGACTGATATCCCCAGCCTATTGTCCCTGAAGCATCTGTGTCTACCCATACCGTAGGTGGGGGAGAAACCCACGTCATTATTGAGTGCAATGTTTCCCTCCTTGCCCAGACTGACAGCAAGTTGTGAAAAAATGGAGGAATGTTCCACAGTTTTCCCGCCGGCAATAGTGGGAATTTTTTTTTTGCCTTCCAAGATTAATCTCTTTACTTTCAACTGGCCCAACTTCACAGTTAGTTGAATCCAGTTGAGAGAACCGACAAGGGACTCCCCCGTCCTTCTCGTCGTGTTCAGACTGTGGAGAAACATAAACACTTTCCTGCGAAATCTGTTGCGGTTGTCCACACTCTGACTGAGAGTAAGGATGGCTGTGTCTCAGACCAGCCCTATCCACTGAATTACCCGTGTGGGAACAAGATGCGACTTTGCCAAGTTGACCTTGAGCCCTAGGGATTGCACATGATTTATAATTTGATTGACATGGATATTGCGGTGACCGGTCAACTCAACCAGTAGACTATTTCAACCAGTAGCTCTCAACCAGTACCAAATCAACCAATACGGTTAGGTTAGGTTAGGTTAGGTTAGTACTATATTTTGGCACTGGTTTGGTTGGTCTGGGTTAATTTGGCACTGGTTGAGAGCTACTGGTTGAAATGGTCTACTGGTTGAGATGACATGGAACCGGATATTGCATAAACTCTCTGACTCCGCCACTACTAGCCAGTCGTCTAGGTACCACAACACCTTGATCCCCTGAGTTAACATTGGCATAAGGGCCTGCCGTACTAATTTTGTGAATATTCTCGGTGCCAGGTTTAAACCGAATGGCATTCTCTGAAAGACATAAATATCTTGCCGGATCCTTAAGGCGAGGAATTTTTGGAACCTTTTGTTGATGGGGATATGCCAATAGGCATCTGTCAGGTCTAGTGAGCACATCCAACCTTGCGGCGGAAGGGTTAGCCTGATTTGATTCACTGTGAGCATCCTGAAGGGTGAATTGTGAATGTAAGTGTTCAGACACGAGAGATCTACTACTGGTCGCATCTGCACACTGTCCCTCTTTGGCACTAGAAAAAGTCTGGACGTGAAAACATGGCAAGCTGGATCGACCGGGACAATGACATGCTTGGTGATAATTTCCTGGATTAGTGACTCCACCTCTAAAGAAACATGATTGACTTCTCGAGTCTGACGTAAATGAGGGCGCCGGAGCTACTGCCAGGTGATGCCCTTGCGTACCACTGTCCATGCCCAAGTCCACCGGGGCCAGGCCCGGTGACATGCCCGAAATGACCCAGTTACTTGACTAGGCCTGTCCGGCAGAACTACCCTCGGATCTAACTCGCCTTCGGTAGGCCCCGGGAGAGAGAGTTTGAATGACTAGTTTTTTGCTGGTGGTGGGGTAGAGGTAGACGGCTGACTAGTTTTGGCAGATGTCGTTCCCTGATTTGGCTTGTGTTGTGACTTATTCTTATGATGCCACTTGCCTGATGGTTTTCCCTGTTTCTGCTTGTGCTGAGTACCTCCCTGCAGTGGGAGAGACATGGGGCCCTGAAAGGACTGCTTAGCACCAGTAGATTGAGACTTACCTACACCTTTAGGTTTGGAGTATGGTTTCTTGAATGGCTCCTTCCTAGGCTGGGAGGTACTCGGCTTCAAGCTATCTACCATATTATAGACTGCCCTCCGGGTCTCTAAGCTTAGTAAGGAGGCAGTTAATACAGGGGAAAGTTACCCGGCGACCAATGTCGTCCGGTAACTTCGTTACCATATACACCCTAAAGTCCTGACGTGCACGAACAGCCTCCATTAAGGCTATTCTGATGTCACCCAGGGACTGTATAGAATTTTCTAATAGAAGCCGCCGTGATAAATCCGTGGCCTTCCTTACATTCTGATCTGAAATAACTGTTTTTGTCCTTGTGAGTGACTGGGCTATCTGGCGACTTAACCCCTTCAGACTCATATGACGCAGAGGTTGCCAGATTAGCAATAATAAATAGAGTTATCTCACTCTTATAATTACCTCTCCAAAATGAGTTTTCTGCCCACAGCTAACTCAAAGACAACTGCAGAGGTTGAAGTAACTAAACTAAAGGTTTCTAAATACCCCTGATGGTAACAAAGGCTTTAAAGTATCCCTAATAGGCTCAAAATCGCGTCATATGTCGGAGAAGGTTAAAAGGAATTGTGAAAAGAGTCTAAAGGCTTTGTTTCGCAATTTAAAGTCTCTGTCCAAGTGAGCTGGGGGTAGAGAATGGTTCCTGTAAGTCATAAAGGGACAGTTTGGGAGCCGAGAGAAATTCAAACAGAGCAGGGGACACCCCCCCCAGCCTTATTGATGGGTAATGAGAACCAAGAGTGGGTGTCCTGAGGAATTTGGTGGGAGGATTTAGATGTAATGGTAGCTGCAAATTGTTGCGCTTCAGCCTCCCAGTCCACCCACGGGCCCAAACCTACCTGCCCCACCTGCAGGACTGGATTGTGAGCCTGATCTAGCACCGGAATTGTATCCAATTCCGGCGTTAGCATATTGAGTGATTTTATATCGTTCACGCCGTCAGACTGTCCAATCTGCAAATAGTCGTGCAGAAGCGACAGGAGGTAATGCCGGAGTAGCAGAATATACAAAAAAGTCAGAATAGACATTAGGTATAGCCTTAATAGTAACATCCAATAATTGCCCTTGTGCATCTTTGGCCCTAAGTTTCTTATTCTTACTCACCTCTATGGTCCACTCATTAAGAACCGGAATCTCCCCCGATATAGTCGTTTGTGCCATGTCTGGGTTCTTAGCAATATATTGAACCCACGAGCAGTCTGGCCCGTACAAGAGAGGCATAGGGCCTCTCCTATGTGGGAGTTTATCGAGAGGAGGGGGAGTAATGTCCGTGATAACCCGAACATTAGTAGTTGTCAAGGAGGCGGGCACTGTGGTCCCTTTCGCCGTGATGTTCGCCGGATTGACGGTAAGAGGGGGAAATGTATTATTAGGAGGCCTAACTCTAGTTGGTTCTAGAGGCCGTACTTTTGACCCGATCGGGGGAGCTACCGGCGTAGTTGTGGGAGGAACCTTAGATGTAGGGAAATGGTACTGGCACATGACCTTGTGTAAGATATCATTAACCTCTTAAGTGCGCAGGTAGGGTATTGGCCACTGTTTCCTAAACTCAAATCGTCATCGTACCATAAATATCATTAATACTTATCCATATGCGCCTATTTTACGTTGATTATAAAGGTATTAACCTGTTACAACAATAAAACAAGTGGAAACAGCGTTTGGATGGTCAAAATAGGCCAGGAGTTACATAACTTATGGCTGAGCCAGCCTGCCAGCCAGCCAGCCGTCACGACGGCTGGAGAGACACTGTTGCGCGGTAGTCTCTCTCTCGTTCTTTCCCACGCTTGGTAACACAGATGACCACGCCATGCTTGCAACTCGCTAATATTAGCACGAAAATATACCTTAGAATAAGGGAATAACAAGGAGAATAGGTGATAATTGAAGGGGGGGGGGGAAGGGTGGAAGGAGGGGATGTGGAGGAGTGATATTTGGCATGGCCAAGGGGCAATTAAAAAAAAATACAAAAAAAAAATACTGGGCTGATTTAAAAAAAACAAATTTAGGCCCTGGATTATATAAGGAGATCCGCAGCGCACCGGTAAAACTCTTATGATGAGATCAGCACTTGCTGGGTTAAGGTCATCCGTCGTTAAGCATTTACTATGAGAACCCCTGGAAGACTCGGAACCCACTTCAGACCCTTCCTCAGTAAGTCTTGGTTGTGCTGAAGACAGTTCAATGTCCTCTGGTTCATCCGGCACTTCCACAATCTCCGGCGTTTGTTGCCGTGGTTCGGACACTTGATCTTTCAATGGCCAAACTAAGTCAGGGACCGAAGAAGGGATTGTTCCTAAAGTATCACTTTCCCTAGCCGTGTCCTGACACCGAATAATAGGTTGCACATGTGAGAGTTCAGATTGTCTCCAGACACCCCGACCCTGATCAGCGGGTGGTTGGGAGTCTGGTATCAATTGACTCACCTGAGAATAGTCATAATTTTGATGTCTGCAGGTCGTGTAGCCCCGGTACTGTTCAGCCAGCACCCTTTGTGATACTATCGGAGGCCTACTCACTGGCAAAGTAAAGTTTAATTTAGGTATGGCAAAATTAACTTAATGTGGCCTACTTAAAGATTCCCTAGATTCGTCCCTGGGATTCAACTCAGTCCCCTCCGTCCCCATCTCCGAGCTGCCTGATTGGACGTTAGACAAAGTGGAGGTAGAGGCGGAGGGAAGTGGCCGCGACCCCGGCAGTGGCCGGTGCCACGACTGTGTCTCATCCGTGAGGGAACTTTTATGTCCTGTCACTGATTTGTGGATAGGTGTCGCCGAGGTCTCCTTCCGTCTTTTGTGAGACCTAGATGTCTCTACAGAAGACTGGTGGGACTGTTTAAGAGGAGACCTTGACCTGGACCGGGAACGGGTCCTCGGAGAAGGTGAGCGTCCCCGCTTCTGGCAGCTGGGTCGCCTCATTACTGTCGCTACTCTCACTACTACTCACTAGTTCTTTAGACAAAACTTTAGATTTAGCTTTCGGTTTGGGAGTTGACTTAGCCGGCGTTAATTTTAAAGCAGGAGATTTAATAACAAGGTGATCCCATAGGGCTTCGTCATCGCAGTGCAAGGCCTTATGGGCAAAGTCTTTCGAGTAGACATTGAATAGGTTCTTAATTTCCTTAAGTGCCACAAGGCATGAGTGATCTGTTTTCTCAAACAAAGCAGCACGTAGTTCTGAACAAATGGCACACTTTTTTTTATACCCAAAGGCCCCATGATCTATCGAGGCACTTAACACATTTGACGCATAGTTTATGTGCGAAGACTGGGATAAGAGAGTAGGTAGGAGTAGCGCAAAGATTAATGAGAGGCATGATGGAGCTAAACACCACCCCCCCCCCCCCACCCCCTGCCGGGATCGGCCCCTTCACCTGCTGCCTGTGCTGCTACTGATGTGTTGTGATCTGGAAATAGAAATTTCCAGGAATCAATGCTCATAAGGATAACCCGAGAGGTTTACACATCCTAATACCTCAAGTACGCCGGAAAATTAGTTATAGCCCACTGCTACTCTATCCTTCCGCTGTACTTGCAAGTGAAAAAACTAGTTTTTTTTTATCATTGAACTGCTTACCTGTGACAAAATGTCACTGGCCCAATTTTAACCATACCAAATTACTATCATTGACTATTTGGACTAGAGAGATAGTACTTTCCACACTTGACTGTTTCGCTGGGCGTTAGAAGTCATGCCGCGTTAGGCTATCGGTCTGGGCGAGTCTACTCGGCCGGGCCGAGATACTTCCCTTAGGAATTCGCATTTCCGCCGGGAGTCTCGTGGTACAGCACACCACGTCGGGTGATTTGGCTCATTCCTTTCTCGCCTGCGAGGCGAAATTCCGGCATCGATACACAGAAAGAGCGCCGGGAGGAAAAAAAACAACTTTTCAGAGGTGTTGACTAAAATGTGAAAGTCAGACACCCCAAAAAAAAACACACAACAATCAGGACGTCTCCTGACTCCCTGTTTACATGTAAAATATCACCACATGAAAAACGAGGGACACATCTTAGGGCTAATTATTGTATAATATTAATATTAAAATAAAACCCCTAGCCTACTAAGAATACCCCTACTGAGGCTGGCCACGAGGCTCATAGTAATCATACACTTGGCTTGTTACCTTACCTCCTGAAGACACAGCTGTAGCACATGGCGAAGGCCCCACGATAGAGGGGAAGCGCAGACCCAGACCCTGGAAAGTTCCACACCACGTGTGACAACTCTTGAACCAGAGCGTCTGCTAATAAAAAATAATGCAACTGCCTCATAGAGATGGCCTGAAGCATAATCCTGCGGATATAGTAGCCTCCTAACTAATAGGTAACAGCAAAAACTAAGGCGCAGCAAAAAAAAAAAAAAACACACGAGGCGTGTAAAATACCACAGGAACGAAAATCCTGAGAGCGAAACCCCCACCCCTAACGAGCCACAGGAACGAAAATCCTGAGAGCGAAAACCCACACCCCCAACGAGATCCCCGGTCCCATTTTCCATCCCCGATTTGGTCTCTCTCTCTCTCCCAATTCATTCCACATATTATACGTCTCTCAATCACAGTCTTCTAATATACAAACCACAATACTTTACTCACTGACATTCTTGATGTACCACCTAAGTATGTAGTTAATTATGTAACCACCATACAGGCTATAATACTTTCATTGTGTAAGTTCGAGGCGATCTAAAAGACACCTTAGCTTCCATTTCACACCAAATCAGATCGTGATTACGTCAGCCCTGTATTTAGTTATATAACAATCATAGTCCCCCCCAATTCTAGCAATTATATGTCAACCCTCCCGTTGTTTTATCCACTAACTATATATATTCCCAACCTTCCCAATACAACCTCCATTTCCCTAGACAAAATACCTAGGAGCAATTCCGAGATTAATTATGAAATTACACTAGACAGCCCCATAACTCAATGAGATCCACATTGCTATTTTATTGATGTACCAACTCCCTAATGTTAACATAATTTAGGGAACCTGTAAAAAGGGAAGACACCTATCTTCGTTCCCCCATTTTTTAGCAGTTAGCTATACATAACCTCACGTTGCATTGTTCGTCTGTCAATTTGTGTCCCTTGCCAGTTCTTGTATTGATTTATGCCTGTTGATTTAGATAAGTTAATTACGAGTTATGTAACAACCTTTAACCACGACTCTATACACCCGATAACCCTATGCCAGTTATTGTATTGATTTAGGCCTGTTAATTCGGATAAACTCACTATGACCAATCTGCAGACGATTATCAGGAGAGATGCAGGAAAGCTACCTCATATATCTCTCTCCATGACGAGAATAGATATATGTACCCCCGTGCTCAGTTGCCCCCTTGCCTTGTTCTTCTAGTAACTAAGTGTATATATAATATTAACCGGAGTATGCCACTAGTTTGGATACGACATAGCGGCACTGTCCTTGTGTCGTATTGTGCCACGTGCATACCAAACCGGTTTTCATCATCTTATTAGGACGGCGGCTATAATGTCGTAATTTATGCATGTATTCAATCCTTAGGTTAATTATCTTTTATCCGCCATTGTGTTCCTCTCTTCCATTTACTTTTCCACAATTGTTATACGTCTTCCAATCACCTCCTCCTTATCCACAATCCACATTACTCGGTTTTGCTTCGTGACCCCATGCTCAGTACGTGGTAACCTGTTTTTGGGTCATCCTGTCCTTTCACGCCCCGCTGCACACACCACCCTACCTGTTCGATCGTAGGGAAATGCCACCCCTATGTCCAGCGCATTAAGGGTCACGACCCTAGGTCACGAGCGGCGCGGCGCCTAGCCTCAAACCACCCCCTTTACAATTCACAACCCTCCCCCTGTAAAGACGCCAAAAGAACGTTGTAACATGCCGACTCAGTTCGTTCACTAACCTCAACAAAGGGAAGGTAAGGACCTATCCTTGTACCCCCCCTTTACTATCCTCTAACTCCCTAGCCCCACTCACAACCTGAACCAGAACAATAGCCGGCGCGAGGCTAGGACGACCCCCTCTCATCCCCCCTTAAAAATGTAAATTTCCCCATGACTTGCATTTTCACAAAACCACTATTCTTAACACCCACAAGTGATCCTCGTACATGAAAACTAGATGTAGTGATCAATCCTAACTAGGACGATACCTCCTGACAATCTGAACTCCTATCTCAACCCAATTAACGTAAGAACTCTCGATAACCATATTCAGGGAGCGGCCTGCCCCCCCGACCCCACGGGGACCCCACCGACCCCCGCGGAGAAGTACCCTGACCCGCGCAAGCCAGCAAATTCTTGCCAGACAACAGGTGAGTTTCCAACAGGTTATGACCTACAAATCTAAATACCTATCCAAATACCATCCTATCCCATCCTTAACCAAAACCAAAATCTTCCTTATCACATCCTAGATTACGAATAGCATGTCAGCTAGACCAGAGAAGGATACTTAGGTGAATTGAGGAATAATACCTCCCAGCCTAGTCACGTAGGGCGCCAGCAAAATAGTCCCTAAAAAACCTTCACCAAATCCGCCTAAACAACTCTACTAGGACCTCATACTAGGGTTAAGATATCCACGATAATAAATCAGATAACAAGTTACTTACCGCCATATTAAAGACCCCCTCCCTAACCCCCTAAGTTCACCAGAATAAATTAACTACTTCATAGCACCGACATCCAATACTTCTAGAATATTCCTGAAGCTTCCTTGACCTGCCTATAAATAAGACACAGAGACAACAGTCGGGCAGTTGAATATTAGAGCCCAAAGCAACGGCTGGCCACACTGCGGTGGCTTCTAATAACCCTCCCCCCCCCCAAGATTCACGATAATTCGGCGTTCCGTAATCTGTGCAACTCTGTGAGGAAGTGATTTAACCCTTTACGAATGTTTTATTACGATCGGGACTACCGGCAGTAATATTATATTGGTAGACAAAAAATTCACAAATTATTGATTGTTTCATTAACTTCTGATAGTGCACCATCCGCTACTTGAGTTACGAACGATCATAACTCATAACTGATCTAAGGCAGAAAGATCTTGTTATGTTAGAAGGGATTATGCGAGAAACTCTTGAGTGAGGACTCTGCAAGAATAACTCCTTGGCAACAATCGACTGTCTTACCCCATCAGCAATTGTTGCCAAAAAGGTGCACAACCGCCCGCAAGAAGCCCATCTGCAAAACCTTCTCTACACTACCAGACAGCTTGGACGGCCCCCAGAGCTACTGTTAACCCCCAACATCACTAACGCAAGATAACCAGGAAAACTCTATCACAGTGTTACTTCACAAAGTACCAGTGTTACGGTGCTATTAACTCAACCATCCAGTGTATTCGATTATGTCTCAACTTTCTCTGATGTTAGGAAACAAGTGATTATGATGCTAGTATGTATTAATATATATCAGTGAAATATAGCTTAGGCGAACTGACTCCCGTAATTATTCTTGCCATCAGGTTTACCCTGATTCGCCCTCACTGATATTTTCGGTCCGAAGTATCACCTAGACAAGTGAACATCCTAGACCAGTGCAACTAGTTACAGTTATCCCTTTACGTTAATTCTTGGGCAATAACCACATTACTTATACTTTCATCCTTGATTAAGAGTCATATTACCAGAGAGAGTTAACAAAGCGAAATACCTAACCTGTGTGATTCATGTGCCCTACGTATCATAAAGCAATGTGATCAGAAGAATAATGCCTGAACGTTGGAAGTGGGAAGTATGTCTCTATCCAAATCTGCGATAAGTGCTGGGAGATTGTAATAAGTCCAATAACCTACCTGAGTGCTCCAACATCTATTGTTCGTGGAATTCTATTACGTACCTTCTACCTGAGTGTTATTTAGAATAAAGCTGTATTAAACCATTTATCCGAGATTATCTATGTCCTCTGTTGATTCTCTTTATGTATTTTGCAAGAAATCCAATAACCCAGTCTTGCAGAACTCACCTATACCAAGTTAATCCTGTATAAAATCAGGGCATAACATTGGCGGCAGCGGTGGTTCTTGATTCGGATAGAAGATTTCATTGCATTACATTTTTTGAAACAATAGAAGCATGGTAACATCGCAAAAATGGCAGCTCGCTATTACACTCACATTCCCAATTATGATGTAAACACGTATGATATCGCCACTTACTTAGACATAGTAAAGCCAGTGTTAGATTTGGCACTTCAAAATTACCGCGAGAAAATCGCCGTTGCATTATTGCACATTATGCAGTTGGGAAAAGCCGTTTCCCAAATTGCTAAACAGGTAACGCCAAAGCTTACCTGGAACCAGTTTCGATCGCTCGTGATCCAGAGTTTCGGGCCACTTTTGGGTTCCCTCGTCGCCCCCAAAATAATAAAAGTCAACAAGATCAAGTATGAAGGGGATATCAATGTGACCCTCGTACAACTCTACAGATATGTGAGGACCACGTATAGCTCTCAAGATGACGAGCAACAAAATGAACACTTATTCACCGCATTGTTCGACATCCTCCCACCCCACATCACCGCTCATCTCGACCTGTACGGCTCATTCGAAGAACATATGCTCTCCATCAGAGAAATGTGCCAACTCGATCATGTGGTATATGAAGGACGCCTGGACGTCACCCTAGCCAAGGTATGGGGGCACATCAAATCCGCATGTCTCTCGTGAACCCTTGAATACCAAGAACAACCAGGTGTTCCTCTCCCTGGTGAACCTCCTTCCGGTAGACATCTACCAACATTTCATGGACCATGGGACAGCGAGTTTCCACCAGAACATCCGAGAAATACGGAAACTTCTACGGACACCCACCACTCCAAACAACTCGCCAGCTATGACAAATGAGGAACAACCCTTCACCATTACCAACTCGAGTCCGAGGCCTGTTCACCCACATCCATCCATTCCCTCACATTCCCCCTTAGTAAATGAAGCTCTTGAAAATTTCTCACCCCCAGCCATGTCTAAACACCCTGTGAATCCCCTATCCAACCCTTCAGCCCCTATCCAAGAAAATAAATGTATTCCTCCACTTAACACTATCATCAATAAGTCCCTCCATTCCCCTAAGGAATCAAACTCTGTGCACCCTTCCAAAATGACCCCCGATGAAAGTCCAACCCCAGTGCACTCTTCCTTGCCTCTATCCTCTCTGACCATCCCTAAATTTTCCCCTGCCCAGCCATCCACCAACGATAATCTTCAATCAATTGTGTTACCCCATGAACCCCCTCCCTTTTCTATGCCTGCCAACAAACCACAGAACGCAGAAATGGTCACCCCCACCATAACCAATTCTCTTTCAATGTCACCCCTGAAAAATGCTGGTCAGAAAATGAGCCCTCCCTCCACTCTCTCACATGCCCCTGTCACCCAAGACCAACCTTCACCCCCGTCAATCCCTCAACAACCTGTCACGCCTCTCACTTCCTCAGATTCATCACCTGTCCCCCCCTCAAAACTGTCAACCTCACCCCCCCACATGCCCAACCTCGGTGAACACCTTCAAACACCCGCATCAACCAAGAATTATACAGCTCCGCCTACCCCCTATTCCCCCCCTCCCTTGTCACCCTCTCCAACATTACCCAAACCGCTCCTGAATCCACCTCCAGTAACACCCCCGCTCGCCAACCTACCTCTGCCCCATAATCCAGCACCAGAACCAAAATCTCCATCAATGTCTCCTTCATCCATCCTACCAAATTCCATTTTTTTCCGAGACAAATTTCTTCCCCAACAATCTCTCCAAACTTACCTACTCACCCCATCTCCACAATTTACCTGTCAATCTCCCACACCCCCACTCTCCAAAATCCCAGATCATCCTAAACTCTCAACCTCTACCAATTCTCACCCTGCCAGCCTACCCTCTCACGACCACATTCAGAACGCAAAATCACCCCCGTACATAACCCCTACCTCCTCTTTCCCTACTACCTTAACCCCCTCTTCACCGTTACCCCATCCGCCCCAAATTCCACCCCCCAAAGATCCCGCTCGACAAAATACCACGCCCATCCAAATCCAACCACAAAACTTTTTCCACCTTGACTAACCCCCAAAATACTACCCTCTCTCTCACCCCAAACAACATAATCAACCTCTCAACCTCAACCACTCCTCGAAATCCCAGCCATGTCTCTCCCGACAATAAAATGTCCAAATTCAACCCCTCTCAAACCACAACCCTGACTGCCCAGACCCCCCCCCACCATCTCCCTATCAAATCCCCACACTCCAACCCTCCCAACCACCCGATCATCGTAAACTCTCAACCTCCAGCCTTACTCACCCTTCCCACAACCCCGCTCACGACCACAACTCTCTACACAATTCAACCCCTCCCCAGCACCAACCTCTTCCACAACAACAACCCCGACTCGACCTGCCCATTTCACCTTTAACCCCCCCCTATCACTACTCCCGACCACAACCCTTCAAGCCACCATCCATATCAAACCATCATCCAACATCAACCCCTCTCCAGCAAAAATCTCATCCCCCACCAACCAACCACTCTCTGCTTTTCCACCCTCCACAGACCCACCATTCACGCCCACAAAACACATCCAAAACTGCCCCCGGGCCAGCTCTCACCCAGACCCACATTCCTAACGGCAGACCTAACGGTATATCCACCCCTCCCTCCCAAAGTGAAAGCGAACCCCCAAGGTCAAAGCCACAACCACCACCACCAATAAACCAGACCTTCACCAAGACTAACGGCGACCCTAACTAATCCAGCCCCCCCTGATGATGATGATGATGTTTATTGTACTGGATTTTCCATGGGATTTTGTTTTGTATTGTTCTCAATTCCTAAGCGATTGGGCATGATTTTATAAATTTACATGTTTTCCATATTCTATCTATCTATATGCTCAGGCCCAATCCCCATTTTGGGGGTAGCCGACTCAAGACAGAGCAAGAACAGGGAAAACACAAAAACAACATAAAACAAAAAATAAACACAGATAAAAAACACAAACTCACACATCCAGGTCACCCAGGAGAAGACCCAGAGACCAGGGTTACCAAGGTCGCTCCAGCACTCCCCCGGCCCCTGACCACCAGGAGAGGTTCCGATCTCGGCAGGCAGACATGCAGCGGAGCCAAAGCGACAAGCCCTCCCACCACACTTCCAGGCACACCCTTCATATTAATCGTCTCCCCGGGCCAGGTGCCTGATGGACTATTATCTAGTCCAACTTGCGCCCGACCCCTTACTCCAAATGACCACGTGTTCACTCAACTATTCACAAGCATTCTCCATTCACTCCTGTCCACCACCACTTCCCCTGCCTGATCTATAGTCATTCCTCTATCATCCAAAGCCTTTCTTACACAGTCTCTCCATCTCAATGGGGGTCTTCCTGCCCTTCTATCTCCCCTTGTACCTGACTCACATATTCTCTTTGTAAGCCTTTCATCTCCCATTCGTTCAACATGACCATACCAGCTCAGCACCCTTCTGTCCACTCTGGCTGACAAATGTTCCTGCTGCCCCACTCTCCTACGTATCTCTTCATTTCTCAATCTGTCTCTACGAGTATACTGTATATATTATATATTTTGTTTTCCTTAGTAGTACTCCCTTTCTTGTTAGCCTACACTTTTCTTACTATCTTTTAAATTTGTTTTATACATTGTTAAACACTTTAGCTCTTCTTAATTTTCCTGTGTTCTTAATTATCTGTTCTTTCGTCAAGTTCTTTTATCCTATTTTCTCTCCTTTTCCAACATCTATGTATTTTCTTCCCTCGTTCCCTTCTTTCTTGAATAGTAACTCTCCTATTAGTTTTCAGTGTCTTGGATATATATGGCCTGAGTAATCTTGTTATTTGTTTCCTAATTTCATTATATTATTCACATTCCAGGATAAAATGTTTTAAGTTTTTGTCTCTCTTTTCTGAACAGTCTGTTGCTAGTCGGGATGACAGTAATCTTCGTCCTCAGCGACAGGCTGCCATTTCCCTCCAACCTAACCCCCTCACCGACCTGACCTGGCCCCCCTAAACAAACCTACGTACTCCAACCTTGAGGTACGAGGTCGTACCTCATATAAAGGCGACGGAAGTAAAATACCACAGGAACGAAAATCCTGAGAGCGAAACCCCCACCCCTAACGAGCCACAGGAACGAAAATCCTGAGAGCGAAAACCCCACCCCCAACGAGATCCCCGGTCCCATTTTCCATCCCCGGTTTGGTCTCTCTCTCTCTCCCAATTCATTCCACATATTATACGTCTCTCAATCACAGTCTTCTAATATACAAACCACAATACTTTACTCACTGATATTCTTGATGTACCACCTAAGTATGTATTTAATTATGTAACCACCATACAGGCTATAATACTTTCATTGTGTAAGTTCGAGGCGATCTAAAAGACACCTTAGCTTCCATTTCACACCAAATCAGATCGTGATTACGTCAGCCCTGTATTTAGTTATATAACAATCATAGTCCCCCCCCAATTCTAGCAATTATATGTCTACCCTCCCGTTGTTTTATCCACTAACTATATATATTCCCAACCTTCCCAATACAACCTCCATTTCCCTAGACAAAATACCTAGGAGTAATTCCGAGATTAATTATGAAATTACACTAGACAGCCCCATAACTCACTGAGATCCACATTGCTATTTTATTGATGTACCAACTCCCTAATGTTAACATAATTTAGGGAACTTGTAAAAAGAGAAGACACCTATCTTCGTTCCCCCATTTTTTAGAAGTTAGCTATACATAACCTCACGTTGCATTGTTCGTCTGTCAATTTGTATCCCTTGCCAGTTCTTGTATTGATTTATGCCTGTTGATTTAGATAAGTTAATTACGAGTTATGTAACAACCTTTAACCACAACTCTATATACCTGATAACCCTATGCCAGTTATTGTATTGATTTAGGCCTGTTAATTCGGATAAACTCACTATGACCAATCTGCAGACGATTATCAGGAGATGCAGGAAAGCTACCTCGTATATCTCTCTCCATGACGAGTATAGATATATGTACCCCCGTGCTCAGTTGCCCCCTTGCCTTGTTCTTCTAGTAACTAAGTGTATATATAATATTAACCGGAGTATGCCACTAGTATGGATACGACATAGCGGCACTGTCCTTGTGTCGTATTGTGCCACGTGCATACCAAACCGGTTTTCATCATCTTATTAGGACGACGGCTAAAATGTCGTCATTTATGCATGTATTCAATCCTTAGGTAAATTATCTTTTATCCGCCATTGTGTTCCTCTCTTCCATTTACTTTTCCACAATTGTTATACGTCTTCCAATCACCTCCTCCTTATCCACAATCCACATTACTCGGTTTTGCTTCGTGACCCCATGCTCAGTACGTGGTAACCTGTTTTTGGGTCATCCTGTCCTTTCACGCCCCGCTGCACACACCACCCTACCTGTTCGATCGTAGGGAAATGCCACCCCTATGTCCAGCGCATTAAGGGTCACGACCCTAGGTCACGAGCGGCGCGGCGCCTAGCCTCAAACCACCCCCTTTACAATTCACAACTCTCCCCCTGTAAAGACGCCATAAGAACGTTGTAACATGCCGACTCAGTTCGTTCACTAACCTCAACAAAGGGAAGGTAAGGACCTATCCTTGTACCCCCCCCCTTAACTATCCTCTAACTCCCTAGCCCCACTCACAACCTGAACCAGAACAATAGCCGGTGCGAGGCTAGGACGACCCTCTCTCGTCCCCCCTTAAAAATTTAAATTTCCCCATGACTTGCATTTTCACAAAACCACTATTCTTAACACCCACGAGTGATCCTCGTACATGAAAACTAGATGTAGTGATCAACCCTAACTAGGAAGATACCTCCTGACAACCTGAACTCCTATCTCAACCCAATTAACGTAAGAACTCTCGATAACCATATTCAGGGAGCGGCCTGCCCCCCCGACCCCACGGGGACCCCACCGACCCCCGCGGAGAATTACCCTGACCCGCGCAAGCCAGCAAATTCTTGTCAGACAACAGGTGAGTTTCCAACAGGTTATGACCTACAAATCTAAATACCTATCCAAATACCATCCTATCCCATCCTTAACCAAAACCAAAATCTTCCTTATCCCATCCTAGATTACGAATAGCATGTCAGCTAAACCAGAGAAGGATACTTAGGTGAATTGAGGAATAATACCTCCCAGCCTAGTCACGTAGGGCGCCAGCAAAATAGTCCCTAAAAAACCTTCACCAAATCCTCCTAAACAACTCTACTAGTACCTCATACTAGGGTTAAGATATCCACGATAATAAATCAGATAACAATACTTACCGCCACATTAAAGACCCCCTCCCTAACCCCCTAAGTTCACCAGAATAAATTAACTACTTCATAGCACCGACATCCAATACTTCTAGAATATTCCTGAAGCTTCCTTGACCTGCCTATAAATAAGACATAGAGACAACAGTTGGGCAGTTGAATATTAGAGCCCAAAGCAACGGCTGGCCACACTGCGGTGGCTTCTAATAACCCTTCCCCCCCCCCCCCCCCCAAGATTCACGATAATTCGGCGTTCCGTAATCTGTGCAACTCTGTGAGGAAGTGATTTAACCCTTTACGAATGTTTTATTACGATCGGGACTACCGGCAGTAATATTATATTGGTAGACAACAAATTCACAAATTATTGATTGTTTCATTAACTTCTGATAGTGCACCATCCGCTACTTGAGTTACGAACGATCATAACTCATAACTGATCTAAGGCAGAAAGACCTTGTTATGTTAGAAGGGATTATGCGAGAAACTCTTGAGTGAGGACTCTGCAAGAATAACTCCTTGGCAACAATCGACTGTCTTAACTCTTACCCCATCAGTAATTGTTGCCAAAAAGGTGCACAACCGCCCGCAAGAAGCCCATCTGCAAAACCTTCTCTACACTACCGGACAGCTTGGACGGCCCCCAGAGCTACTGTTAACCCCCAACATCACTAACGCAAGATAACCAGGAAAACTCTATCACAGTGTTACTTCACAAAGTACCAGTGTTACGGTACTATTAACTCAACCATCCAGTGTATTCGATTATGTCTCAACTTTCTCTGATGTTAGGAAACAAGTGATTATGATGCTAGTATGTATTAATATATATCAGTGAAATTTAGCTTAGGCGAACTGACTCCCGTAATTATTCTTGCCATCAGGTTTACCCTGATTCGCCCTCACTGATATTTTCGGTCCGAAGTATCACCTAGACAAGTGAACATCCTAGACCAGTGCAACTAGTTACAGTTATCCCTTTACGTTAATTCTTGGGCAATAACCACATTACTTATACTTTCATCCTTGATTAAGAGTCATATTACCAGAGAGAGTTAACAAAGCGAAATACCTAACCTGTGTGATTCATGTACCCTACGTATCATAAAGCAATGTGATCAGAAGAATAATGCCTGAACGTTGGAAGTGGGAAGTATGTCTCTATCCAAATCCGCGATAAGTGCTGGGAGATTGTAATAAGTCCAATAACCTACCTGAGTGCTCCAACATCTATTGTTCGTGGAATTCTATTACGTACCTTCTACCTGAGTGTTATTTAGAATAAAGCTGTATTACAAACCATTTATCCGAGATTATCTATGTCCTCTGTTGATTCTCTTTATGTATTTTGTAAGAAATCCAATAACCCAGTCTTGCAGAACTCACCTATACCAAGTTAATCCTGTATAAAATCAGGGCATAACAGCGTGGGACCTGGGGGACTGACAAGGCGCCTGTACAATAAATACCCTATTTTAACACTCCCTGCGGGCATACCAATGGGGCAGCCTGTTCTAGCTAATCTAAACCTGTTCTATTACAACTACAATATATACAAATGAGCAAGGACTCACTAGAGTTGAGCGAACGAAGAATAAAGCGGAGCACAGGCCGCGCACATCTATTCGGAATGCGCGCAGGGAGAGGAAGGAAGTATGGCGTCGCTTGGAGCAACGTCTGGGTTAGAATCCACACAAGAAATCCACGAGATGGAAAGCATTAATATAACAAGTTTTAAGTTAATTTTAATTTTTTATTTTTTACGAAGTTTTTTCGTAGTGAGTACCCAAATCATAAGACGATTCCATAAGAGAATTAGCGTTGCACTTATGATGTCGGACTCTTTCTCCCCGCGGCGGGTGTTTCAAACATGCGTACCGCGGGCGCTTGAAAGGGGACTATTATACTAATAGGCATATCGTCAATGATGGAGGGGCCACTAATAAATATATGTATTTAGGGCATAAGTGAATAAACTGTACTATAAACTATATTATTATTTTAAATGTATCCTCTATTGTCTTCCTTATATGTATTTGTATGAATTTGGAAATCCCAGTCTTGAAAGAACTCACCTTAACCAATAGCTGAATAAAATCAGGGCATAACACTAATTAAAAGGCCTAATTATAGGCCCAACTCACTAACACCATGAGGATCGACCACACCAGAACGGTCAGAGATCAATATAAGAAAATGGGTATCTGCAGAGAGCCGATTTGGCCACACCTGGCAGATTCCCCTCACACCCAACTCCTTGACTTTTAACCCGGTGAGCCCCAGCTAGTTATTAATAAATGTACCACCAGGGACCAGCCGGTTTTGAATTTTTTTTTTTTCCAGAAACAATAGCGAATGGGTTAGGAATGAAGGAAAAACCACGAAAAAACGATCAAATAGCTCAAAACATGGTCCTACAGAGCCCCCGAAAATGGATTTTACAAGTCAAAAATTTAAGGCAATTTCCCCAAAAAAACATGTTTTTGCGCGCTCACGCGCACGCGGTTGGACTTTGAGAGTTTTCAACCATCGGCATGAGTGCGTGGGATACTTACACAGTTCCCATACAAATCTGAGCCCTCTAGGTAGAGCCACTCTGAGCCTTACGACTGAGCTATAAGGGTGACTCGTCAGGCGAGTCGCTGGGGTTTGCCGTTACATACATAGGTGACTCGTCAGACACGTCGCTGGGGCTGGCCGGGTTAATCGATTTGTTTATATAGGTTGCGAACTTTTGAAACTGGTGTACCTACAAATACTACATGTCATAGGTGCTTACAAATTAAATTTTGTAACAATATCTTTTAATATGTTTGGCAAGACTTATCTTGTGTTTGAAATATTTACCACACTGATCACACTTGAAGTTTTTTTCTCCTGAATGAACTAATAAATGTTTGGCAATACTTCTCTTATGTTTGAAACATTTACCACACTGATTACACTTGAAGTGTTTCTCTACTGAATGAACTAATAAATGTGTGGTGAGATAGCCCTCCTGTGAGAAACATTCACCACATTCATTATACTTGAATTGTTTTACTGTTAGTGGATGATGGAGCAACATATGTTTATAGAGGCCAAGACTATGACCAAATGGCTTACCACGCACCTGACACTTAACCCGGGAATGGCGAGAACACTCTTAAGATGTTTTGGTGGGCAAGGGCGAGGACCCTCTTATGAGGTAAGACCTAAAAAAAAACTTTTAAAAGGCCCCAGTAGCATTTCAAACAATTTTTTTTCCCTCCATACCTCATATCACTCCTCCACATCTGTCAAAATACCCCCCCTCCCCCCTTCAATTATTACTTATTTTTCCTCTTATTACCATCTTTATTGGTGTATTTATGATGCCAATATCTGCAACCCGGTTCCAGGGTGTGGTCATGTGTGTTACGTAAGGTAGAGACTGGGAGAGTGTGAGGGAGTAGATCAGTACTGCCTCAGCCCTCGAGAGAAGAGGGTGTGAGGCCGGCTGGCTCACAATTGATGAATGAACCGCTCGGTAATAATTCGCGATTTTGACCATCCAATCGATATTCCCAAATGTTTCATTGTTGTTACATGTTACTATCTTCATATTAAAAGTAAAATAGGCGCATATGAATAAGTAATAACGATATTTATCGTAAAGTGACGATTATAGGCAGGAATGGAGCTTAATATTGCCGCCCAGAAGTGTGGTGCTCAATACACCCTGCGCGCGCTCGCCGGGTTAAAGACCTTCACTGCTGAATGAACTACTGAGTGCCAAGCCAGGCAATCATTAATGACAAACATTTTACCACACACCTTACTTGGTTCACACATGCACAAATTAATGTCCCATCCGTCCCCGACCCCTTAATTCGCCTGCAAACGAGCAAGGATGCCGGAAAAATCGCCTATGGTCGGTACGCGGACGTGCGGTGTCGCCAGCTCACGGGAAGCGGGGGCCTAGGCGGCGGCCTCTTTGTCCATGCACAAAACGGTCGGCGTGGGCCAGGTCAACTGTCAGAAAACGTGTTATGTCGGGACACCAACACGGGAGCAGTCGGCGTCTAGATGCCGACTAACGGGATGAGAACGGTGGCAAAAAAACGTTGGAAGGAGAGTCGGCGATGTGGCAACGTCACGTCATGTGACCACGCCGCCCGCTCACGTTGGCGGGACGCGGCCAGCGACCATAAAAGGCCGCGCTGCGTGAGGCGGGACAAAGTTCCCCAGTCGCCAGCACCGCAGCAACACCTCCAACCTACTTCAGCACCGCCTACACCGTCTTAAGCTCGGTTCACACATGCACAAATTAATGTCCTGTCCGTCCCCGACCAAGAAAATAGGCAGGACGGCATCAATCTGGAGGCCCCATGTATATGAGTGGCCACGATGGCCTTTTCAACACGTCACCCCACCGGCAGACGGTGCATGGACGGCGATTGGACGGGGTCCATCGTCTCATGGCCCTGACGCCGACGCCGACTTGGTGCCACGACCAGTCCCGCTGGAAAGCGACCTGAGAAGTCTGTGTCACGGCCGCACTGCGGCCACAATATGTTGGTCGCAGTGTCGTCGCCGATGGCCACCATTCATGATATAAAAAGGGGCGTACCACAGACACACCACACAGTCAACCAGGTGCCCCAGACGAAGCAACATCTCCTCAACATGGACGACCACATCAATCTACAAGCTCAAGTACAGCTAAACCTGGAGTGCAACTAACAACTGTGCTCCACGCTATTGACCTTCACCCAGGTCTTATCCAACCTAAAGAAGTTTATCAAGAGGAAGAAGAAGCGAAGTGTGTGGGTGAAGCCATACCTAATGAGGAGGGAGACCTACGGCCACTACCACACCCTCATAAAGGAATTGGCAGCGGAGGACCCAGAACTGTAGCGGAGCTTCCTGCGGCTCAACGAGGGTCTCTTCGACGAGATTTGTGAGCGTGTGCGGCCTCGGCTTGAGAAGCAAAACACCTTCTGGAGGTAGGACTGAAAATGGCCATAACATTGCGATTTCTTGCAAGTGGCAACACCTACGCCAGTCTCAGATTCTCTTTCCGTGTGGCCAAGAACACCATCTCCCTACTTATTCCCGAGACGTTTGAGGCCATTGTTGAGGCCTTTGGTGAATAGGTGTTCCACTTCTCCAAGACACCAGAGGAATGGAAGGTTATAGCCGATAGGTTCACAAGTCGGTGGGACTTCAATCACGCCCTAGAGGCGATCGATGGGAAGCACATTCGCATCAGGAACCCAGCATTCGGTGGATCACAGTATTTCAACTATAAGAAATTATTATCGGTGGGATGACTTGCAGTCGTTGATGCGGACTACAAGTTCATCCATGTGGAAATCAGCAGCCCTGGATGCGAGTCAGACTCAGGGTGCTTCACCAAATCGCCCCTAAACGACCTCATCAACGCAAATGAAGCCAACTTCCCCCCACCTGAGCCCCTGCCAGAGGCACCTGATCAAGAAATACCCTACTACTTCATCGGTGACAATGCCTTCAGCCTTCGACCGTGGATGATGATTCCCTATCCATAACGGGGTCTGGGCCACGACGAGAGGATCTACAACTACCGGCTATCAAGAGCACGACGAGAGGTGGAGAACGCCTTCGGAATTCTAGCAAACAGGTGAGCATGTAAAGAACATCAAGAAATATTTTTGGGTATGTGAGATAAAGCAAAACATTTATGACAATGACATTTATATATTCATCTGCCCACCCAACCCACAGGTTCTACACACCGCCCATACAGGGTTGAGTCAGTGGTGATGGCCTGCTGCACCCTCTATAACCTCCTGAGGATACGGCGACCATCGAGCCGTGAGCTGGACCAGGAGGACCCTGAAACACACCTGGTTACTCGCGGCACCTGCTTCCGAGTTCCCCCTCCCCTCCAGGTGGCAACACTAGCAACCAGGGTGGAAAAAAGAGTTCGAGAACTCCTCAAACAGTACGTCAACTCACCAGCTGGGAGTGCTTCGTGGCGGAAGATGATATAGGTGAGAAACCCAATATTTCATATGCCACATTAGAATCATTCTAGATGTTTGTCATTTCATTTCATTAATGTTTTTTCTCTGTTATGTCAGCTTTGTTGCTTGCTTCTATTGATTATTTATACTTATTCCACATCTTTGTAAGTTAATTTCAACATTCGTTAGTGCATTTCTGTTGTTTTCCATTTGCATTTGTTTTTTTATATTCCTATAATCATATTTTATTATTATTGATATATTTATGCGCTAATTTATTTATGTATTAATTATTCATATTATATTTCATTATTTATACTCATTCCATGTCTTTGTAAGTTCAGTTCATTCAGTATTATTTAATTTCTGTTGTTTTCTATTTGCATTGCTTATTACTATTCTTATCTATCTATCTATCTATCTATCTATATGCTCAGGCACAATCCCCATCTTGGGGGTAGCCGACTCAAGACAGAGCAAGAACATGGAAAACACAAAAACAACATAAAACAACGAACAAACACAGATAAAAAACACAAATTCATACACATCTAGGTCACCCAGAAGACCTAGAGAC
Source organism: Paralithodes platypus (assembly GCA_032716605.1). Classification (NCBI taxonomy): domain Eukaryota; kingdom Metazoa; phylum Arthropoda; class Malacostraca; order Decapoda; family Lithodidae; genus Paralithodes; species Paralithodes platypus. The sequence continues at coordinate 24,183,772 of CM064582.1, forward strand.
CAGGGCCACCAAGATTGCTCCAGCACTCCCCCTCCCACCCGGAGAGGTTCCGTTCTCAGCAGGCAGACATGCACCGGAGCCAAAGCCACAAGCCCTCCCACCACACCCTTCATATTAATCGTCTCCCCGGGCCAGGCGCCTGATGGACTATTATCTAGTCCAAATTGCGCCCGACCCCTTCCTCCAAATGACCATGTGTTCACTCAACTATTCACAAGCATTCTCCATTCACTTCTGTCCACCACCACTTCCCCTGCCTGATCCATAGTCATTCTCTATCATCCAAAGCTTTTCTTACACAGTCTCTCCATCTCAATGGGGGTCATCCTGCCCTTCTATCTCCCCTTGTACCTGACTCACATATTCTCTTTGTAAGCCTTTCATCTCCCATTCATTCAACATGACCATACCAGCTCAGCACCCTTCTGTCCACTCTGGCTAACAAATGTTCCTGCTGCCCCACTCTCCTACGTATCTCTTCATTCCTCAATCCGTCTCTACGAGTAACTCCACACATACTCCTCAAGCAGCTCATCTCCATCACATGCAGCTTTCTTTTCTCCTTTTTCTTCAGAGCCCATGTCTCAGCCCCATACATCACTGTTGGCACAACAATTCCTTGATACAGTGCACTTTTTACTTTCACTCCGAGATTTCTCGTCTTCCACATACTTCCCATTGCTCCGAAAACCTTCCTTCCTTCACATACTCTGTTTTACCTCCATTTCCATACCTCCACTCCTGTTTATCGTTCCTCCTAGATATTTAAAACACTCTACTTGTTCCAATATTTCCCCATCCAGCCTCACATCTAGATTCACCCTATGATCTCCCCTATTACACACCATTACTTTACTTTTATTGACGTTCACCTTCAGTTTCCTCCTTCCACAAACCACACCAAACTCTTTGACTACCCGCTGCAGTTTCTCCTCAGAATCCGCCACAATACTGTGTCATCAGCGAACAGCAACTGATTCAACTCCCAATCTCTACCATTCTTTCCTACTAAACCCAATCCTCTTCCCATAGTTCTCCTTTTCACCTCCCTCACCACACCATCCATAAACATATTAAACAGCCATGGTGACATTACACAACCCTGTCGCAAACCTACCTTTACCTCAAACCATTCACTCAACTCGCCATTTCCTACTCTAACACCTCAAACCATTCACTCAACTCACCATTTCCTACTCTAACACATGCTCTGCTCCCTTCATAAAAACTCTTAACTGCTTCTAACAAATTTCCTCCTATTTCATTAATCCTTAACACCTTCCACATTGCTTCACGGTCCACACGATCATACGCTTTTTCCAAGTCCATAAAACCCCAAAATATCTCCTTATGCTTCTCTAAATACTTCTCGCATAACTGTCTTACTGCAAACATCTGGTCCACGCACGCTCTTCCCCTCCTAAAACCGCACTGTTCTTCTCCTATTGCAACTTCTGTACACTTTATTATCCTGTCTATCAACACCCTGCCATACAGCTTTCCAACCACTGAAAATAAACTAATACGGTACCTCTATAACTTGAACACTCCTGCCGATCTCCCTTCCCCTTGTACAACGGCACAATGTATGCACTCTTCCAGTCTATTGGTACCATTGAAAAGTCTCACCAACCAATCTATTATCACATCTCCACCCTTCTTTATACACTCCACAGCAATACCATCCAAACCTTCTGCTTTTCCCGCTCTCATTTGTTTCACTGCTTCTTTCACCTCATTTTCCTCAACCCTTTCATTCATTCCCTGCCACCTGGGTAACCTATCTCCATCCACCTCTGCTTCTCTTCCATCTCTTGCATTTAACAAAGATTAAAAATACTCGGCATATCTTTTCCTCACTTCAACTGGTTCCACTAGTAATTCTCCATTTGCATCTTTCACTGACTCTTCCCTCCGTTGTTCTCCTTTCCTTACTTTATTTACCTCCTTCCAGAACATCTTCTTTCGTTCTTCAAAATTCTCACTCAACCTTTGACCCCACCTTTCGTTTGCATCTTTTTTTCGCTTCTCTAATTTTCCGTTTTGCCTCTCTCCTTTTCTCCTTGTACCTCTCCCATACCTCAACACTACCATCCTGTAAAACCCTCTCAAAACACTGTCTCTTCTCCTCAACTGCCTTTCTCACCGTATCATTCCACCACTCGCTTCCCTTCCTGATACCTCTGCCTCCTACTTTCCTTTTGCCGCATACTACCTCTGCACTTGCTTTCACTCCTTCCTTAAACTGTTGCCATTCAACCTCTACTTCTCTCTTCCATCCATTTTTCATTTAGTCTTTCCTTGTATTCCCTCTCTTTTGCACTCTTCTCTAACTCACTAACTATCATTACCTCTCTTACTTCACGCTTGTCTCTTATTCTCCTGTAACTCCCTAACTCTTAGCTTTCCCTCCACCAGGTAATGATCTGACATACCCTCCGCCTCACCTCTCATCACATTCACATCCAGCAGTCTACACAATCTTTCCCTTGTCAACAGCACATAATCAATCAATGCCCTCTCTACAATCTCTCCCCTCACAAGTCTATGCCAGGTGTACTTGTGTATACGCCTTTTTTTGAAGAACGTATTACCTACACTCAATCTGCACTCTTCACATACATTTTTCAATCTTTCTCCACTCTCGTTTACACCAGCCACACCAAAACTACCGATGACTCCCTCAACAGGCTCATTTCCTATCCTAGCATTTAGGTCCCCTAAAACTATAACATTTTCATTTTTCATCAAACCCTTGTAAACAATCTCTCAAATCCTCCCAGAAACCCTCTACCTCGTAACTCTCTTTCACTTCCTGGTCCATACGCACTTACAAAAACCCACCTTTCACCTTTAAACTGCATTCGCACCCACATTAGCCTTGATGACACCTGTTTCCACTCTTTTATAAACTCCCTCAACTCCTCCTTCACAAAAATAGCCACTCCTTCTTTCCCCCGGACTCCCTCATCTACTCCAGACTTTCTACCTATCACGTTTCCCAAATCCACTTCTCCCTCTCCTTTCATCTTGGTTTCATTCAGTGCAAGCACATCATACTTCCTTCTTTCAAATAACCTTCCAATATCCTCTCGCTTCTCATTCGTACTACATCCACGCACATTTAAAGCTCCTATTCTTAGGGTCCGGGTCCACGAACGCGTTCCCTCGCCCCTATCTCTGTCTCGTTTTTTTTGGTAGATTTATTTAAGGGGAGAAGGATACCAGGTCCCCCGCCCCCGATCCCCTTTAGCCGACTTCTACGTCTCGCCGGAGAAAAACGGTGGTGGAAATTTCTCACCCCTCCACCACAGAGGAGGCTACCTGCACCAGAAAGTGGCGGGCGTTGGGGTCTCTGCATCCCTACGCCATTTGAAAAAATTAGAGATGCAGAGGGAGAAAAAGATAGAAGGGGCTATGGGAAGTAGAGGACACCAACCCTCACTCTGACAAAGGGTCAGCCCACCACCACTTATACCTCCTACTTTTGTATTGTTCATACATTATTGTACTATTATTATAATTCATTTTTTGTGTTTTTCTATATACAGTAAACTTCCGTTAATCCGAAGGGCAGCGGACCGGCCCTCGTTCGGATTAGTGGATTTTTCGGATTATCGGACGTTACCCCCCCCCCCCCCCGATTTTTTTTTTAAGACCCAAACCAAGACACAAACACAGGATAATAATGATAATAATGATAATAATGACTAATCATGACTTTAACTCACCTTATATGAAGAGAAGAGATGTGTAGCATTGAAGATAAGCCCCCAGCACCAGCCCCAACCCAGCCACTAGCCCCCTAGCCCCATATTAGTAACTTATAATCACTGCTCTGTACTGTAAGTGTACTTTAATGTAAAATTAACTTAAAAAGACTTATTTTTTTTTTGTATTTTGCTGGTTTTATATTTTTTTGGGGGTCCTTAAATCTACTACACTTCACTGATTATTACTCCACAGCCATATCCTCCAAGCCTTCAATATCTGAAGGGGGAGCTAGGGCTAGGGCTACCTCAGGAGTGGTTAGGCTGGCAGGAGCTACCACAGGGGTGGCTGGGGCTACCACAGGGGCGGCTGGGGCTACCTCAGGAGTGGCTAGGCTGGCAGGAGCTACCACAGGGGCGGCTGGGGCTACCTCAGGAGTGGCTAGGCTGGCAGGAGCTACCACAGGGGCGGCTGGGGCTACCTCAGGAGTGGCCTTCACAGGGGATGCTAGGTCCTCCCAGCCTTCAAAATCAGCAAGAGGCATAGGTTCTGGTGTGGTAAGAGGTTCAGGTGAGCTGGTACGCGAGTCGTCTGTGAGAGGCATTGTTGCAGGTCTAGGGTTATCTGGTTCATCTGATCGGCGGCCATGGTGGTGCATGTTTTTCATCAGGTCCCTGATGTCTGCCTGCTTGACTGCCCTGCCCCTTTTCTCATAGAACTCATTACGGAGGATGTGGAAATCGATTGTTTCACTTGCATTATATTGGCTAGACTGTTCCACAAATTTGACCATACCATCGAAATAGGTAGCAGCTTCCTTCCAGGTTACTTTGCCATCGTCATCTGCCTCTTCCTCTTCCTCAGACGAGTGCTCCTCAACATATTCTGGCTCCACAACACTCCGGATAATTTCTGTATCTGTCACCTCTTCCTCGCCCTGCAGGTCACCATCCACATCAACCCACTCCTCAATATCCTCTTCAGTCATCCTCTTGGGGTCGTTGACCGGCACGGTATCCATCAGGCCTCGGATTTCGTTGATTGCCTCCCTGCGACGCCCAAGAAAGCCTTCGAAATCGTGCTCATCTTCTTCAACCTCTTCAGGGTCATCGACCTGGGCATACAGCTTGTTCCAACATTTCTTGAGGGTTACCTCTGAAACATCCTTCCAGGCTAGGGCAGCATCATATATGGCATCCTTGATGGAAAAACTTGACTGGAAAGTTTTTACTGATGCATCAGAGTTAATCAGCTTGCGGGCAAATGAGGACTTGTAGCTCTGCTTAAACTTTTGGCACACACCCTGGTCCATTGGTTGTATCAGACTAGTCACATTAGGGGGCAAGTAGGTGACAAAGATGTTTCCAGACACTAGTTCGTGGGCAGGGGGATGTGCTCTGCAGTTATCCAGGAAAAGGACAGCCTTGGTGTCCTCAGAAAGGCCAATCGACTTGAAGTAGGCCTTGACTTCGGGAACAAAGTGTTTAAAGAACCAATCATGGAATACTTGGGCAGTCATCCATGCATTGCTCTGTGCATCATAGATCACTGGCAACTTCCCTCGCATGTTCTTGAAAGCACGGGGATTCTTAGCCTTGCCGATAACAAACAAACGATTGCGACATTTACCGGAAGCATTCCCACTCAGCAGGATTGTGAGACGTTCTTTATTCATTTTGAATCCGGGTGCAGCCTTCTCTCCTCTACCAGCTAATGTCCTTGTTGGCAAACAGCGCCAATATAGCCCTGTCTCGTCGGCGTTGAAGATTTGGTCTGGGGTCAGCTGGTGATCATGAACAATGGTAGCAAAAATGTGTGCAAACCGATCGGCGGCCTCTTTGTCGGCAGAATTCTTTTCTCCGGCGACATCTAGGACCCTAATCCCATGCCTAATTTTAAAGTTTCTCAACCAGCCGTCGGAGAATTTTATATCGTCTTCCATATTCATATCACCCAGGAATTGCTTGGCCTTTTCAATTATCATAAGCCCTGAGATAGGCTTGCCCTCAGCCCGCTTGGCCGTAAACCACTTATGCACTGCCTCGTCAAGTTTTTCATGTTTTGGTTTTTTCATTGTCTTTCTCACATCACCCGTGTAACTTGACTTTCCAAAGGCAACAAACTTTGATAAGTTAGCCTTTGCCTTCACTATGTTTGAAACTGTGGAGGCACCGATATTAAAAGTTTCCATAACTTTACGCCGATCACTGCCTTTCTCTACCATCGCTATCACTCGCAATTTATCAGCTATGGACAGAGTTACGTGCTTCCTCTTATGTTTGTTCTTGTCATTCCTCCCTCGTGCACCTGAACTTGCTGTGGGACCCATCACTAAGTCACTAAGTCACTATATCACAGGATAAACACGGGATAAACAACGTTTCAGGTAGACCGACAACGGCAGACTGTTTAGTCCGGCCTGGCCCGCTAGAGGGCCGATATTTGGAAATATCGCGCGCCCGGGAAATTCAAAAATTCGGAATATTGGGTGAATTCGGATTTGGCCTCAAATTGAAAAATTCGGACTATTGGGTGAATTCGGATTTGGCCTCAAATTGAAAAATTCGGACTATTGGGAGATTCGAATTATCGGTCGTCGGATTAACGGAAGTTTACTGTATTTCTCATTTTTGTATTTGTATTTAACAACATAAATTGGGACATAACAAACCATACTTCCTATATTATACATTTTTTATTGACATTTTATATTATTTGTACATACATGCTATTTCTTAAATTTCTTGTTTGGAGTGTGAAGCCCACTCCCGGGTGTTGTTGGTGTTGAGCTTGTGCATGGTGCACTTGGGGCCAAGTTGTCGAATAGCCTCGACGAGTGATGTTTGGCAGGAGGTCTTGGTTTGGTTTTGGAGTGGAGCAGCTCTGTGGTTTGGGGCTCACAGTAGTTAGAGAGCTTGGAGTTGAGGTAGTGGGAACACCGGTGGATGGGCCAGCTGTACCGAAGGCAAGCATGGGGGCGGTCCTGGCAGGAGGTGCAGGGTACTGACTATACAGTAGGGTAAGACGGTGTAATTTCGCCACGACGCTAATAATTTGCATTCAAACGCCGATATCTCCGAAACTGTTGCATGGATTCGGCTGCAGTTTGGCTTAGGTTGTAGAGCAGTTTTGGCTTAGGTTGTAGAGCTAGTTTGGCTTAGGTCCTGTTGCAGTTTCGCGAGGCCTGGTGCCGGGGCTAGCGGCACGTCTGACGGTATAGTCAGGTGTATGTGGGCGAGTCCACTGTGGTGGTGCGTGTGACACAGTGTTGGTAGTAGCCTGGTACTTTGCACTAGCAACCTACACGCCGCACCCACACGAGACACGTCCATACCCGCACTAAATACGTCAACACCCGTAGGCCTAATAAATACGTCCACAACTGCACTAGACACATCCACACCTGCACTACATGTCCACAACTCCACACCCGCACTAGACACAGTGGCGCTTAGGCCTACACATGTGACACACGTGTGACACACCTGCATCTCTGCCCACCCCGTTCAGTTGAGTGTGTGCGTGCGTGCGACTTTTTTTATTGGCATGTTTAGTGGCAGTTTGGGTTTGTGCATGTTTTCATTGGTTTTACCTGCGCGCTAGTGTTTTGTCTGGCCAGTAATCATATAATGTTATCTAGTTTACCAGCAAGATGATGTGTAAAATAGGTCGCGGCGAAATTACCCCGCCCAGCGGGGTAATTTCGCCGCGAGAGTAACTTTAAAAACAAAAATCGGCAGCATGACCAAAACATTATATATTTGTTTTTGTGTTTTGGGCATCTATAGCAGAAAGGCTGAATGTATAGATAAAAAATTAAAAAATACAAAATTCCATTTGTGGCAGTTTCTATTCGTCAAAAATCGTGATTTTCGGCGAAATTACCCCGTCTTACCCTACCGGCTTTTGGTTCAGGTACTGCACCGACTGCACTACCTGTGGCTGCTGCAGGAGTTGTTGTTGTACAGGTTGCGCCTGCTGCATGGGCTGCTGCACCTGCATGGGGTGCTGCATCTGCATGGGGTGCTGCATCTGCATGGGCTGCTGCACCTGGAGCATGGGCTGCTGCACCTGGTGCATGGGCTGCTGCATGACGGTGGGTGCTTGGGCAGGACCATTGTGCCAGGTGCGCAGGAGGTGGGACAGACCCTCCTGAGGCTCAGTCCTACCCTGGTATTTCTCAAGAAGCATCATGATCTCGAGACGGAGGTAGCGCCACACGCTGGGGTCGAGCTGGCTACACTCCCAGGTCAAGGAACCAAAGAATTGTTTCCAAGACTCCTCCTCCCGGCTGCATGGCGAAGGAGTGGTGAACTTGTCCACAATCTTCCTCGCCCCACTAGCCTGTTCCTGAAGCTGTTTGGGGATAAACAATAGTGTGATATTAGTGTTTAGTATTGTTATTGCATTGAATAATACTACTAATAATAATAAACTGTTTATTGATAACTGCAGCCGTCACCTGCAAATATACAGGAAAAGTTTATACCTTTTTAACTCCCCCAGACATATTATGTTCCAGTAAGTCCGAGGAAGCGGGAGCCCCAGGATCATTGCCACTGCCTCGCACTACACTCACAACAACACTGTGGCCGTTAGAATTATCGCAGGAGGCTGAGGTTGCCACCAACGGTTTTATCGTATGGTAACTTATCGGACTTACTGAGCTCATATGACGCAAAATTGCGTCATAAACTTATTGGAGAGGTATAGAGATAAGTCCATATGACGCGATCGCGTCATATGAGTTTTTGGTGGACTTATTCATATGACGCGATCGCGTCATATATGTCGCAAGGAGTTAATCTAACTTATGTTAAGTTACAATAAGGACCAAAGAGGGGCTAGTCAATTGGCTACATACAGTATTATGTAATAGGTTTGCATAGTGTACAATTATATCTATTTATTTTGTATGCTATTTTATAGTCTAGTAAATGATAAGTATGAAAACTATTGTCTACAGTAGACGTTCATTTAGTTTACCTGTTGCAGGACAACGTCCGCCTGGTCGAGCACATTAAAATACCTAGGTGTGATCCATAAACACCGACTCTAACATACTCTGAATATGCTTGTAATATAATATATGCTCTTTACTCACAGTTTGCATGACGGTGCTGGCTTCCTGCATCACATCCTCAGGAAGCTGCGAAGGCCGACGATTGGGCTGACTACCCCCTGTGGGTCCCCTTTGTCGTGAAGGGCCTGGGACTACTGCCACGGCTGCCTCCTCCTCCAATGCCTCCCTCCCCCTCTCGTCCGGCAGTGCAGCATTGGCGGCAGGCTGCTGTACCTGCAGAGCAAACATAAAATACATTAGTTATTTTAGTTCATATCCATGAACTTTGTATTAGATTTAATAAAATATTTATAAAACTCTGTGCTTGTGTATACTTCTACCATGAGGTGTCTTTAATAATAAATTATTTCAACAAGGTTATGGATTGCCAGAAATAGAAAAATAAATACTTGTTTTAAGGAAAAGTTACAATAAATTTTATAAGTAAAGAAAAGAAATTGAACAAGGGTACAGTGTGTGGCAATAGTAAAAAAAAGAAATGGAACACAAATAATAAGTAGGTTATGGATTGGCAGAAATAGAATAATAATAAATAATTATTAAGCAAAAGTTACAATACATTATATAAGTACAGAAAAACAACTGAACAAGGGTACAGTGTGCGGAAATAGTAAAATAAGATGGAACACAAATATATGGTGTTAACCATATCTAGACATGATTCGAAATATAAATAAAGGTACAGTATATAAATATATACATAATTATATAGATATATGATTATATATAAAACATAAATACACCAAATACATAGCAATAATTCAACACACCTGTGTACAACCAATGCTCCGTGGTTTCTGCCGGACGATGTGGGTGGCCAGGAAGGAGAACACCTGCAGGATCCACCTATCCCTCTCAGTGAGGTTTTTGGGGGCACCCGAACCACTCTTGGGGGCAGTCAGCTTCCCATACCTGGTCCTCATGGTCTCTAGGAAATGCCGGACATGCACTCCTGTGGATTAAAGTGGAGGAGAGGGTTTTTAGTTCACACATATATAAAACCATTTCATATAAGCAAACCTGGTTCACACATAATACTGTTCAACGTCTGTTTAGACTGAACGCATGAGTACAACATACCATTGAAATAAATTAAAAATTAACTGAAGTTTCACACAACACTGAATTATTAAAAAATAACATTACAGTAGAACTCCGTTTACCCGGCACGCTCAGGGGGGAAGAGAATGCCGAAAAGCCCATAATTCTGTTGTATTGAGTTACTCTTAGGCCTAGGCCTACTTACAAACCCCAACTGAGCTGCTTGGATAGCGAGAATATCCCAGGTATATTTCATAAACGTATATTAACAGAGTAATCTTTACCAAACTGAATTGTGAACCTCATATCTCTTGTGTTTTGCTTTGTTAACTGGTATGCTACTGTGCCGAACGGTCCGCAACACACAAACACACACATCAGTGGACTCGAAGCAGTGACCACGGGTCTAAAACAACTTTTATTATTTTGTTCAATCGAAAAGCACTTGGTATAGAAAATTTAGTCTTCACCATTCACAAGGTAAAAGTGATTTCTGCCTCCTGATATATATCTAAGCTAGGTTAGACCATTTCTTGGTCTGGCTAGCTAGTGACTTGGCAACTTGTTGCTAAGGTTATGTGGTTATTCCTTATCAATAAGGAGGCAGAAATAACTTTTACCTTGTGAATGGTGAAGACTAGAATTTTCTATACCAAGTGCTTTTCGATTGAGCAAAATAATAAAAGTTGTTTTGGACCCGTGGTCACTGCTTCGATTATCGATTGGGCAAAACACAAGAGATAACAATGAGTTCTGCTGCCTGATATACATCTAATTAAAATGTAAAACTTGCAAACAAAGCAAACCACAACTGGGACAAAGACAATATAATGTCAAAACAACTTATCAAAATCGCTATGTGGAAACAATGCTTACTAAAATAAAATTTATGAAATAAAAGAACACAATCCACCACATAGGGTGTACATTTCTACATGAGCAAGTTAATCTGTTTCCCAAGCAAACTAATTGCACACATAACAATGCACTATCGTCACGTTCAAGGAATTAGTCAATTTGGGAAGTCCGGGACGTTCTGGCAAATTTTACTAAACTCTGCATGAATAAAGAAACTACAATTAGTGTCAAAATGTTCTATTAAACTCAAATTTGCAACTTGACACGACATTAACAATAGTACAAAATACAAATATTGATAAGATATCTATAATATTACAAAAAACATACAGCACTCACTAACGACGATAGTGCTATCGGGTAGGTACCTGTAAGCATAGCATGCCTCAAGTGACCCCTATCAATAACTACCCTACAAATAACCTACCGTACATTTATTGTACAAATAAACTAAGGAAATCGCAAAAGCAAGCAATTGATACTATCGACAATGAATAGATATAATATAAAGACAAATGATTGCAAAATATGAAGAAGCAACAACAGATTTAAACAAAGAGTACTCTTTAACAAGAATAATTAATTTAAAAAAATCATCAAAAATAATAATAGAAAAAGAAAAACAATAAATACAGACAAAAAGTAAGCAGAGGTTTTACAAGAAACTTCAAGTTAAAAATGCTTGATTAAAATTATTGATGTCAAATTTTAGAATAGTCAAAATAATTGACCCTAAAAAAAAAATGTATGTAACAATTTACTTGCCTCAAAACCTCTATCTACTAAGAGTCTGTATAGTAACCAAGCTCTAGCCCAAAAGTCATCTACTTTAGTGCAAATTTTACAAAATCTTATTAACTGGGAATAAAAACAATTATAAGTTATTTTACTATCGATATTACTACTAGGGAAAGGAAACTTAATTACGTTAAAATTAAAAACAATAACTTTGTGATATACTTTAAGTATACATTGTTCATTAACAATCTCTATTTATATCAAGACAATTTTTAACTTCATCATTTATGTTACCTTGTGTGAGGGGGATGGAATTAGGATAAATAAGTTTAGCAACTTGATTAAAATTTAACAAATTGCAAACGAGAATATCATCAATATATCTACTATTATTACATAACAATTTAGCAAGTGTTAATTTTTCTGGGATTTTATTTTTCTTGCTACTGTCAACTAAGTCTTTTATATATTTAAATTCTAAAGCAAGCAAGAATAAATCTGCAATTAAAGGGCTAGCATTTCCACCCATAGGAATTCCTAATATTTGTTTGAAAATGTAAGGCCCGAATCTAACATAAGTATTGAAAAGGAGGAATTTAAGGGCATCTTTAAGTTTAGTTCTATCAAAATATACTGAACTAGTGGGAGTAGAGCTAAGTGATGCATTATTAAAATATGTATAAACATTTATGAAATAATTACCATTCTTAACGAATCTGTCAAAGTGCAAATCTATAATAAAGCAAAGCTCTGAATATACTAAATCTAACGGCAAATTGGTATACAAAGTTGAAAAGTCGAAGCTATGTACCGAGGTAACTTTCGGCATGGTATTTATTTTATCAATAACTTCTAACAAATTGTCAACACACCAATAATAGTTAATGCCATTTCTTCTCTTGATGGTGTTACGAGGGGAGCCGGGGCAACCAGATGCTCTAATAGCCTAGCCCACAGCACCGTACTACCCTGCAACAGACACGCTCTTAATATCGGACTCAAACACCAAAACACGCAGGTTCTCTAGGAAAAATGGTTATCTTCCTCTTTGCTCTAGTAAAGCAGTAACAAGGAGACACAAAAACATCTATTGTCCCTGAGTCTAGTCCACAGTGCATATACTATGCAAGAGAACTTCTAAGGTTATTCTAAACTGCCCAAATATTACCTAACCATACTACTACTAGACTCCCAGAACACTCTATATCATACCCAATCGCTTAGGAATTGAGAACAATACAGAGCAAAAACCCATGAAAAGTCCAGTGCAATAAACCTCTGTGCCAAGCCTATTAGCCCTAGCCTATGTCCTAATAATACACCGAGTGGCTCTCTTCAGCACAGCATGGCAGTGGCGTTGTAAGGGGTAAACAACTTTAATGACTTAACCCTTACAACATCATCTGGGGTTAGCTCAATACAAACGAGTGCAATGGGGACAACCTCACCTAGTAACAGGCTCCACCCCTAGTCCCTGACTGCACCGCATGTATTGCTGCTAAAAACTAAACAAGGCACAAGGGTTGATATCCTGGGGAAGTTGGAGGCTGGCTGCCACCCAAGAAAGGGTTGGATAAGACCCGAGTCAAAGGATGCTGTGTGGTGGAAAAAGGCTTAGCCTACTATATCACACAACCAGCAACCTCAGTACTCAAAGGCCTGACAAAAACAGAGATAAACAGTCCAGCCACCCAATCCCCCCAGTGATATCAACCATGAATAATATGCACATCTAATAATGGTAAAACAATGCAGCAGAATAATGGAAAAGAACATGGAAGAACAGTGTGAAGTTTATCATCTATATTTGCCAGAGGAAGGAATGCAGTGTAAATGAAATAAACTCTAGTAATTAAACTACTAAGATTAAAACAAAAACAATATGCTTAATATGACTCCAGCCCTGCTCTGCTTCGATCTCCTAAGAAACAAAATAGATAAATGCGGCATTTAAGGGAAACAAAAGGAAGCAAGCTTAACAACACCAGACAGTGATGTTGTCACAGCGAGGGTCAGAACTGAAGTAAGCTCTCGCGGCCCACAGCCAAGCGAGGGAGGGAAACGGGGAGCGCCAGGCACCGCCAGAACATACAATTAACTAGGCAGCCTGGGCTCTCACTAACAATACAAAGTAATCAAGTAAAACATAAGACAACATTGTGTAAACTTATGATAAACAAAATAATTGCACAAAGGCTAAATAAACGAATTAATTATAGTACTAGCCAACCGGCCACACAGACTACAGGTGCCGTCCTGCTAGTCACGAGGGAAGATAGGAAGAGGGATAGCCAGCAACTAGCCTCTCCCAAGGCCCTCCACAATAGACCTCGTGAATTATACAAGTTAAAACAAACACTTACAGCTGACATATCTGCTGGAAGTGACACCCTCACACCCAGGGGGAGTCTGTTGGTGCATCTTGAAACAACAGACTGCTCATACTTCAATAACACTACAAGACATACACAACTAGTCTTTTTTATAGTATTTTTATAGTTTTTATACTTTTGTATTTAAATATTTTCTTCTATACAGAAACACAGCAACTCCTACTTTACGACCCTACGCTGGGCTACATACAGCAACCAACAAGCACCAGACGTAAACATGCTAATCAAACCAAAGTAGGAGGCTACACCAACACTGACTGAACGGCGAGGGTTCTCCTTATAACATACCCTCCCGTGACAATCAGCCAGAACATTATCAGTGCCCTTAACATGCCACACATCCAAACTGTGTTCCAGCAGCAGAACATCACCTGACACTGATAAACTACCCAGTCCATCACAAGACTGGCACTTCTCTTCGCTCTCTCCGGCAACGGGACCTGTCAATAACCTGTCACTAATTTCACCTTAGAGATCGTGGCAGCCCCGATGCGGTCTATGGGGTCGTCAACTCTGGGTAATGGAGAGTTGTCTGTCTGGGATAATGCACTAACACTACTGCAATCAACCCCAAAACGGATCTTGCCACTCTGCTCAGGTTGCAAAGTCACTGGCAAAGACCACTCACGATATCCCTTATCCCTCGGACCCTTCTCCAACATGTAGTCCAGCTCTGCTTCTAAGACAAGCTGTCGAGCAGGATTTATACGGTAGGGAGCCAACTTGAGCTTTGCACTGTCTCCAGCCTCTATGTCGGGTGCCACCCCGGACATCAGGCCTGGAGAATCAACAAACATGCGGAAGTACTGCCACAGCCTAGTAAACAACTTCTCTTGGCGCTTAGGAACAAGAGGTTGCAACTTATCTCGAAGAACAACATACTCATTGCCCTCCCACAACCCAGCCAGGACCGCAGCCTCTAAACTATAGTCTCCCTCCTTCGTCCCTAATACAGCCAGGTCATGAGAGGAACAATCTGTACCACCTGTTCAGTCACTCCCGCAGTTCATAAGTGCCAAGGCTTCCCCGCCGATACCTTACATGCGCACCCCCGCATTCCTTGCGGCTACACCTGCCTGCGCAACATCACCTCCATCAGCGCCACGGCCAGATGCAGTCGGTCTATGGTAGGGCTGTTGCATTTTAATAGGGCAGCATTGGGAGGCTATGCGACGGTCAGGCGTATCTATTACACAGTCAACCTCGCCAATCTGCTTAATGACCTGATACTGACCACAAAACTTAGCAGCAATGGGTCGACCCTGAACTGACAACCGTGCCAAAGCCTCGTCGCCCACCTTGAACACCCTAGATTTAGCCTGTTTGTCACAATGGCCTGTTATCTTCGTGTTCGTGCTGCTAACCGGGATAGCCTCCGGGTATCTAGTGGTAGTACCAATTAAAGTGTGCTAGTATTTATCTCCCGAACTGGTGGCTAATTAGGGACCAACCATGTCAACTATGACACAAATCAATGGCGGTTCAACTGCAGGTGTAGGGATCAAAGGTGCCACGGGTATTCCTGGGTGGGGTTCTCCAACTACCTTACCAATATAACACATCAAAAAAGAAGCCACCGATGCATGCATATTATGCCACCAAAAATGAGAATGTAGCCTATCAGTTGTTGTTGTTGTTGTTCCCTAAGCTGCCTGGCCGAACAGCCCCGAGTCCCTAAGGAAGGCCATGGCCACGGTCGGGCTTTCCCACAGAGCTCTCAAAGAGTGTAAATTGTGTTGTTGGCATAAGTGGTTGTGTGAAATGCAGTCTTCTATGATGTGTTTAATGGTATGGGGTGCTGTGTTACAACCCGGGCAGGTGTCGACGACGAGTCATCCAGTCTCTTCTGATAGCTCAGAAGAGCCGGATGGTGTCCGCATCTCAGCCTGGCCAGGTGGACTCTGTCCTCGCGAGGAAGGGAGGATTCAGAAGGATGGATTTCGGGAGGTCGTGCTTGCAGCTGCGTGTTGTCTATGAGTGAGTGAATGGAACGGCGAGTGATATGAGTATGGATGTGCTTCCGGAAGTTGGTTTGGGGTGGGCAGGGAGGGAGAGAAGACAGTATTTGTGTGTGATAGCATGTGCTGGGTGTTGTTTTGATATTTCTTGGTGTCTGTGGGTGTGTAGCCATGTAGTGTAGTGGGTGGTGTTGATTCGTGGAGGCAGCTGCCAGGAATTGTGTGCCTCTCATGTCTAGATGATCTTTGACTTTGAGGACTTTGGTTTCTTGATGTAGGTGATCTGTGGGTGTCGTAGCTGTGCATCCTGTGATGATTTTCAGGGCTTTATTTTGAATGGTCTGTAAGGTCATATGTGTTTCAGCTAGGTTGGAAGCCCAGGCCGGGCTTGCGTATTCCATAACTGATCTTATGTATTGTTTGTAGACTGTGGTGGTGGTTTCTTTGTTGTGTCCAAATTTCGTGTGGGCAAGTGATCTGAGGGCGTTAAGTCTGGGTGTCAGTTTCTTTTTCGTGTTTGTGGTGTGCTGTTTGAATGTCATTTGGGTGTCGTATGTTACTCCTAGGATTTTGTGTGTGTGTGTGTGTTAGGGGTGTGTTGTTTATGTTGAGTCCCGGGACGTAATCGTGCTCTCCTGTCCAGGTTGTGAGGAGGGTTGCAGTGGATTTAGCTGGGGCTAAATTGAGTCTGTTTGTAGTGCACCATTCATGTAATGTGTCGAGATAGTCTTGAAGGAGTCTTGTTGCTGTGTTTGGGTTTTGGTGCGTGCTTGTGAGTATTATGTCGTCTGCGTAGGAGGCTATGGTTATTTGGGGTGAATTTGGTGTATTTATATCATGCATGTACAGATTGAAGGGTGCGGGCGACAGGACGGATCCTTGCGGGACTCCGTTTGGGAAATTTCTAATGCTAGATGACTGACCGGCAAAAGATACGTGTGCACATCTGCCTGCTAAGAAGTTGGCCAGCCATCTTTTTGTGTTGTTGTGCATGTATGTGTTGTAGATTTTGTTTGTTAGATTGTGGCGGGGGATGGCATCGAAGGCTTTACTAATGTCGAGTGTGGCAAGTACTGATCTGTGTGGTGGTCTAGCTGAGTTGATGCCGTCAAAAGCTCTTTGTGTAAGGTCTGTAAGAAGAGTGTTTGTGGAGTGCAATGGCCTAAAGCCGTGTTGTGTTGGAGAAAGGGGTAAGTCAGGTGTCATCAGTTGTAGTACAAGGCGCTCTATGACTTTGGAGGGGGTGCAAAGGAGTGTGATAGGGCGGTGTGAGGAGGGTAGCGTGGGGTCTTTGTTAGGTTTGGGGAATGTGATGATGATACCATGCTTCCAGATGTCTGGTATTGTGCTGTGTGAGTAGCTGTAGTTTGATATGTTAGTGAGTGCTTGTATGCCTTGTGGTCCCAGGTGTCTGAGGTGAATGTTGCTTATGTTGTCTAGGCCACAGGCGGGTGAGAGCTTGAGATTGTTGATGATATGCTTTGTCTGGTTGTTGGTGAAGGGTGTATAGTCAGGGTCTGTGGGGAACTGTCTTTTTCGTCGGATGACACGTCGGTCGTCTTTGTGGGGTTTTAGGTGACTGACATGAGAGAAGTGATTGATGAGAGTGTTTGCTTGTTGTTTACGTGAAGGAGTAGAGTCTGTTGTTGTGATTGCAGCATGTGATTATGTTGTGTTGCTGTTGGAAAGTGTGATGCTGTTTAGTGTTTTGTAGAGTTTTTTGGGGGTTTGTTTTGTGATCGAGTGTTTGTAGGAAGTTATTCCAATTTAGTGTTTGTTGTTCTTGTATTTTGTTGTTAATCTGGATGTTGAGTGCTTGAATTTGTTGATTGATGTCTTGTGTGTGGGATGCTGGGGAGTGTTTCAGTGTGTCGCGTTGTATGATGAGGTTTTGAATTTCTGGTGAGAAGTTGGGGTTGTGTGTTTTTATGTTACCTCTTGGAATGTGTTTCTTGTCGGCGTTTTGGATAGTCGTGTTGAATGTGTGTACAGCATTGTTGATGTTAGTGATGGGTGTACTGTTTAAGGGTTCTGTAATGCCCTCGAAAATATCCCGCAACCCCAATAATGTACTACCCGAGTTGACGTCAGGTATGGTGTAAAATAGTCGTTGATGGGAAGTCCAATAAACTCATCACGTGAATCACCACGAGACTATCACCTGGTTCTTACAAATCGGACTAAGGTTACTATACTTTTGTACGTCCGTGGTAGTACAGTGGGATAGCGCGCGGGCCTGGTTGACCTATGGTGGTCATGGTCACTAACCAGGGTTCGAACCCCACCCAAGGCATCTCAAAACCTGTGGGTTTTTAGGAGGGTTAAACTCCATTCAGAGGTTCGAGCCCCGCGCCAGGCCCCAGGAAAGGTTGACCCTAAGTGGGCCTGGGGAGTTGTCAGGACAGAAAAATTCCCTTCACACCCAGCATTTCATTGGTGGCAGTCACGGAACGTGATCTGGTAGCTACATAGAGCACCCATCACGCGGACCCTAACAATATTGAGATTGCTGAGGTGATACAGCTACGATACCTTACGACCAAAAGAGGCTAGGGACTAGCCTAGTTAAAGAAGGATGAAATGTAATGCCCTCGAAAATATCCCGCAACCCCAATAATGTACTACCCGAGTTGACGTCAGGTATAGTGTAAAATAGTCGTTGATGGGAAGTCCAATAAACTCATCACGTGAATCACCACGAGACTATCACCTGGTTCTTACAAATCGGACTAAGGTTACTATACTTTTGTACGTCCATGGTAGTACAGTGGGTTAGCGCGCGGGCCTGGTTGACCTATGGTGGTCATGGTCAATAACCAGGGTTCGAACCCCACCCAAGGCATCTCAAAACCTGTGGGTTTTTAGGAGGGTTAAACTCCCTTCAGAGGTTCGAGCCCCGCGCCAGGCCCCAGGAAAGGTTGACCCTAAGTGGGCCTGGGGAGTTGTCAGGACAGAAAAATTCCCTTCACACCCAGCATTTCAGTTTCAAAGTGTTGTTCTGTCTCATTTGTGAAAGCTTCCCAGTTAGCTCTTTTATAGTTAGTGTAAGTGTGTCTGTGGCTAGCTGGGGTGAGTCTTGTTTTGGTGGTACAAAGGAGTACAAAGGAAATCAAGCAACAACAGATCTAGTGACCCTTCTAGGTTGCTTGTCCTCCAAAACACTGAGGATCAAGTGTCCAAACAGTGGTTTAGAGTGGGTAAGGGAACATTGGAAAGGGAATTACTGCCCTGGAACTAATGTCCGTGGCAGGATTAGGAAGTTAGTAGGGGACAGATGGGATAGTAACTGAGGGGGGGATAAAATAAAGTTATTAATTTACAAACGCAGTCAGTCGCGGGTTTGATGCGAGATATTTGTCTAGGCGGAGTTTAAATGAATCAACGGTGATGCAGTCTATAACGTTTCGGGGAAGCCCATTCCACAAGTTGACAACTCGATTGAAGAAGAAATTCTTAGATTCGTGTGAGTTAAAAGATTTACCAATAATTTTGCAACCGTTTCCCCGCATGTAATTAGATTGGTCGATAGTGAAGTACTTACTACAGTTCATATTGTCGATGCCTTTGATGATTTTGAACACTTAAATTAAGTCACCTCTTAATCTGCGCTGGGTTAAAGGAAATAGATTTAATTCTCTAAGACGCTCTTCGTATGGTTTGTTCTTTAGGCTAGGTATCATTTTGGTAACTCTACGTTGAACTCTTTCTAGCTTGTTTATATCTTTTTGGTAATAAGGGCACCAGGATTGAACGCAGTATTCCAGAAGAGGGCGGACTAAGGAATTGTAAAGGGTTAGGATAACTTCTTTGGATTTATGCTCAAATGACCTGCCTATAAAGCCAATTATTTTGTTTGCCTTCTTAACAACTTCTGAACATTGTTGACTCGGTGGTGATAATGATCGGGAGGTGGTCTGAGCCCAAGGTTCTGACCACCCTCCAGGATGTTGTGGGGGCGAGTTCAGGGGAGCAAAAGGTGATATCAGGAGATGATGGGGTGTAGAGGGCTTGGTGGGGAGTATGGGTATGCTGATGAATGTTATTAAGGATATATAGGTTGTCTGTTTGGTGTTGTAAGACCAGCCCTCTGTCTGTGTCGGGGTTGTCGACAAACCAGGCCGACGTCTTTGCATTGAAATCACCACCCAGGATGATGTGTGGGGTGTTTGTGATGTGTTGTATTTGTGGTCTGTAATCGTTTGGTACTGTAGGGGATGTTTGGGGAGGGATGTATGTGTTTATAATGGTAATGTTGGAGCTATTACCAGAGTGTATTTTAATTGATTGAATTTCTGTTGTGTTATCGTTTGGGGGGAGGAGGGATTTTGTATGTGTACTGGTGTCTATATATGTTATATCTTTGTGTACTAGGGTGATGAGTCCACCGCCAATGCCGACGGCCCGGTCTTGTCGTATGGTGGTGAAATTGTGAAATGTAGGTGTTTTTTGTGTTGTACAGAGTTTTGTTTCTTGTAAGATGGCAATGTGTATGTTGTGTTGTTTGGTGAAGTGTGTGAGTTTGTGTTTCTTTGTGTTGATGCCATCTATGTTTAGTTGAAGGATGTTAATGTTGTGTGTGCGGTGTATGTTGGGTGCTGCTGCTCGAGGATGGGGGGGGGGGGGGGGTGGGGGAGGGAGAGGGGGGGGGGGTGGGGATTGGGGTGCAGGAGATGAGGGTAGGAAAGGACTAGGTTGGGGTGTGGATGGGCTGGGTGGGTTGGGGAGGAGAGGTGGACGGGTTTTAGGAGTGGGAGTGGATGTTATGGGCAGGTTATGTGGATTGGGGAGGAGAGGTAGACAGGTTTTAGGAGAGGGAGTGGATGGTATGGTAAGGTTATGTGGGTTGGGGAGGAGAGGTGGACGGGCTTTAGGGGGAGGGATTTGACTGGGAGAGGCAGGGGCATGAGGAACATGTCCAGGTGTTTGTGTAGTGTTTCATGGAGGCAAGTGTTGTGCAGGTGAAATGGGTCCAGTTCCCACATGAGTTGCAGAGAACTGAACCCTTAGTTTGGCGGCTCGAAGTAATGGGTTTTGAGCAAGTTGGACATGTGTATTTGTAGGTGGGTCCTGGGTTGCTCTCAATGTCTCCGGCTAGAAGGAGTCTTCGAGAAATGACAGCCGGAGAGTCATTTCTCGGTGTAGGAAAAACTGTGTATTGTGTGTGTGTGTGTGTGTGTGTGGTGTGAGAGATGTGAGAATTGCCCGGCGCGACCGCAGCCACTCCAAGGACGCGTGCCCCCAGGGAGGGGGCAGCGGATAGTTGTGGCGGTTTGGCTCCCGGAAACTGCTCCCCACGGTCGGCAGCCTGCTGTCCTCCACTGTCGGTGATCTTGTCCCCGGACGGGAGGGTCGGCAGCCATCCATGGTCGGCAGTTCCGGGAGGTGGTCCCACGGCGTAGACGCCGCCACTCCAGGACCTAGCCTATCAGTAGTCTCACATACCCCTAAATGACCCGCCAGTGGTGCCACCTGCATTAGCCTAACCAGCTCCTCCTTGAACTGGGCAGGCACCACTAACTGCTCTCCCTCCAAGCCTGAGTTCGTATCCGGCGTCCACTGCCGATACAACAATGCCCCTTTTATAATAAACTCTTCTTGACCGTTCTTCCCACCAGTCGTACCAACCTTCTTAAACAGGAGGCCCAGACTGGGGTCCTCTTGCTGCAACTTGCTCAGTTTGTTTCTAGGTAGCTCCACCTCTGACCTCTCAAAAATATCAGAAGGTTGAGTCGGTGTCACTGTGTCAGACTCCTCGTCTGGCACTAGGTCACCTCTACTAGTCTCGGTAGCCTCACTGGGGTCAGCCAAGCCCACAGCTGTCTCCGGACCAGTGTCATCTAGTAGTGCATTATGGGATGGTCCGCACTCATGGCTGTCGGCCCCCGCATCCACTAAATCATCCACCTGTTGTGCCAAATGTGCCACTGATTGGGTCACTGCACCAACAGGGTAGATAGAGTCCATGTTATCTTTTTGCAAACAACCACCACCGGGGGGCACAAAAGCAGCCTCAGCGACGACTATAGGAGGCGAGAAAACTACATCCCCTGCCAAGTCCACCCCCTCAACTGGCAGAGTGTCCACCATAGCCACCATACACTCGGCAGTCAAAAGTGGGCACTGTAGGGTAACCGGGACTAAATCACAGAATTGTTCACTGTTGATTCCCCTGCACATTACAAACTCTCCCATACTAATAGGTTCCCCTGTCAGGTTGCGACACATGGATTGTTGCGCACCAGTATCCCTAAACACCTTGACAGAATAAGTCTGCTCCCCTACTCGTACTAATCCATCATGTATGAATGGCCGACACCAATCAGGGGAAGTTTGGTTATGCTCAGGTGGTGATACCATCTGGGGCGGCAAAGTGCTTACTACCCTGCTTCGCGCTGGCCAACACTGCCCCCCAAACTCACCAGTATCTGGCTTGCCTTTCACAGGCACCTCCCCTAATGTCGCCACCAACTGGACAGCCTTGGGTCCCTGGGTAGCCCTCCACTTAGCACACTGAGGTTTAATATGACCCACTTGCTTGCAAAAATAACATCTCGTTTCCGGAAAAGCTCGCTGGTATGCCTCATTATAAGGTTGTGTCTCATTTGTGGTAACTTTGGGTGATGAGGGACGAGCGAATACCTTGGCGGCTTGGTGCACAGGTCGGTCTCTCCTGTTACCAACACCGCTCCCCATACAACTGCCACGCTGAGCTAGTGCAAAGTCATCAGCCCAAACTGATGCTTCCCTTATTGAATTAAACCGCTTATCTTTTAATTTTGCCGCAATGTCCTTTTCAACTATGCGTGTAAACTGCTGGGGTGTGGCCCACGACACCTGGGGGGAAGAAGGAGGATACTGGGGATTGCTAGCATAACTCAAAACAAAGGTACTGGCCATACGGGCATAACCATAGCACTGTGCAAATGAAGGGGCCATATGGATAGTTGCAAAAACTGACTGTGGAGGCATGGTGGCAGGTATTGTGGTAATAGGGGGGAGACTGCCTAAATGCAGTCTCACCTAGCACTTCTGGAGTTGTTGCTCCACTCCGGGCCCCAGTAGAATAATAGCTAGCCTGACTGCTAGGTCGCTGCGGCACATGCAGGATGGTGCCATCATCCACAACACAAGTACTAGCTTCAAATTAAGGACCACTAGACAGCACAGCCAACTTGCACACCTCTTGAACTAACTCTGCCTTAGACATACCACTGCACCTCCACCCAAACACCTCCAACATACGTCTTAATTCATCACTACTCCTGCTAGCAACCTCTTCTTGACTAGGATGGGTTCTAATAAACTGCCAAACGTCCTCCTTCCCCACAATATAAACAGGAATGTAATCAACATGCGACATCTTAGCAATAGTTGTGGACACGGGTTAATGAAATAAGGATACTATGTCCTTAGACTTTCCACTGCAAGAAAAATTACTGACAATCAAAATATAATTGCTTCACACCACAAGAACTCTATACTATCACACTATCCTGGCGAGGTCGCCACTGATACGAGGGAAGCCGGGGCAACCAGATGCTCTAATAGCCTAGCCCACAGCATCATACTACCCTGCAACAGACACGCTCTTAATATCTGACTCAAACACCAAGACACGCAGGTTCTCTAGGAAAAATGGTTATCTTCCTCTTTGCTCTAGTAAAGCAGTAACAAGGAGACACAAAAACATCTATTGTCCCTGAGTCTAGTCCACAGTGCATATACTATGCAAGAGAACTTCTAAGGTTATTCTAAACTGCCCAAATATTACCTAACCATACTACTACTAGACTCCCAGAACACTCTATATCATACCCAATCGCTTAGGAATTGAGAACAATACAGAGCAAAAACCCATGAAAAGTCCAGTGCAATAAGCCTCTGTGCCAAGCCTATTAGCCCTAGCCTATGTCCTTATAATACACCGAGTGGCTCTCTTCAGCATAGCACGGCGGTGGTGTTGTAAGGGGTAAACAACTTTAATGACAACCCTTACAACATCATCTGGGGTTAGCTCAATACAAACGAGTGCAATGGGGACAACCTCACCTAGTAACAGGCTCCACCCCTAGTCCCTGACTGCACCGAATGTATTGCTGCTAAAAACTAAACAAGGCACAAGGGTTGATATCCTGGGGAAGTTGGAGGCTGGCTGCCACCCAATAAAGGGTTGGATAAGACCCGAGTCAAAGGATGCTGTGTGGTGGAAAAAGGCTTAGCCTACCACAGGCTGGTCCAACTTCTAGAAAACTATGGGCCACTTCAGCATATACCTTTAATGCCGTGGGCCACACACACACAAACTCATTTTGAGAGGTGGTTGGAAATATGATATGTGCGGCACTTACTAGGTCGCAAAACGGAGGCAAACTGACGGGTGGTGACATGGTGACTCAGACTGTGCCTACTGTCAGGGTTGCCATTGTTTGCAGTTTTTATTTAAAAAATTCAAAGTTAATTTGTGTATTATGTTCGTTAACCCTTCTTTAGCGGGGCCCGACTTAAGTCCGTATCTAAAAATCTGGACTATGTGGCGGGGCCCGACTTAAGTCTGTGTGCAATTTTGGCGCAATATTGGCTCTGAGAGAGACGAGCGACGGGAGGAGCGTAGGTTACCTCATGACCGCTCGCTACGGCCGCCGTGGGTCTACTGACATGTACTCCACACTACTCCAACCTCCCTCCCTCGCTACACACGTAATTATGTAAAGAAATTACCGTATTTTAGCGATTTTGCCCTTCGGTTGCACGATCGTTGCAAGACAACCAGTGATCGTAGAAGGATGGTTCTGGTGTCATTGGAAAGCCCAATTTACGCCCTTTCAGGGATACATAATTGTATTACGCTCTCGCTCTTGTTCATGCATGAAAAAGAGCACGGAAACAACGCCATTTATGGTAATAAAAAAAACCGCTGGGCGGCACAGTGAAATATACTCCACCAGCCGCTCTTTGAGTGTTAATTAATGTTGCTGGGAAACTAATACAATACGTAGATACACAAATATCGAATATTCAGAATCCAGAATATATTCAGGATTTCCGTTGTTAGATACGGTAACAGTAATTAATGCTACGTCACATTTCTCAAGATCTAGCAAGAAATTGATAAATCTGCAACACTGGGCTGTCCAAGAGTGAGAACGAGAGAGAATTAACAGGAAATGAACACGTAGTAAGTAACGTATCACGTTCGGAGCAGGAGAAAGAGAGAATTAACAGGAATTAGACAAGTAGTAACGGTTCACATTCGGGTCAGAAGAGAGAGAGACAACTAATGTATGAAGACATCATGTACCATACCATTTTAGTGTTATATTTTAGATGAGAATCGAGTGCTTGTGGGCCATAAATAATCAACCCGCGGGCCACCTGTGGCCCGCGGGCCTGTAGTTGGACCAGCCTGGCCTACCATATCACACACCCAGCAACCTCAGTACTCAAGGGCCTGACAAAAACAGAGATAAACAGTCCAGCCACCCAATCCCCCCAGTGATATCAACCATGCATAATATGCACATCTAATAATGGTAAAACAATGCAGCAGAATAATGGAAAAGAACATGGAAGAACAGTGTGAAGTTTATCATCTATATTTGCCAGAGGAAGGAATGCAGTGTAAATGAAATAAACTCTAGTAATTAAACTACTAAGATTAAAACAAAAACAATATGCTTAATATGACTCCAGCCCTGCTCTGCTTCGATCTCCTAAGAAACAAAATAGATAAATGCGGCATTTAAGGGAAACAAAAGGAAGCAAGCTTAACAACACCAGACAGTGATGTTGTCACAGCGAGGGTCAGAACTGAAGTAAGCTCTCGCGGCCCACAGCCAAGCGAGGGAGGGAAACGGGGAGCGCCAGGCACCGCCAGAACATACAATTAACTAGGCAGCCTGGGCTCTCACTAACAATACAAAGTAATCAAGTAAAACATAAGACAACATTGTGTAAACTTATGATAAACAAAATAATTGCACAAAGGCTAAATAAACGAATTAATTATAGTACTAGCCAACCGGCCACACAGACTACAGGCGCCGTCCTGCTAGTCACGAGGGAAGATAGGAAGAGGGATAGCCAGCAACTAGCCTCTCCCAAGGCCCTCCACAATAGACCTCGTGAATTATACAAGTTAAAACAAACACTTACAGCTGACATATCTGCTGGAAGTGACAATGGTATTACAATATCTTTTATGAGTACTTTAAATGTATTTTAAGCAATTTACGACTTGTTCTGACGAGTTTTAGTAGTAGCAAATTTTGCTCCGGCAATAAAGCGATATTTATAAGGTCTTTTATGAAATTTAGGTAACATGTTCAATTTTGCAATGCAATAACTTGTTCTTATCAGAAAATATAATATCAAATGTTACATTTTTCTTGGTATGTTCATCGATTAAGTTATCAATATTCAAATTATTTTGAATTTCATAAACAGAATAACCTAGGTTAGGTCATTTCTTTGTGGAGATATATAGGCTAGGCCTATGTCTTCTAGCAAAAACAGAGTAAGCAGACGGCGCCGAGTGTCGGCGATCGACGATGCGCATGGTGGGCGGTTTGAAGTCATTTTCGCCGCATTTTCTCTGATTTTATACCTAATTAATGCCTGGCCGATTGGTGCCGTTGTTTTGAGAATGCCGAATAAACGGCGCTCTACTGTATCAATTTACCTGAGATGGGTGGATTCATGGTACGGCCCTTCTCCTCGAACAGTCGGTTTTTCTTGACGGTGTCCTTGTAATCCCGCCTGGTTTTCTGGTACAGGATAGGGTTCTCCTTGTACCATTCTCCTAGCTCGAGCTCCACTTCCTCGTCTAGGAGCAGGGGCCTTGCGGCGGGCGTTTTGGGCCGGTGCCGCTTCCTGCCACGACGATACGCACCCACAGCAGCAGCAGCCTGGCGTCCTCTAGCAGGCACCTCCTCGTCGGTGTCCTGCTCTGTGTCGGTGGTCTCCTCTTCTTCGAAGGACGAGGCGGGGTCGCGGACAGCCAATTCCTCGGCTTGATCATCCTCGAGGGTTATGATCGTCGGTTCATCTGCTGCCGGCGTGACAGATCCACTGGTGCTGGCAGCATGCTGGTCATCTTCCACATGTGTCTCCTGAGTTTCAGGCACCGACGTCTTATTGCCCTTGGCAGTCTTGGCACTTGCTCGGCGTCTTTTGGGGTCACTGCGATACATACACTTATGCTTAAGGACTTTTGGTGTTGGGGTCAAGGTGTCACCAGTTTCTGTATCATTATTACAAACACTATTTGCACTAGCATTAATTTCCAGCATTTCTACTTCACATTTAGGAATCTTAATTTTGGCACGTATTTCTGTATTTTCTAATGGTCCACATGTTGCAATATCCTCAATATTACCATACTCCAAGTCTTCATATTTTATATTGTCCTTAATGTTTTTATAGTCAAACATTTCCTCTTCATATTGATGTATCTCTTCACTCTCCAACTTCACCAATGGTTCTTGTTTCAACATCTCCATCATGAACCTGTTGGCTATATTACCATAATCAAATTGAGTTTTTGTTTTCAAAGTTACTGAATGTTATATTTTAGTGGATTATATAAATTTAATAAGATAATTCAAGAAAGCTTGTTCTCTCCAAACATCTCTCCACTGAAATGTGTCCATATTATGCCAATATCTTATGAAGGAATCAAACTCTATTGGTAAATGACTGGCAGTTGTTGACATTGACACACTTGGTACTTCTTCCTGATGACTGACTTCTGTTGTGAACCTGGAACAAGAGCTGACATTAGATTACAAGACTTCATTATTGTACAACATTTGTTAGGTATTCCTATACAACACTGCATTTGGCTTACTTGAGGTATGAAAGAGGATTGAGATTTCAGCATGTACATATATCAATTTAGAATAAAATTTAGATTCACACTATTATTTACATTGTGGTAACTTTTATCAATCTTGGCTCAGATATTAGCTCTCCCACTTCGGGCTTAACCCGATTATATCCAGGGCGGTACAATATTGTACCGCCCTCAGTACTTTAACCCCTCAGACCCGGTAGGGCTCTGAGGCACCCGATAACAAACTAGGGCCAAGGAACACGGAAGGGCTCTGAGGCTCCGGCAGCTTGTTTTGAAAGCCGTCCGTCCGACGCATATAAACACAGCCGGTTGGACTGACGCCGCGCACCTCCGAACACAAGAAGGAGAGGCGTCGTTTGTTTTTGTGTGGCTGTATGCTGTTGTTTCAGTAGTGAAAAGTTTATCATATGGCTGATATCGCCACAAAGTTCTCTCCATGGAAATTGTCATCACAACTGAACCAGTTGACTTAGAGAGCTCTACTCAATGCCATTCTACAGGTACGATACACATCTACACTTGGAAATGTGTTGGAATACGGTAGCAGTTAAAATAACAAAGATACGGTAGCCTAGGCGTAGACGTTTTTCGGCCAAAACCCCAAGGTTTCGGGGAATATTTATAGAATGCGTAACCGGTCTGTGAGGATTAAGCCAATATAATATGTCTTTTTTTAAATAATGTACAATGTTACAAATTATCCTGATCAAGACACTGGGAACACAACAAAAAATTATTTTAAGCAAAAAAACAATGAGTTCAATCAGCCTGTTCTCTAATATTAAATATTTTTATCGTGAAAGGCGCTGAACATAAAGAAACAGATACGATGCGAAGTGAGACATTTGGCAGAAAGATTACACTCATCTGTGATTCCAGATGTACGATTATAATTGTGAATGTTGGTTCCCTTCAAATCAATCTACAGTATTACTTTCTCTCCTATCATTGATATTTATTTATTCCCTTAGTCTATGTTTCGATTCAGCCATGGGGTATGTGCCTGAGTGTGCAGTATACATACATACATACATACTGTACATACATACTATTATGGAATGAGATCATCACATATACGCTGAGAGAGAGGGAGAGAGTGAAAAGTGACAATTTATGGTTTGTTTACGTTGTACATGAATGTACATTTAAATGATAATGATAATTAAAACAGAGACTATTTGAAACAATTCAAATGTCTAAAGAGAACTGGCAACACCCTCCTCCTCAAATCTTGGGACCAAAGATGCCAGAATCGCAACATTTTCTTTGTTTACTCATTACTTTACAAGTAAAACCATAATTAATGGGAATAACATATTGTAGACTGGATGCGTATTTAATCTAGACAGAAACTATGCGAATAAATATCCATAACTCGTAATGAATGTTCGTAGAAATAAAAAAAGGAAATATTTGTTGACAGGCTCTGACATGGCAATCATCCTCGCTGTAGAATAAACGGAGTGTTGCCAATCTAGCTCCTTTCCCGCTAGATGTAGAGGTATATATTTGGATCTAGCAGAAAGTTTTAACATCTAACAATATATTTTCTGCCGAAATTCTAGATATTTCAGACATTTTAGAACGATATTCTAGAGATTGTGGACTTATTCTAGAGATTTTCGTCATTTTTTATGTGTGAGTCTGGAATAAAGCATTATTATTAATGGGTGGATGGGACTCGTTAGCCTTCGTCGGCAACTCATCTAGGGGAGACAACCTTATATAAATCCGGGTGGATGGGACTCATCAGCCTTGGTTGGCAACCTGTCTAGGGGAGTAAACCTGATACAAATCAGTACTGCTTACCTAAGGGTAAGGCAGGTTAGTGGATGGATTAGCCGAACACCACTGTAGAAAAAGAGTGCTAACAAGATACACAGAGGGCCTCGGAGTCGGACGGATCCTAAATTGAGCGGTCAATCCTGTAAGTCCTTCACTAAACTGGCTCAGGTTGTCCCTCTCACAGGGAATAGGTCCTCTTGGGGGCATTCTGTGTATGGCCACCCTCGTAAGGGGAGTAAGGCGTCCGGCAATAGATAGATAGATTAATCTGTCTGCCTTCTAGCGACTTTTGAAAACGGATCCAGCGGTATTTAGCCTCTTTACTTGGTAACCCTGGGAGCTCCCTAGTCCAACTGTCAAAGTATCAGAGTCCGTCAGTCTCCCTTCAGACGTCAACGGTGATGGACGTAACGAAGTGGTGGCGGCACATCGCGTCACTAATGAAGGCTAATTGGACCTTATGCTTTATAGTTGCACCAGGATTCCCAAGCTTAATTATTAGTTAACTCTCTGAGAACATACCAATTGCACAAAATTATCTTGTGCTAGCCATAACACTACTATAGTATACAAATAATGAAGTAGGCATAGATATTCTACATCCTTTTGCTGCTCATCATTACTCTGGTAACTGGTTGCAAGTAACATAGACATTACTACTCTCTTTTTAGCGCAAAGAGGAAGGATAGGCGATGCATTAAAATTTATATATATCTTTATGGTAAATCTTATAGGTTAATAGTAGGAACGACAAAAATTACACCTAACGAGTAACCTACCTAATGAGCATACACTACACAGTATACATAGCCTACTGCATCTCATCTTGGTGTTATATGATTTTAGCCTATGTATTGGAAAGCTTTATGTCTAAGCAGTAGGCTACAACATATTACAAGTTTTGCTCTGTCTGTTATTCAGGGTCTTAGAGCCAAAACAAACAAATAGGCCTACACAAGCTGTTAGTGTTATCGCTAGCTTCAACTACTGTTTTTTTTTTTTTTTTTTATTATATTTGTTGTAGAAATTTATCGGTTTAGCGTTAACAAAGTTTACTTTTGAGTTAGTGAAATACCAGTCATCAAAGCCAACTTTTCGGTTTGTGTGGAGAGAGAGAAACCTGCGTTGTACGATATGTTATCGTACATCAGTCAACCCAGCGAAGCCGTCATAAATCGTTTGATATCTAAGTGATTATTTATACTAGTTTAATTATTGTCCTATGACCATAGGGTCGTCAATACGGAAATATCCAGACCCTTGCATCGATAGGGTTAAGGCATGAATTATCCGGCCTCCGCGCGGGCTAGACCGATTTTATTTTAGCTAGCTAGGCGTATTTCACCTCATTAGGTGTATATCTTCTTTTCCCTACACTTTACTTAAGTGTTACCACAATGATATAGGGTAAGACGGGGTAATTTCGCCGAAAATCACGGTTTTTGACGAATAGAAACTGCCACAAATGGAATTTTTAATTTTTTGTATTTTTTATCTATACATTTAGCCTTTCTGCTATAGATGTCCAAAAAACAAAAACAAATATATATATAATGTTTTGGTCATGCTGCCAATTTTTTGAAAAGAGTTACTCTCGCGACGAAATTACCCCGCCCGGTGGGGTAATTTCGCCGCGACCTATTTTACGCATCATCTAGCTAGTAAACTAAATAAAATTATATGATTAATGGCCAGACAAAACACTAGCGCGCAGGTAAAAGCAATGAAAACATTCACAAACCCAAACTGACACTAAATAAGCCAATAGAAAAACGTCCCCCCCACACACACACACACAACTGAACAGGGCGGGCAGAGATGCAGGTGTGTCCCACGTGTAGGCCTAGGCGCCACTGTCTCTAGTGCGGGTGTGGACGTGTCTAGTGCGGGTGTGGAGTTGTGGACATGTAGTGCAGGTGTAGACGTGTCTAGTGCGATTGTAGACATATTTATTAAGCCTACGGGTGTGAAAGTATTTAGTGCGGGTGTGGACGTGTCTCATGTGGGTGCGGCGTGTAGGTTGCTAGTGCAAAGTACCAGGCAGCAGCTGACGGCTACTGCCAACACTGTGTCACACGCAAACATACAAACACACATACAAACACCCCCACACACACCCTACAATACTGTCAGACGCGCCGCTAGCCCCGGTGCCAGGCTCCGCGAAACTGCAACACAACCTAAGCCAAACTAGATCTACAACCTAAGCCAAACTAGCTATACAACCTAAGCCAAACTTGCTCTACAACCTAAGCAAAACTGCTCTACAACGTAAGCCAAACTGCAGCCGAATCCATGCAATAGTTTCAGAGATATCTACGTTTGAATGCAAATTATTAGCGTCGCGGCGAAATAACCCCGCGGCGAAATAACCCCGTCTTACCCTATATATAAATATATAAATACTTATTTAGTGGGTTTGACAACCCACAGGGAAGGAAGGAAAACCATATATATAGTAGTGGTTCCGTAGTCAATGACGTGAGAGCCTAATCTATTATTAGGGCTCCCCGGGTCCTTGAGGAACCCGGAGACTGCTTATATCGCACCCCGATAACAGAATAAAACATCCAAGGGGATACTCCTTAACCCCTCGAGTACCAGCGACGTACATTATGCGTCACCTATGTATGTAACGCTAAACCCCAGCGACGCATAGGGTGCGTCAGCGTTAATTACTCTTGTCCTATGGCACCTTGAGGGTTCAGTTTTGTATGGGAACTGCTTTAGTATCCCACGCAACAATACCAATGGTTGGAGACCCTTTAAGTCCAGCCGAGTGCGCGTGGGCGCACGCGGGAGTGATTTTGCCTACCCAGCTCGCCATGTTAATTGCGACTTTCTGCCGTCCCGCAGGGCCTCTAAATGACCTAGGTGAGGTTTTTTTGTGGTGTTTCCTTCATTACTAACCCATCCCACGTGTTTTCAGGAAAAAACATGTTGACAACCTGCTGGGCTTGAAGTGTATTTATTATAAATCAGCTGGTGCTCAGGGGGTTAAATAGTTCCTAGGGAACGTCATAGAATCGGATACCAGTATGAAAAGTAAAAATTAAAATGAAAAAGATAGTAAGGTTATTCGAATCCGGCGCCGTCATAAAGGCAGACTTCCCGTGCAGTTGCCAAGCGCATTATTTTGGCCTCTAAATGAATATCAAGTTGCGCATGTGTATGGGAAGTGGAAGGTGGGAAAGCAGTAGCCGTCATTGACTACGGAACCACTACTAAATACAGTAGAACCCCGCCGATCCGGTGCTCTCAGATCCGGAAACCCAAGAGATTCGGACAGGCATTTCGATCCAACTCATGTTTCAGCCAACCAAATTTGTCTGGATGGCTTGGGAAAAATAAGTCAACCCAGAAACGAGCGAGACGAATACTAGTCACTGAGCATCTTGTTTACATCCTGAGTTTGGTACAGGCGGCGCCAATAATCCAAATTACTGTACATTGATCTCTATAATACAGCCCCTCCACAAAGTCCCTCTTTTCAATACAGTTTATGCCACCAACAGTATCAAACAAGCTTTATTATCCCTTATTCTAGTAATTTCAAGCTCACAAACTTATGAGATTCACGATAACGCATTCTCGATGTACGACACTTTAGTAAACAGAGACCGCTGGTACATTTTTAATTAATTTGGTAGATAGGCCTACTATTAGTCATATATTGTCAATATTGATTCCTATCGACTTTACGTCAACTACGAGCGCGCCACCTGCTCATGCACATGCTCTATATTTTCATGAATTTATGTGGCTTGTTGTACCGGTACTGCCAAATAGTCCCTTGCCAATACCCGACGCTGAACCCTGATGGCTATACGCACGAAGGGGCCCCAGTAGGCCGGGGTAGTTATAGGATTGAGGCATTATAGGGTAGGCACTTTGGATAGGGCTAGGGATTAGGTCCTCGAAAGGGGTACCCCCACAGCCAGGGTAGAACATCCCTTTACACTGTACAGTAAACTCCCTGTTATCCGTCGCGTCATTATTCATCCTGCGTGAACTGGCCGAAATAATTCAATACTCGGCAGAAATCAACGTTATTCGGCGCCGAACCGTAAGTAAAATTCCCTGCCTCGGCTGAACCGTCCCCGCAACGCACACAAGAGGCAGTGTGTGTGTGTTGCCTGTTAATGTTCGCTAACCTGGTGTATGTATACAACTGCCAGCTGCTGGCCAGCTGACCGCATAATTATGACGGTTGCTTCCTGGTCCGCCATGACAGTGACGTCACGCGTGACTTCATCGCGCTCCATATACAAAACAGTTCACACTCGCACACATCAACACTCTCGTCCTTCTCTTCTTAGATGTACAACACTTCCGTCCTTCTTCTCTACTTCCTAGTTCTTGTGTAGGACCTCGAATATGTAGCCAAAGCACATAGCTTCTACTTCCCAGTTCTTGCGAATGATTCCAAATATGTATCCAAAGTACCGTAAAGTGGGGTAACTTCGTACTGCGGTGATAACTTCGGACATCGGCAATAATAAGTAATTAGACATTGTCATTATATAATGGAAACGCTTTTTATTGTTTTTTTTGTGGGGTTCGTTTAGAGAAATGGCAAAGGAAGAGCATGTAAAAGTCCTAGGGAACTGACATGAGTATATGTACACTAAAAAAATATTATATATATGACGAAAATATGTAAATTTTTCGCTACCCTGCCAAACTTCTATCGCCCTGAAGAAATTTGTTCGTATGAATGATGTTGTGACTGATATCATTTTGTAGTAACATTACCAGAGACAACATCCACCAAAGGAAATTTGTTACACTTGTATAACGCTCTAGCTAGAACACTATCATTTAGCCGATTGTGTTTAAAAAAAAAAAAATTGCTAACTTCGGACATGGAACAAAACAATCGTTTGTTATTATTTGCCCTATGAAAATCATTCATAATACTTGTCCATCATTAACATGGTGGTAAAAGATCAAATAATCATTCTCTGAATCCAAAAACCCATAAAAATATGATAATATGCTAACCGATTTATGTATTTCGGATAATTCTGGATATATAATATATATAAATTAGGAGAAGCATATATCTTGTCCAAATTTTTTGTTATCTGCCGAAAGAAACACCAACAAATACGTTATACCTATAAAAATGCTCAAATTCATAAAAGTGTATATGCAGTGATATAGTATACATACCTATATATTTTCACTAGGCCTAGTTAATTTTCGAGTTATTGATTAGACAGCATTGGTTATTTTTCCTGCTCAATATTTTCTAAGAGTGAGCTCAATGCCTAACGAGAACAGATCCAAACAGAATATATGTTAAACATCGTATATATCCCCCTCCTATACTGATTATACAGGCCTAAAAGTATTGACTGTGCATTTTCCACTTAAACATCGGACAGGAATAAGCAGCAATAATAAAATATTCATATAAAATAGTAGGAGCCGAAAAATGAATGAAATAAGGCCACGAACGTACGTCCGAAGTTCTCCTCCGTTTGTCCGGAGTTAGCCCAGCTTTCTTGGCAATCATTTTCCATAAGAAATCACCTATGTCCGAAGTTATCCATACATGTCCGAAGTTTTCAACTTTTCAAGCAAATTTCGGACATCATTTAGGATAAGGATAGCTCTCTTATTATGGGGGATAATTTTAGGAGGCTTCCTGGATTATGGCGCACTATCACCATACATCACTTGACCTAGTTAAATCTCTATAATGTGTTTACACTCAGGAGCAATTGTTAAAAAACATCGAAAAATGTCCAAAGTTACCCCATTTTACGGTACATAGCATCTACCCCCTGGACAGGTATTCTAGTCCCGGCTGACTGAAGCGCGCAGTCACACGGTTGATGCCCCCTTCTTGGTGAGGCAGTCAGCTAGTTGTCCCGTCGTATCCACCCAAGCCACTTCAGTGACCTCTCCACGCTCCAACATATCACATAACACAGCAATGTCAATTCGCAGTCTCCTATCTTCCACACTCCTACACGAGTGAAGCGCGTCTACCAGGCTCTTGTTATCGGTGAAACACCTTATCCTAAGAATCCCACAGTCGGAGATTTCATGTAGAAGTTTTGCCAGATACACTGCTGTCTCAGCACACTCCAACAGCGCCAGGGCCTCAGCGGACAGGGTGGATTTAACAACTCTCTTGATCTTTCTTGACTGACAGTAAACGGGACATCTCTTCCCACCATCGTCCCGCAAGAATATAGCAAAACCTCCCTGTGACCCATTTCCCGCTAGGTTGGCAAACGAGGCATCTGAAAAGCACTCCAAGTAGCAATCTCCCAGTTCCTCCATCTTATATATAACTTCACAATATCTGTCTTCACTCTTTCTATCACCTTGTTAAGCCGCCGAAGATCAGCCACGATCGCCCGACAACATGCCACACTCAGCTCACACACATCAAATGCTATGTCTGGACGGGTATGCGTGGCTATCCAATTTAACTGGCCCACTAGAGCCCTATACTCCGACCTTTCTGACACCGACAATTCGGCCGATTTTACATTTGCACGTTGTCTGCAGATAGGTACCGGAGTCAAGGTCGATGCATACTGAAGCTGGTCCAAGGTAATGCTTCCATCCTTATAAGAGACAATGTTCAGACCCACATACTTAAAAGCCTTGGACTCAGTGCTACCAATGAGGAAAACTTGACTTAACGGGTCTATCACATGATTCTTGAAATCAGGAGTCCCAGTCCAAAGAAAATCATCCACATAAATACACACCACGCCTTCAACCTTGCCATTACATTTCCAGGAGAACAGCGCCGAATCCAGTGAAGACACCATAGCACCGAGATCCAGTAACTGATCTTTCACTCGCAGGTACCACTGCCTAACCGCATCACACAACCCGTAAACCGTCTTCTTCAGCTTCCACAGTTGTCCATCAGCAAACTCCGGCGGAGGTCTTAGATGTACAACTCTTCCAATCTCGTAACCTTGCAAATAAGCAGCTTTTACATCTAGGGAGTGACAGATCCAGCCGGTGGAAGCAGCAATCGCCAGTGTCAAACGCACCG
Source organism: Paralithodes platypus (assembly GCA_032716605.1). Lineage (NCBI taxonomy): Eukaryota > Metazoa > Arthropoda > Malacostraca > Decapoda > Lithodidae > Paralithodes > Paralithodes platypus. Next base: position 24,220,220 of record CM064582.1, read on the forward strand.
CTTCTTTAGAACATGTAGGCGAATCTTTCCGAATATCACCAGTCTCCTCCTCGAATCCCCTCGCAACCAAACGTGCCTTCACCACTGTCTGACCTCCTTTGACTTTTTCCGTCACAACCCACCGTACCGAGAATGCCACCTGTCCAACATCCTCATACACATAATTTTCCTGCCAGTTTACAATCTCTTTCCTCTTGGCACACAACACCTCATCTGAGTTGAAAAGAACCATCAGCTCTGTATTGTCATCCACCACCTCCCACGTGCTAAAGTCCCTCTTCAGATCTGCCCAGGAAACGCTTCCATCCAAGTCCACCTAAAATTATAACAGTCCTTATGTTTTCCAGTGACCTTACCAGCTCTACCCACCACACGTCCAGACACCAATTCACCGCTCTCAGCCCGTACACCCTGTATCCGTTGACCGGCGGTGAGTCTATTAGGTTGATGCTATCTTCTTCATAGTCAGGCAGATACAGGAAAGATACTTAGTAAAAGGCAGGGATCTTTACTTTGTGTTTGTAGACCTGGAGAAGGCCTTTGATAGGGTGCCTAGAGATGTTGTGCAGTGGGCTATGAGGAAACTTGGTGTGGAAGAGTGGCTGGTGCGTGTGATAATGAAGATGTATGAGGATTCGCGAAGTTCGGTGAGGGTGAAGGGTGTACGGAGTGATGAGTTCGCAGTCCGTGTTGGAGTCCATCAGGGTTCAGTGTTAAGCCCCCTCCTCTTTATTATGGTCTTGGAGGCGCTGTCTAGAGTTTTTAGAGGCGGACTCCCGTTGGAACTGTTTTATGCAGACGATTTAGTCCTAATAGCTGACAGTATGCAGGATGCTGAGGCCAAATTCAGAGAGTGGAGAGAGGGCATGGCGAACAAGGGTTTAAGAGTCAATATTAACAAAACCAAGGTTATGCATTGTAGATTGAGACGAGGCAATATGGAAAAGAGCGGTGCATACCCATGTGCAGTGTGTGGAAAGGGAGTGGGCGTTAACTCAATTCAATGTAGTATTTGTCGATGTTGGGTACACCATGGGAGTAAGCGCTGTAGTAGAAAGGGGCCCCTGCCGAAGGATAAGTCAGAAATAGAGAAATTTGAGTGCGTAGTGTGCAAAGGCGAGCTTGTGTTAAGTGATGATCCTGTGGCTGTGAGTTTTGGAAAGGAGTCTTTGGAGCTGGTGAACAAGTTTTGTTACCTAGGAGATACCATCTCTGCCGGTGGTGGGGCCGAGGCTGCCACTGTTGCTAGAATTAGGTGTGGCTGGGGGAAGTTCAGAGAATTGATGCCAATCCTGACCATGAAAAGAATGCCTCTCCCCCTGAAGGGAAAGGTGTATGCCTCATGTGTTAGAAGTGCAATGACGTATGCCTCAGAAACATGGGCCGTTAAAGTAGAGGATGTCAACAGAATGGAGCGTAATGAGATGAGAATGGTGAGATGGATGTGTGGGGCCAGGCTACAGGATAGAATAACAAATGTTGAGCTGAGGAGACGTTTAGGTATAAAGAGTATTAGCGAGGTGATGCGTACAAGTAGACTGGAATGGTATGGACATGTGGAGAGAATGGATGAACAAAATTGGGTGAAAAAATGCAGGTCTGTGATTGTGACGGGAGCTGCACCAAGGGGTGGACCGAGGAAGACCTGGGATCGGACTATACGCGCCGATCTCAAATCCAAGAACTTGACAAGTGAAGCAGCCCTTAACAGGGTTGCCTGGAACGCCGCCATTAGGACAAGAGACTGAAACTGCACTTATGTGTGGAACACTCAGTCTTAAAATTTTATGTATGTATGTATGTATTTGGAGCTGACTCTAGCCCCGGATCCGGGTCCTGGTTCCCGATCTCCGGTTCACTCGAATCACTTGAATCATCAACGACCTCAGGCTTACGCGGTCCATCTCCACTCTCCGACCCCTCATCAGGTGGATATTCCGTTGACGATAGCCCTGTCCCCTTGTCTTGAAGATTGTCAACATCTCGTCCCGCCGTCGAGTCCCCACCTGGAGCGCGTGCCAACCGCCACTCATGAACTCTTACATAGACACCCCCATGTCTCACCAAAATCTGCTTCCCATCCTTTCCAATGACAATGCCAGGGCCGTGCCACTCACGACTGTTGTTTCGTTTGTAAAACACCTCCTGTCCACTCTGCACATCCGCAAGTTTGCTTGAACGTAAGTTGTGTCGCAAGGCCCTTGCCAAGCATTCCCCAGACTCGATTTTAACAAACTCCTGTCTTGCCAAGTGAAGAGCGTTTAAATTGTTTCTCACAATGTCTGATGCCGAAACAGATTCCAATGCTGGGGGATCATTCGTAAACACATTAGGCAATCCGGGGTTGTGACCAAAGACTAGTTGGTTAGGGGAAAAGCCTGTAAAGTTGGTTAGGGCATTCCTCGCTGACACTGCCCAGGCCAAAGCCACACCCAATTCACACTTGCTGTCTGCCATAATTTTCCTTACTATGTCACCGATCACTGCATTTAAACGTTCGCACACACCGTTGCTCCAGGGACTCTCCGCTGCGGTCGTCATAATTTGAATGTTGAATGCCTCACAAAGTGCCCTCATATCTTCATTGTTGAACTCTCATCCATTGTCCGTCAGGATCTTTCCAGGCGCGCCGAACGTAATAATCCAGCTCTGAAACACAGACTTGATAATGGTGGCTGCACGTTTATCTCCAATCACTGTTGCTGTACAATATCTAGTGGCCAAATCAACAACCACCAAAAAATATTTATTGCCCCAGGCCTTTAGGCCCATAGCATTGACCTCATTCAATTTAGACGCCATAGGCATGCTAACTATGGGACGTGGTGTAGCCCTCCTAAGTTTAAAACATACCTCACACTCCTCGGTTTTCTTTTGTACAGCCCGTTCCAGATCCAAACTCTCAATTCCTGCATCATTAATGAGTTTGACAAGCTTTGATGATGTAGGGTGTCCAAACTGCCTGTGAAGTTTCGAAGCTGTCTTCTTCACACCCCTCCCCTCCACATCAGCCAAAGAAATCATTCCCCCAAACATCCGTCCTAGTCACGCTGATATCGGCAACAAATAGTGACCTGAAGCTGACGCCTGTAGATCAATCACCCTTCCATGAATCTTGACCTGGTCTATAGCAAAGTTAATCAACATCTCTACCTTTTTCATCGAACGCCGGCTGAACAGTAATGGAATATTACAATCCACCACATCCGTCACAACTCTTGCACACATATTTCCAATAAAACAAGGCAACGTGACCCGCTTAAGGGAAGGACACCATCAGCAATGGTAAATGTGGAAATTGACTTCTCCTCCACAATTGTATCCCGTTCATAATCACTAAGGCTACCCAGAAAACCATTAAGCCAGCCAGTTCCACAAACCGTAGTAGAACACCCTGAGTCCAGTACTGCACAGCCCTTGGCCTCTTTCACAAGCATACTTAATTTAACATCAGTACCCCCGTCTCCAGCACAACCTAGAAATAATGATAGATATGCCGTCTCAGTTTCTCCCCCAATACTGCCACTCACAGCTGTAGAACCCCCACGACTTCCATTATTCTCATAAGCATCAGGACAGTACCTGACCCAATGGAATCGTGAGTCACATATGTTGCACCTTGTTACCCTACCGTCCATCCCTAGTGGATTCTGCTTCCTTGATGATGAACTGGGGTATCCTCTTGCTCTGGTTGACGGTCTGCCCCTGCGACCGCCTCGAAATCCCGATCTACGCCGTTGAAAACCACTGACATGTAATGCTTCTTCCGCCTTCACCCCACCATCACTCCGACTCTTCACCTCTTCACCCATAAATACTGGCTCACTTTTCACACTACAAACAGGCCCGGCTGGTACAGAATCCAACTGTGCACTGATATCCCGGCGAATATGCGGTTCAATGCATTTTTCATGTTACTGTAGGACACCTCCGTGATTGCAGACATCACCAATTGTTGCTCACTATCCCTCAATCGGCACGAAGCAAGCAACATAAACGCCATAACAGAATCCGGGAGGGTCATATCTTGTTTACTGAACTTAAAATATGTGTGTTCAAACACTGACACAAACTTTCAGATCTCCATATCACCACTTCGCCGAAAATTATATAACTCCTGGAATGCCGCAAATTGTCGGCGGCCTTTGTCCACCAAAAATAACCCATCAAGCTTTTCCAGTAAGGCAGTCACACCAGTCTCCTTTTTCAAATCTGCCACAACCATTTCAGACGGCGCTTGTCTGGTGCGCCCTTCCAAAGACAATTGGATAGCCAACGCCTGTTTGTCTTTATTTAACTCTGTCAGTTCACACCATATCTCAATGTCTTTTCTCCAAGTCTGATATTCCGACTCATCAACGAACTTCGGTGGCCACTTAGACGACGCCATGGTTCAGTAACTACCCTCTGCTACCAGTGTTAATGTTCGCTCACCTGGTGTATGTATACAACTGCCAGCTGCTGGCCAGCTGACCGCATATGACGGTTGCTTCCTGGTCCGCCATGACAGTGACGTCATCGCGCTTCATATACAAAACAGTTCACACTCGCACACATCAACATTGCCCATACTACCCCCACCCCTCCGCGGCCTTACTCCGCCTCAGTGCTACATAGTCCGCCACCCTAAACGTTTGTATCGTCTCGTCTCGTGTTGTGCGTTACTGTGATAAGTGATGGAATTCGTGGAATTTTTTACCATACCGTGCCTCTTACAATGGCTTCTCATGCTGGCCAGTGTGACAGTGATTTTGTGTATGGCTCCACCACCTCCTAAACGGCAGAGGAAAGTTCTCACCCTGGAAAAAACGAAAGAAATTTTGGAAAAGTTGGATGCGGGGTGGCCAATACGACGCGTATCTGAACATTTCGGTGTGGCCCGGACGGATGCTATTCGTGCATACCAGGACCAATATGGACAAACCTCTCGACGTATGTGCAGAAAAACTATGGCAAAGCCTAAATATCAAGACTTAAACCAAGCTTGCCTAAAGTGGTATCATCAGCAACATGGAAGTGGCGTCCTGGTAAGAGCGACGGACCTCAAAGCGGCGGCAGAGAAATTTCCCACTGAACTTCTGAACATCCCTGACTTTAAGGCTTCCGAAGGTTGGCTAAATCGTTTTAAACTTCGACATGGCCTTTCTAACAAGAAAACTCATGGCGAAGCTTTTGACGCCTCGGACGGGGGGGTTGACGAGTTTCGCGCTAAACTTAATAACTTGATTGAAAAGGAAGGGCTCACTCTCAATGAAATTTATAATGCTGACGAAACTGGGCTTTATTACCGCTCCCTCCCGACAAATACTTTAGCTGATGAAAAGGAGAAATCTGTACCAGGTTGCAAGATTTCCAAAACACGTGTTTCTGCGATGTGTGGTGCTAATGCAACAGGTACGCACCGTCTGCGCCCAGTGATTGTCGGCACTAATAAGGTTCCTCGTTGCCTGCGGGGAATTATGGATAGACTTCCAGTTGTTTATTTCAATTCTATGAAAGCCTGGTTCACCAGAGGGAATTTCTCAAACTGTTTTTTTAACCACGCTGTCAAGATTATCCAATATCAGAAGGAGTCCCTTGGCGTACCTAGAGAGAATGTGAAGGCACTCGTACTCCTTGACAACGCTCCAGCTCACCCATCTGAAAAGGAATTGGTAGGCGCTCATGGTCGGATTAGGCGTATGTTTTTGCCACCTAACACCACATCGATCCTCCAACCTATGGACCAAGGTGTAATCACCACCACAAAATGGATTTACCGCCGAAAGTTCTTGAGTGAGGTGATGGTAGTGTTGGAGGATGAAGAACTGGCTACTGGCATTGATACCCGGGGGGCTAGAACACTGGACAACCTGAAGAAGTACACCCTCAAGTCAGCCATCTTCAACTGGGCTCAGGCATGAAAAGACAAAGATAAGCACCTTAGAAAATGGGTGGAAGCGACTTCTGAAGGCAGAGGAGCCAATCGTGGACTTTGAGGGGTTTGAGGTGAATGATTTCCACAAACAATTGAAGAGTGCTGGAGAAACGATCGACGAGGATACAATTCACAACTGGTAAGTGACGAGGGTGACCCTGGCTACCAAACAATGACAGACCAAGAAATTGCAGCTTCTGTAGCTGCAGAAGCACAAGACGAACAAGATGACGAAGAGGAGAGTGAGGATGATGAGGACTTGCCTGACATTCCAAAACTTAACACAGTGAGGGAGGCTCTAGACCTTCTCATTGAATACATGGAGCACCCAAATGCCAACACTGCCTTATTCCGTCCAGAAACATCAACACTTCTTCGTGAGGGGCGTGACTCAGTCATCAAAGTGCAGCAGCGACGGCACTATAAACAAGCAACAATCAAGAGTTTCTTCCGCGCTACCAGCACCACCCTTTCACCCGACCCACAACCACTGGTAGTGCCAGCCACCTGGGATAGTGACCTCCAACATTGGCAAAAAAATACCAATCATGACTAAAAACAACTATCAAAGAAAACGTAAGTCTGTTGATATAAAATCGCAAAAGGACACTACCGCAGATTCTTCCCCCAAGTTTAGGTTCGGAAGTGTGAATGTGGGTACTATGAAAGGAAGGACAGGTGAGATTGCAGAGATGCTAGAGAGACGACGAGTTGATGTATGTTGTGCCCAGGAAACCCGGTGGAAAGGGGGGAGTGCGAGGTGGATTACAGGTAAAAATTAACGCTATAAGTTATATGGAAGGGAAATTAACATGGTACGGGAGGGGTGGGTTTCCTGGTGGCAGAGAGGTGGGCAGATTGTGTTATAGAAGTTAAAAGGTTTAATGAAAGTCGGGGCGAGAGTCATAGATGTTATATCAGCATATGCCCCCCAAGCAGGCTTAGCTAGAGATGTCAAAGAACGGTTCTGGAATGAATTACTAGGGGTGGTTGTCGGATGCAAGGAAGAGGAGGTAGTAATTGTGGGAGGAAACTTGAATGGACATGTCGGGGCAGGTGCTGACGGATACGAGGGCGTGCACGGACAACAGGGTTATGGCCGTAGGAACCTGGGAGGCGAATACATACCGTAAAGTGGGGTAACTTCGTACTGCGGTGACAACTTCGGACATCGGCGATAATAAGTAATTAGACATTGTCATTATATAATGGAAACGCTTTTTATTTTTATTTTTTTGTGGGGTCCGTTTAGAGAAATGGCAAAGGAAGAGCATGTAAAAGTCCTAGGGAAATGACATGAGTATATGTACACTAAAAAAATATTATATATATGACGAAAATATGTACATTTTTCGCTACCCTGCCAAACTTCTATCACCCTGAACAAATTTGTTTGTATGAATGATGTTGTGACTGATATCATTTTGTAGTAACATTACCAGAGACAACATCCACCAAAGGAAATTTGTTACACTTGTATAACGCTCTAGCTAGAACACTATCATTTAACCGATTGTGTTTAAAAAAAAAAAAATTGCTAACTTCGGACATGGAACAAAACAATCGTTTGTTATTATTTGCCCTATGAAAATCATTCATAATACTTGTCCATCATTAACATGGTGGTAAAAGATCAAATAATCATTCTCTGAGTCCAAAAACCCATAAAAATATGATAATATGCTAACCGATTTATGTATTTCGGATAATTCTGGATATATAATATATATAAATTAGGAGAGGCAAAATTATATCTTGTCCAAAAAAAAATTTATCTGCCGAAAGAAACACCAACAAATACGTTATACCTATAAAAATGCTCAAATTCATAAAAGTGTATATGCAGTGATATAGTATACATACCTATATATTTTCACTAGGCCTAGTTAATTTTTGAGTTATTGATTAGACAGCATTGGTTATTTTTCCTGCTCAATATTTTCTAAGAGTGAGCTCAATGCCTAACGAGAACAGATCCAAACAGAATATATGTTAACCATTGTATATAACCCCCTCCTATACTGATTATACAGGCCTAAAAGTATTGACTGTGCATTTTCCACTAAAACATCGGACAGGAATAAGCAGCAATAATAAAATATTCATATAAAATAGTAGGAGCCGAAAAATGAATGAAATAAGGCCACGAAAGTACGTCCGAAGTTCTCCTCCAGTTTGTCCGGAGTTATCCCAGCTTTCTTGGCAATCATTTTCCATAAGAAATCACCGTATGTCCGAAGTTATCCATACATGTCCGAAGTTTTCAACTTTTCAAGCAAATTTCGGACATCATTTAGGATAAGGATAGCTCTCTTATTATGGGGGATCATTTTAGGAGGCTTCCTGGATTACGGCGCACTATCACCATACATCACTTGACCTAGTTAAATCTCTATAATGTGTTTACACTCAGGAGAAATTGTTAAAAAACCTCGAAAAATTTCCGAAGTTACCCCATTTTACGGTACTGGAGCACTGTACTGCCACAGGGATGGTGGTGTGTAATACTATGTTTAGGAAGAGGATGAGCCATCTGATAACATATGAATCAGGTGGCTCCAGTAGCCAGATAGACTACTTCCTTGTCAGCAAATCTGACAGGAAATGGGTTAGAGACGTTAAGATCATACCGGGTGAAAAATGCATCCCCCAACACAAGCTCCTAGTACGTGATATGTGCCTAGGTAGAGTTCCTGTTAGAAAGAAAGTTCATTTGCCAAAAAGGAAAGTATGGTTGTTGGAAAAGGAGGAGTACAGAGACAGATTCCACAATGAAATGATGGAAATCGAAAGGAGAATGGGCGTTAGGCCAGATGTTGATAGCAAATGGAACTTTATAGAGTGCAGCCTCCTCGATACCACAGACAAAGTCTGTAGCAAAACAAAGGGGCCACCTAGACATAAGTTCTCCTGGTGGTGGAACAACGATGCCGAAGCTGCAGTCAGAGAGAAGAAATGTTTCAAAGTATGGAAGGAAGGTGGCAGCAAGGAAGAATACCTGTCCGCCAAACGTAATGCTAGAAGAGAGGTCTACAGGGCAAAGAAAACCATACAGGATAGCGTAATAGAACAAGTTTGCAGCACTAATAATACCAATGTAGTTTATAAATTAGCTAAGAATGTAAGGGACAGTAGCCAGGACGTCGTGGGTGCAAGATGCATAAATAATGACAGTGGCATGACTGTTTACACAGAAAAAGAAATCAGAGAGGAGTGGAAGGAGCATTATGAAAGACTGCTTAATGTGGAGTTTGAATGGAACAGGGAACAGCTTAGCACTGTAGTCCCAGTACAAGGCCCTCCGCCTTTGATAGGGTACGACGCTGTTAAAAGTGCTATAGATAAAATTAAGTCAGGAAAAGCCGCTGGGAGCTCCGGCATTGTCGCTGAGATGCTAAAAGCAGCTGGAGATATTGGGGTAAAATTGGTCACAGAGCTGATTAATGCTATCATAAAGGAGGAAAAAATCCCGATGCTTGGCAGGAAAGTGTTATAGTAAATATATATAAAGGCAAGGGTGACTCCTTAGACAGGGGAAATTATCGGGGTTTGAAAATGCTCGATCAAGTCATGAAAGTCAGCGAAAGGGTCTTTGAATGCATGATCAGGGAAAGTGTTGCTATCAGCGACATGCAGTTTGGATTTATGCCGGGACGTGGCACAACTGATGCTATCTTCACTCTTAGGCAAATGCAAGAGAGGTACTTAGAGAAAAACAGGGAGTTATACCTAGTTTTTGTAGATCTGGAGAAGGCCTTCGACCGGGTGCACAGGGAGGTAGTGCAGTGGGCTATGAGAAAACTTGGAGTAGAAGAGTGGTTGGTGCGTGTGATAATGAGAATATATGAGGGGTCACGGGCAGCAGTTAGAGTAAACGGGGGCCTGAGTGAAGAGTTCCCAGTGAAAGTTGGAATTCACCAAGGTTCAGTTCTGAGCCCATTACTGTTTGTCTTAGTCCTGGAGGCTCTGTCAAGGGAATTTAGGACAGGACTCCCATGGGAGATGTTATATGCAGATGATCTAGTTCTTATCACAGATAGTGCACAGGAAGCAGAGGCGAAGTTCAAAAGATGGAGGGAAGGTATGGCAAAAAAGGGTCTAAGAGTTAACATAGATAAAACAAAGGTCATGAATAGTGGAGTAGCGCGTGGAGCTATGGAAAGAAGCGGTGACTATCCATGCGCAGTATGTGGGAAGGGGGTGGGAAGTAATTCAATTCAATGTTGTGTCTGTAGTGACTGGGTACACAAGAGATGTAGTGGAGCTAGAGGACCTTTGACAAGAATCATAGACTTTGAATGTGCAGTGTGCAAGGGAGATCTTGTATTAAATGACCCGCCTGTCAGTGTTGATTTCGACAGTGTAACGCTGGAGTGTGTGAAAAAGTTCTGCTACCTGGGCGATACAGTTTCCGCTGGGGGTGGCGCTGAAGCTAGCTCCATTGCTAGAGTCAGAAGTGGCTGAGGAAAGTTTAGAGAGCTGGTGCCACTCCTAACCATGAGAGGGCTCCCACCCCACCTTAAAGGGAAGGTGTATACCTCGTGTGTTAGGAGCGCGATGACCTATGCCTCTGAGACGTGGCCGGTTAAAGTGGAAGATGTCAATAGAATGCAAAGGAATGAGAAGAGAATGGTGAGATGGATGTGTGGGGTTAATCTTAGGGACAGGGTATCGAGCGAGGAATTGAGAAGGCGTCTGGGCATTAGGAGTATCAGTGAAGTGATGCGCACGAGCCGACTTGGTTGGTTTGGACATGTGGAGAGAATGGATGATCAGAACTGGGTGAAGAAATGCCGCACTGTGAACTTGGGGGGAGCTGCGCGTAGGGGAGGACCTAGATGACGTGGGCTCGGGTACTCCGGTCCGATCTCAAAATAAAGAACTTGACAACAGAGGCAGCCCTTGACAAGGCCGCCTGGAAAGCTGCCATTTAGGATGTGAGACTGTAACCACAGTCTCTGTGGACAAACGGTCTTTAAACTTGTATGTACAGTATGTATGTATGTATGTATGTAGGCTATGTATGTATGTAGGCTATGTATGTATCAGCATCAAAGCCCTCTCATATGATCGATATGCCTTCTGATTTCACCAACTCCTCTACAGCTTGCCCCACTCAGTAGCCCTTGGCTGACCTAGGGGCAGAGGAGAGGGAGACAATGTAAAAGTTGTCTCCAAAAGGCCACTATGACAACACGGGAATCACCAGCAGAGACTCATCATAAGAGTAAGTTTTATTTATTTTATTTATTCTTCTTATTTCTTACTTTATTATTACTGTACACTATTATATTTTCTTACTTACCGTACATAATTTTCTTACTTTATTATTATTATTTCTCACTATTTTTTACTCTTCTTACTTTATTATTATTAATATTATTATTATTACTGTATTATTATTGTACAGTCAGGTCTCGATATACACGCATTTTTTATACACGGTTTCGTTTGGACACGGTAACATACATCTATCTATCTATATGCTAAGGCCCAATCCCCATTCTTTGTATTTTTATTTTTATTTTCCATTTTATTCTATTTTATTATTTTTGTTTTCTTAGGAGTGGCCGACTTAACCCCTTATTGGCAGCGCACGACATATGTCGAGTGAGATTTATATTTGGACTATGTGGCGGTGCACGACATCTGTCGACCGCCATTTTCAGCACGTAATGTTGCTGAGAGAGAGCTGAGCGGTGGGACGAGCGTAGTAACCTTATGACCGGTCCGCACGACCACCGTGGACCTACTGAACTGTATCCCACCTTCTTCCCCCCTCTCTCACTCGCTACACAGGGAATTATGTAAGGAAATTACCTTTTTTTAGGGTTTTTGCACTCGTGTTGCACGATCGTTGCAAGAGAACCAGTGGTCGTACAAGGATGGTTCGGGTGTCATTGGAAAGCTCTGTTTACGCCCTTTCAGGGATAGATACTTGTTTTACGCTCTGGCTCTTATTTAGGCATGAAAATAAGCACGGAAACAACCCTATTTAGGGTTAAAAAAAAACCCGCTGTGCGGTACGGTCAAATAGACCGCCTAGGCCGCCAATAAGGTGTTAAGACAGAGCAAGAACAGGGAAAACACAACACAAAATAAAACAACGAACAAACACAGATAAAACACAAATTTACACGCATCTAGGTCACCCAGAAGACCTAGAGACCAGGGTCACCAAGGTCGCTCCAGCACTTCCCCGGCCCCCGACCACCCGGAGAGGTTTCGATCTCGGCAGGCAGACATGCAGCTGAGCCGAAGACACAAGCCCGCCCACCACACTTACAGGCGCCTGATGGACTATTATCTAGTCCAACTTGCGCCCAACCAATTCCCCTAAATGACCACGTGTTCACTCAACTATTCACAAGCATTCTCCATTCATTCCTGTTTATTACCACTTCCTTTGCCTGATCTATAGTCATTCCTCTATCATCCAAAGCTTGTCTTACACATTATCTCCATCTCAATGGGGGTCTTCCTGCCCTTATATCTCCCCTTGTATCTGACTCACATATTCTATTTGTAAGCCTTTCATCTCCCATTCATTCAACATGACCATACCAGCTCAGCACCCTTCTGTCCACTCTGGCTGACAAATATTTCTGCTGCCCCACTCTCCTACGTATCTCTTCAGTCCTCAATCCGTCTCTGCAAGTAACTCCACACATACTCCTCAAGCAGCTCATTTCCATCACATCCAGCTTTCTTCTCTCCTTTTTCTTCAGAGCCCATGTCTCAGCCCCATACATCACTGTTGGCACAACAATTCCTTGATACATTGCACTTTTTACTTACATTCCGAGATTTCTCGTCTTCCACATACAGTCTGACCTGCCAATACGCGAGCTTTTAAAACGCGATTCACCTTATACGCGAGGAGGGGGTCGAATCATACCCAAAACTTTCAAAACGCGTGATGTACCTTTAAAACGCGAATCCGGGCCCGATATAAGGGCAATTCCGGGGAGTTCAGCTAATACGCGAGGCCCCCCACCATTCCGCGCCAGTTACGTAGGCACGCAGGGCATTGTGGGATACGCCAGTCTACCCTCAGTCCACGCTCGCGCAACAGCTGTCCGACTCGTGTTGGACATTTACTGTTAATTTTAAGGTGAGTTTATTATTATTGTTATATTTTCTTATGATTTGGATGTTTATGTATACATATATGTACCTTTTGTGGCAATTGACGGAGATAAATAGGCCTAAAGTAGACAACTTGGAGTCAGTGCCGCCCATATCGATTTATTCCCATATAATACTCTATTGCTAATACACGAATTTTCATTCCGCGCCCTCGCGTGTCGCCCATATTCTCGCGTATTGGCAGGCCAGACTGTACTTCCCATTGCTCCGAACACCTTCCTTCCTTCACACACTCTCTGTTTTACCTCCATTCCTGCTTATCATTCCTCCTAGATATTTAAAACACTCTACTTGTTCCAATATTTCCCCTTCCAGCCTCACATCTAGATTCACCCTATGATCACCCCTATTACACACAATTACTTTACTTTTATTGACGTTCACCTTCAGTTTCCTCCTTCCACAAACCACACCGAACTCTTTGACTAGGCCTACCCGCTGCAGTTTCTCCTCAGAATCCGCCACCAATGCTGTGTCATCAGCGAACAGCAACTGATTCAACTCCCAATTTCTACCATTCTTTCCTACTAAACCCAATCCTCTTCCCATAGTTCTCCTTTTCACCTCCCTCACCACACCATCCATAAACATATTAAACAGCCATGGTGAGATTTCACAACCCTGTCGCAAACCTACCTTTACCTCAAACCATTCACTCAACTCACCATTTCCTACTCTAACACATGCCCTGCTTCCTTCATAAAAGCTCTTAACTGCTTCTAACAAATGTCCTTCAATTTCATAAATCCTTAACACCTTCCACATTGCTTCACGATCCACACGATCATACGCTTTTTCCAAATCCATAAAAGCCCAAAATATCTCCATATGCTTCTCTAAACACTTCTCGCATAACTGTCTTACTGCAAACATCTGATCCACGCACCCTCTTCCCCTCCTAAAACCGCACTGTTCTTCTCCTATTGCAACTTCCGTACACTTTATTATCCTCTCTATCAACACCCTGCCATACAGCTTTCCAACCACTGACAATAAACTAATACCTCTATAACTTGAACACTCCTGCCGATCTCCCTTCCCCTTGTACAACGGCACAATATATGCACTCTTCCAGTCTATTGGTACCATTGACACAGCAAAGCACACATTGAAAAGCCTCACCAACCAATCTATTATCACATCTCCACCCTTCTTTATACACTCCACAGCAATACCATCCAAACTTTCTGCTTTTCCCGCTCTCATTTGTTTCACTGCTTCTTTCACCTAATTTTCCTCAAGCCTTTCATTCATTCAATGCCACCTGGGTAACCTATCTCCATCCACCACTGCTTCTCTTCCATCTCTTGCATTTAACAAAGATTAAAAATACTCGGCATATCTTTTCCTCACTTCAACTGGTTCCACTAGTAATTCTCCATTTGCATCTTTCACTGACTCTTCCCTCTTTTGTCCTTCTTTCCTTACTCTATTTACCTCCTTCCAGAACATCTTCTTTCGTTCTTCAAAATTCTCACTCAACCTTTGACCCCACCTTTCGTTTGCATCTTTTTTCGCTTCTCTAATTTTCCGTTTTGCCTCTCTCCTTTTCTCCTTGTACCTCTCCCATACCTCAACACTACCATCCTGTAAAACCCTCTCAAAACACTGTCTCTTCTCCTCAACTGCCTTTCTCACCGTATCATTCCACCACTCGCTTCCCTTCCTGATACCTCTGCCTCCTACTACCTCTGCACTTGCTTTCACTCCTTCCTTAAACTGTTGCCATTCAACCTCTAATTCTCTCTCTTCCATCCACTTTTCATTTAGTCTTTCCTTGTACTCCCTCTCTTTTGCACTCTTCTCTAACTCACTAACTTTTATTACCTCTCTTACTTCACGCTTGTCTCTCATTCTCCTGTAACTCCTAACTCTTAGCTTTCCCTCCACCAGGTAATGATCCGACATACCCTCCGCCTCACCTCTCATCACATTCACATCCAGCAGTCTACACAATCATTCCCTTGTCACCAGCACATAATCCATCAAAGCCCTCTCTACAATCTCTCCCCTCATAAGTCTTTGCCATGTGTACTTGTGTGTTGAGTGGTACTTGAAAAGTAGACAGAATGGATAAAAAACACCATCTGAGGAAGAGCACTTTATTGACAACGTTTCGCAGATAGCTTCATCAGGTCACTAACAAATGCGCGGTCTCTCGCGCTCTCTCTCTCTCTCTCTCTCATTTAACCTACCTTTGAAGAACTCCTCCCTCTTCTCTAGCTTTTCATACCTACCCCCTAAATTGCCCTCTTCCCTCGTTTCCGTTTTACAATTATACTAAGCTCTTCCCTACTCCAGCACCATACCCTTCCTCCCTTCCTCTCTCTCTCTCTCTCTCTGTCCATATTTCTATCATCACCACACCATAATGTCTCTATTGAATCTTCTGAAATGTGTATGAATATGTATTGGTTGTGTTACAATTTGTATTAATATTTATATTTTCTTTCATATTTAAGTGTATTCAAGATATATAATTATGTATACATGTAGCCTGTATAGCCATTAAGATTGATGAATGTGTAGTTCCTTCTCCTCTTTCCCATTAATATTATATGATCTTCTACACTTAATAGTTCCTACTACCCTCGCCGTCACACTCTTTGGACTCGAGATAGTTGTCTTCCAGACTCTCTTTAAGCCCCAGCTCACACTTATATGCCATCCACCTTTACTCTCCCCTGTCCTTTCAGATACCGCCCCTTTATTATCCTCCCTCTCTCTGGCTCTCTCTCTCTCTCTCTTTCCCCTTTTAATCCAACCTTGGGGAAAAAAAAAAAAAAAAAACACCCTCCCCTCTCCTTTATACCTGTCACACCTTCAACCCTACCCACTAAATGCGCCAATCCCTTGCTTTCGCTTTACAATTCAGCTAATCTCTTCCCTACTCCCGGCTTCTCTCTCTCTATGTTATTTATTGCTAGTACTGTACCACTATAAATTATATTAGCACTATCTTCACTGTTTTCATTATAATTGTTACAATTAATATTATCATCTGTATTATTTTTATTAATGTTATTTTTATTATTATTATTTTTATTATTATTATTGTTATTATTATTTTTATTATTATTATTATTGTTATAGTTATTTTTATTTCTTTGTACTAGTAGAGTTGTTACCCTGTACGCATGTTTGTATGTCTGTTTTTGCTAGTTCTTACTGATGTATTTGACCCATATATAGGCTCCGCCTCCCCTCCCCCCATGCTTCTGCCCCCTCCCTGTCCTGCCTCCTTCCTCCCTCCCAACCCCCACCTCCCTCTCCTCCCCCGCCACCTGTCTGGACGGATATTTAAGGCCTCCTATGTACCAGCATTTGTTAGTGACCTGATGAAGCTGTACTTGTGTATACACCTTTTTTTAAAGAACGTATTTCCTACACTCAATCTGCAATCTCCACATAAATTTTTCAGTCTTTCTCCACTCTCATTTACACCATCCACACCAGAACTACCGATGACTCCCTCAACAGGCTCATTTCCAACCCAAGCATTTAGGTCCCCTAAAACTATAACATTTTCATTTTCATCAAACCCTTGTAAACAATCTTTCAAATCCTCCTAAAAATCCTCTCCACCTCGTCTAATTTCCTTTCACTTCCTGGCCCATAAGCACTTACAAAAACCCACCTTTCACCCTTAACCCTCCTGGCCCAGGCTAGCCCTCCTAATGACAGTGCGGGGTACCCGGGCGATCTGGCCGAAAAACGTCTAGGCCTAGGCTACCGTATTTTTGTTTATTTAAACTGCTAGAAATTTCCCACGCATCTATAAACGTAGTGCGGTTTTCAATCTGTAGACTGGCATTAAGTAGAGCTCTGTAAGTCAACTGGTTCAGTTGTGATGACGATTTCAGTGGAGCGAATTTTCCGCGATGTTGACAATATCAGAGCTTTTCAGACACTAATTTCGTCTGACGTCACAACAATAACATTGATCCGACGTCTCCTTATTGTTTTCGGAGGTGCGGTGACGCAACGATCGGCTTTGTTTACATGCGTCGGACGCACGGCGTTCAGACCAAGCTGAATAGGCTTTCAAGCTTACAGATTTTAACAGGACACCCGGGTTACTGCCCATCTTCCGCGGTGTCATTTTAACATGCTGCCCGGGCCAGGAGGGTTAAACCGCATTCGCACCCACATTAGCCTTGATGAAACCTCTTTCCACTCTTTTATAAACTCTCTCAACTCCTCCTTCACAATAATAGCCACTCCCTCTTTCCCACGGACTTCCTCATATACTCCAGACTTTCTACCTATCACATTTCCAAAATCCACTTCTCCCTCTCCTTTCATCTTTGTTTCATTCAGTGCAAGCACATCATACTTCCTTCTTTCAAATAACCTTCCAATGTCCTCTCGCTTCTCATTCGTACATCCTTGCACATTAAAGCTCCTATTCTTAGGGCCTGGGACCCCGAACACGTTCCCTCGCCCCTATCTCCATCTCGTTTTTTGGGTAGATTTATTTAAGGAGAGAAGGATAACAGGCTCCCCGCCCCCGATCCCCTTTAGCCGACTTCTATGTCTCGCAGGAGAAAACATACATACATACATACAATTTTAAGACTGAGTTCTCCACACATACGTGCAGTTTCAGTCTCTTGACCTAATGGCGAGGTTCCAGGCAACCCTGTTAAGGGCTGCTTCACTTGTCAAGTTTTTGGATTTGAGATCGGCACGTATAGTCCGATCCCAGGTCTTCCTCGGTCCACTCCTTGGTGCAGCTCCCTCCACAATCACAGACCTGCATTTTTTCACCAAATTTTGTTCATCCATTCTCTCCACATGTCCATACCATCCCAGTCTACTTGTACGCATCACTTCGCTAATACTCTTTATATCTAAATGTCTCCTCAGCTCAACATTTGTTACCCCCCAGGGCAGGGGTTGGCAACCTGTGGCTCAGGAGCCACATGTGGCTCTTTCAGGACACTTCTGTGGCTCCAGAAGCTTCAAAAATAATAATTCTTCCTTCAAAACGAAGGCATCATAAAACAAATTCAAGGCAATATTAGATTTGTTTATTCAACTTCAAGAAGATCTATAGGTATCAAAAGTTATGATTTATAGAAATGGGACACCTTTGTCTTTCATAAGTTTTGTGAATACAAGTACTGTATATTGAACAATATCACTGTAAAATCATCACAGGATGCACAGCTACTACACCCACAGATCACCTACATCAAGAAACCAAAGTCCTAAAAGTCAAAGATCATCTTGACATGAGGCACTCAATTCCTGGTAGCAGCCTCCACGAATCAACGCCACCCCTACACTACATGGCAACACACCCACAGACACCAAGAAATATCAAAACAACACCCAGCACACGCTATCACACACAAATACTGTCTTCTCTCCCTCCCTGCCCACCCCAAACCAACTTCCGGAAGCACATCCATACTCATTCACTCGCCGTTCCATCCACTCACTCATAGACAACACGCAGCTGCAAGCACGACCTCCCGAATCCATCCTTCTGAATCCTCCCTTCCTCGCGAGGACAGAGTCCACCTATGCGGACACCATCCAGCTCTTCTGAGCTATCAGAAGAGACTGGATGACTCCGTCGTCGACACCTGCCCGGGTTGTAACACAGCACCCCATACCATAAAACACATCATAGAAGACTGCATTTCACACAACCACTTACGCCAACAACACAATTTACACTATTTGAGAGCTCTGTGGGAGAGCCCAACCGTGGCCATGGCCTTCCTTAAGGACTCGGGGCTGTTCGGCCAGGCAGCTTAGGGAACAACAACAACAACAACATATCACTGTAAATTGTTTAGTTCAGAAGTAGGGCATATTCTCTTATTTCTGAAGTACTGTAGATTTCGGTTTATGAGACCAAATTTGTTTTGTATTGTGGCTCCGACAGTACAACATTTTTGTGAAACTTAGACAAATTGGCTCTTCTAGCTTCAAGGGTTGCTGACCACTGCCCCAGGGGGTAAGGGGGCCTTCATCTAATAGTGGAGGAAAAAAATAATATGCCTCACGCATCCTACTGCGTGTTGTACAAGGCGGCTAATAGGGGGGGATGGCGATAGACTTGTGGACCAACAGCCATTACAAGACAATAAAGTCTTTATCTTAGCACTGTCTTGGTATGGCACTGCCGAGGCTGGTGGGGTGCGGATAGGTGCCACAGGGGACTGAGTCTTACCCAGGGTTGCCAGGTGGCCGATTTTTCGGCCAAATTGCTCAAATTTGGCCGAATTTCAAATCGTCTGGCCAGAAAAAAAGTCCCCCTTTCCGGCAAAACAATTTGGCCGAATTCCGTGAATTACATACTGTACTGTTTGTAATTCTCCAATTGTGAAATTTATTATCATAAAATTGTGAACAGTAGATACGCAAAGTATGCCACACTGTTTTCTTCCCTCCTCTCCACTCCTCCCGTGACTCATCTCCTCCTACCCTCCTCCACAACCTCCCGTTGTCCTTCTCTTCCACAGACAGGTCCAATACGAAGCATCGCCAATCTAGCAATAGTACTTCCTTCAAACTTCATTGCTATATTCTTAAAACCGTATTGCTATTGGTGATTATTCTTATGTAAACTGTGAATTTATAATAAATTCCGACATATTTTCCTATTCCTGGAAGACTCTGTACATGTATTACCTCTTAAATCAACGAATTTGCTTTTCTGACACTGTATAACAAACCAAGCCTTTAAAATAGCTCAAATTTATAACATGGTAATCCTGATTATACGAGCGCGTCTTGGCGGTAAAGAACAGTTCTCTCCGAGCCACTTATTTTGATAGTTTGATTGGAATTTTTCGTGTTTAATCGACTGTTGTGCCCAGTGCCTATTGATTAATAATTGCCTTAATTTTTTACAAAATTAGTTGGCCGAATTTGGCCGGGAGAGCCATAGTGAACCTGGCAACCCTGGTCTTACCTGGGCGCCGTTTGGCACCACACCTGTGTCGGCAACAGTGTTTGCATGTTGGAGCAGTGTTGGGGCAGGACTTTATTGTTCTATAGTCCAATTGCCTAATATACAGTAGAGTCTTGTTATGGTGCTGTCTTTTTGTAACACTGTTAAGGCAGATGTGGTTGCAGATACTGCAGGTGCAAGTGCTGCAGGGGGACTCTGTTGAGTCTTGCTTTGGCACGGTTAGCACTATACCAACATCAGCCACAGTGATGATTTGATGGGGCAGTGCTGTGGCGGGACTTTATTGTACTACAGTACACTCCAACTACTGAAAGGCAACCCCGTCTGAGCCGTTACAATGCATGTAATGGGAAAATGACGTTAAACCAATGTATGTATGTATGTACCGTAAACTGGGGTACCTTCGGACATTTTTCGAGTTTTTTTAACAATTCCTCCTGAGCGTAAACACATTATAGAGATTTAACTAGGTCAAGTGATGTATGGTGATAGTGCGCCGTAATCCTCCTAAAATTATCCCCCATAATAAGAGAGCTATCCTTATCCTAAATGATGTCCGAAGTATTCTTGAAAAGTTGAAAACTTCGGACATGTATGGATAACTTCGGACATACGGTGATTTCTTATGGAAAATGATTGCCAAGAAAGCTGGGATATCTCCGGACAAACGGAGGAGAACTTCGGACGTACGTTCGTGGCCTTATTTCATTCATTTTTCGGCTCCTACTATTTTATATGAATATTTTATTATTGCTGCTTATTCCTGTCCAATGTTTTAGTGGAAAATGCACAGTCAATACTTTCAGGCCTGTATAATCAGTATAGGAGGGGGTTTTATACGATATTTAACATATATTCTATTTGGATCTGTTCTCGTTAGGCATTGAGCTCACTCTTAGAAAATATTGAGCAGGAAAAATAACCAATGCTGTCAAATCAATAACTCAAAATTAACTAGGCCTAGTGAAAATGTATAGGTATGTATACTGTACTATATCACTGCATATACACTTTTATGAATTTGAGCATTTTTATAGGTATAACGTATTTGTTGGTGTTTCTTTCGGCAGATAAAATTTTTTTTTGACAAGATATATGCCTCCTAATTTATATATACTGTAGTACATATCCAGAATTATCCGAAATACATAAATCGGTTTGCATATTATCATATTTTTATGGGTTTTTGGACTCACAGAATGATTATTTGATCTTTTACCACCATGTTAACCCTCCAGCCCCGGCTATGTATTATATATATATTCCCCGAAACCCGGGGGTTTTGGCCGAAAAACGTCTACGCCTAGGCTACCGCATCTTTGTTATTTGGCTTGCTTCCGCATTCCCGTTCATCCCCAAGCGTAGATGTGTTTCGTACCTGTAGAATGGCGTTAAGTAGAGCTCTCTAAGTCAACTGGTTCAGTTGTGATGATGATTTCATTGGAGATAACTTTATGGCAAAAACAGCCACTTTACACTACTTTTCGATACTTAACAATAACATACAGGCACACACGAACAAGCGACGCACTCCTTCTTGTGGCCGGAGATGCGGGGCGTCGGTCCAGCCGGCTGTTGTTTACATGTGTCGGACGTACGCCTCGCACACCAAGCTTACAGGCTTTGAGCTCATGGGTGTTTAACACTTCCTACCCGGTCTGCCTTAGGTAAGGACAGCTCGAAAGAAGGGCCGCTACCCGGTAAGCCTTACCTAAGGCAGCAGCTTAATAGCCTAATTAAGCTTGGTCTGAACGCCGTGCGTATGACGTATGTCAACAAACCCTAGCGTTGCGTCACCGCACCTCCGAAAACAAGAAGGAGAAGACTCTTCAATGTTATTGTTCTGACGTCAGACGAAATTAGTGTCTGAAAAGCCCCCATATTGGCAACATCTCTGCAATATTGGCTCCACTGAAATCGTCATCACAACTGAACCAGTTGACTTACAGAGCTCTACTCATCGCCAAAATACAGATTGAAAACCGCACTACGATTATAGAGGAGTGGGAAAGTTCTAGCAGTGAAAATAAACATAAATACGGTAGCCTAGGCCTAGACGTTTTTAAGCCATTTCGCCCGAGTACGGGCGACCGTCCTTAGTTAAGACTGCCCGGGTAGGAAGGGTTAACCCTTCCTACCCGGGCTGTCTTACCCAATGACGGTCGCCCCTACCCGGGCGAAATGGCTTAAAAACGTCTAGGCCTAGGCTACCGTATTTATGTTTATTTTCACTGCTAGAACTTTCTCACTCATCTATAATCGTAGTGCGGTTTATCTGTATTTTGGCGTTGAGTAGAGCTCTGTAAGTCAACTGGTTCAGTTGTGATGACGATTTCAGTGGAGCAAATATTGCAGAGATGTTGCCAATATGGGGGCTTTTCAGACACTAATTTCGTCTGACGTCAGAACAATAACATTGAAGAGTCTTCTCCTTCTTGTTTTCGGAGGTGCGGTGACGCAACGCTTGGGTTTGTTGACATACGTCGTACGCACGGCGTTCAGACCAAGCTTAATTAGGCTATTAAGCTGACACCTTAGGTAAGGCAGACCGGGTAGCGGCCCTTATTCCGAGCTGTCCTTACCTAAGGCAGCCCGGGTAGGAAGGGTTAAGAGCCCTTCCGGGTAACTCGGGTGTGTTTTTTATGGGTGTTTAAGAGCCCTTCCGGTTCTGAAGGGTTAATGATGGACAAGTATTATGAATTATTTTCATAGGGCAAATAATAACAAACGATTGTTTTGTTCCATGTCCGAAGTTAGCATGTTTTTTTTTAAAACACAATCGGTTAAATGATAGTGTTCTAGCTAGAGCGTTATACAAGTGTAACAAATTTCCTTTGGTGGATGTTGACTCTGGTAATGTTACTACAAAATTATATCAGTCACAACATCATTCATACAAACAAATTTCTTCAGGGTGATAAAAGTTTGGCAGGGTAGCGAAAAATGTATATATTTTCGTCATATATATATTTTTTTAGTGTAAATATACTCATGTCACTTCCCTAGGACTTTTACATGCTCTTCCTTTGCCATTTCTCTAAACGGACCCCACAAAAATAAAAATAAAAAGCGTTTCCATTATATAATGACAATGTCTAATTACTTATTATCGCCGATGTCCGAAGTTATCGCCGATGTCCGAAGTTATCACCGCAGTACGAAGTTACCCCACTTTACGGTATTCTATCCTGTAGCCTGGCCCCACACATCCATCTCACCATTCTCATCTCATTACGTTCTATTCTGTTGACATCCTATACTTTAACGGCCAATGTTTCTGAGGCATACGTCATTGCACTTCTAACACATGGGGCATACACCTTTCCCTTCAGGGGGAGAGGCATTTTAGCTTCTCATGGTCAGAATTGGCAGCAGTTCTCTGAACTTCCCCCAGGCACATCTAATTCTAGCAACAGTGGCAGCCTCGGCCCCACCACAGGCAGAGATGGTATCTCCTATGTAACAAAATTTGTCCACCAGCTCCAATGACTCATTTCCAAAATTCACAGCCACAGGATCATCACTTAACACAAGCTCGCCTTTGCACACTACGCACTTAAATTTCTCTATTTCTGACTTATCCTTCGGAAGGGGTCCCTTTATTCTACTACAGCGCTTACTCCCATGGTGCACCCAGCGTCGACAGATGCTACATTGAATCGCGTTAGCGCCCACACCCTTTCCACGCACTGCACATGGGTATGCACCGCTCTTTTCCACATTACCTTGTCTCAATCTACATGCATAACCTTGCGTACGTCGTGTATACACGTAAGTTGATGTCAAACAGCGTGGCTGTGGGGGCAGCAGGCCCCACTTATAATACTAGGATAGGTTAGGTAAGGTTGTTAGGTTAGGCTAATGTCCTTTCGGTAATTTTTACCAAAACTACCACTAATTATTTCTTAATATTTGAAGGCTAGTATAGAATAAGGATGTTGCAAAGATTATATTAAAATGTGTTTCAATCTCCGGAGATACATTTTATGTGCACTATATAAAGTACTGTAAAAAAAAAAAAATCTCCCTATTGACGGCAGTGAAACTCTTATTAGCCCCTTACTGTTAAAATAGATGCTGATTTTAATTTCATGGGGGGTGAGGGGGGCAAAGCCCCCCTCAACCCATCCTGTATCCAAAGGCAAAACAAATTATATATTACTCTGAAAATTACTTGCATCTGAGTGTTTTAAGATCGTTGGATAATGGGAGAAATAACATTGGCAAGAATGTAGTTACCGGGTGTACCGCCCGTCTTGTTTACACTACGCGGATGCTCACCATCATGTTCCCGTCTATTTTGACTGCCTTTGGATACACAAATACATTACCATAACCAAATAACCTAACCTAACCTAACCTAACAATCTCAAGCACTCACCCGCCTGTGGCCTAGACAACATAAGCAACATACACCTCAGACACCTGGGACCACAAGGCATACAAACACTCACTAACATATCAAACTACAGCTATTCACACAACACAATACCAGACATTTGGAAGCATGGTATCATCATCACATTCCCCAAACCCAACAAAGACCCCACGCTACCCTCCTCGCACCGCCCCATCACACTCCTTTGCTCCCCCTCCAAAGTCATGGAACGCCTAGTATTACAACTAATTACACCCGACCTACCCCTAGCTCCAACACAACATGGCTTTAGGCCACTGCACTCCACAAACACTCTTCTCACAGACCTTACACAAAGAGCTTTTGACGGCATCAACTCGGCTAGACCACCACACAGATCACTATTAGCCACACTCGACATTAGTAAAGCCTTCGATGCCATCCCCCGCCACAACCTAACAAACAAAATCTACAACACAAACATGCACAACAACACAAAAAGGTGGCTGGCCAACTTCCTAGCAGGCAGATGTGCACACGTATCTTTTGCCGGTCAGTCATCTAAAATCAGAAACTTTCCAAACGGAGTCCCACAGGGATCCGTCCTATCGCCCGCACTCTTCAATCTGTACATGCACGATATAACTACACCCAATACTCCCCAAATAAACTTAGCCTCCTATGCAGATGACATAACACTCACATGCACACACCATGACCCAAGAAGAGCAACAGATCTCCTTCAACCCTATCTCAACACACTACATGGCTGGTGCACTACAAACAGACTGAATCTAGCCCCAGCCAAATCCACCGCAACCCTGCTCACAAGCTGGACAGGTGAACACGAATACATCCCTCAACTCACCATAAACAACACACCCCTAACACATACACACACACACAAAATCCTAGGAGTAACATATGATACTCATATGACATTCAAACAGCACACCACAAACATTAAAAAGAAACTGACACCCAGACTTAACGCCCTCAGGTCACTTGCTCACACAAAATTTGGACACAACAAAGAAACTACCACCACAGTATATAAACAATACATAAGATCAGTAATGGAATACGCAAGCCCAGCCTGGGCTTCTAACCTAGCTGAAACACATCATAAGACCTTACAGACTATCCAAAACAAAGCCCTGAAGATCATTACAGGCTGCACAGCTACTGCACCCACAGATCATCTACATCAAGAAACCAAAATCCTCAAAGTCAAAGACCATCTGGACATGAGAGGCACTCAATTCCTGGCAGCAGCCTCCACGAACCAAGACCACCCACTAAACTACATGGCAACACACCCACAGACACCAAGAAATATCAAAACAACACCCAGCACACGGTATCACACACAGTTATTGTCCTCTCTCCCTCCCTGCCCACCCCGAACCAACTTCCAGAAGCACATCCATACTCATATCTCTCGCCAATCCATCCACTCACTCACAGACAACACGCAGCTGCATGCACGACCTCCCGAAATCCATCCTTCCGAATCCTCCCTCCCTCGCGAGGACAGAGTCCACCTGGCCAGGCTGAGATGCGGACACCATCCAGCTCTCCTGAGCTATCAGAAGAGACTGGATGACTCCGTTGTCGACGCCTGCCCGGGATGTAACACAGCACCCCATACCATTAAACACATCATAGAAGACTGCATTTCACACAACCACTTACGCCAACAACACAACCTACACTCAATGAGAGCTCTGTGGGAAAGCCCGATCGTGGCCATGGCCTTCCTCAGGGACTCGGGGCTGTTCGGCCAGGCAGCTTAGGGAACAACAACAACAACAACAACAACCTAACCTAACCTAGTATTATAGATATATAAGTATTTATTTTATTATGTTGTATGTCGTTAGTGGTACACCCGGTAACTACATCCATCCCATAACATTTTCCGAGGATTGTAACTAATTTCAACTACTGTATAATGATGCAAACTACCGGTACCTAAAACCAAAAAGAAAAACCATGGGAAAATTAGTGGTAGTTTCTGTAATATTTTCCATCCTTTCAAAGGGGCATAGTAAACACTAAGATATACCCGGTCAGAGGTAGGTGATACGCCCGATAACACAACTTGGTTTAGTTCTAGTTTCGGTTTCACTGTTTCACAGCACACTCATTTATTTCTATGGCTTCTATAAATTTGTCATTCCTATAAATGTCAGTAGCGGCGCAAATGGAATTAAAATGACTGTACTGTCAAAAAGTTAATATTTACCTCCTGTTATCCACAGCCAAAGCTGAAGATTGCGGAGTAAATACCGCAGACTTCATCGTCTTTTTACCGGCGGCCGTCAATCTTTTATTATTTTAATACCAAACCAGCGGGGATGTGGGGGCAGCAGCCCCCACCTATAATACTAGGGTAGGTTAGATAAGGTTGTTAGGTTAGGCTAATATTACCCCTTATTTTCGTTTTTTACCCAGCAATTACCTTGATCTTCATAGCCCTCCCCACGAGTGGGGGCCGTATTTTTAGATTGTTGGATAATGGGTAAATACTAATTTCCGCCAGTCCTTAGTACAAAACAACACTGTCGGCTATATTAAAGAAAACTGAGAAAAACAAAAACTCAAATGCTAAATTTGCTGTGGAACCAAAACTAGAATTTTACCCACAACTCTTGCCGAAATATCCGGTACGATTAGGAGTAGTGGGAGTACATATTATTTCCATTATGTGTATTGGAATTCCATATTTAAACCCACTATCTTGTAGTTTGAAAGATCCTCTACACCTTGATATACAATTCAGTATGTGGCAGAATATGTAAAAGTGTACATAAGTAGGGTCCCCATTTGTGCGTGTCCGAGCTGTGCGTTTCACGAGTTGTGCGAGCTACCAAAAATATTAATTTAATAATTCCAAACTGTGCTAATATTGTTCGAAGTGTGCGAGCGCCGGAATAAAGGTAAGTAAATCCGTGGAGAAACCCAAATGTACGAGTTTCTTCACAGCTGTGCGAGATACATCATGCGTCACAGGCAGCTTCTGCGCTGCTTGGGTACCGGGTGGGAGGGGGTAGTCGGCCATATTTGTTTGCCCCCGCTCTAGTGCACGCATAGCTCCGTGAGAAATTTGTATACCTTGAGCGGCTGACCATCACACTGGAACTAAAGCAGAAAGTTATCGAGTTAAAGGATGCTGGAAAAGGAAATTCAGTTGTAGCCAGGCAGTTGGGACTTACCGAGTCGAATGTTAGATCAATTTATAAGAAAAACGGAGACGGGGACGGAGACGGGGCTGGGGCCGGGGTAGCATAGCTGCACTCACCCTGCCGCGGGGGTTTGCCTCGGAGCCCCCTAGCTTAAACCTCCAGCCCCGGCTACGCATTACATAAATATTCCCCGAAATCCGGGGGTTTTGGCCGAAAAACGTCTACGCCTAGGCTACCGTATCTTTGTTATTCTGACTGCTTCCGCATTCCCGCGCATATGACAAGTCATATGATATTATATATTTAGATTTCAGTAAAGCTTTCGACAGAGTCCCTCATGAGAGATTGATGAGAAAGGTTGAGGCATATGGAATAGGAGGGTCGTTGTTGGGATGGATTAGGTCATGGCTAATTGGTAGGAAACAGAGAGTCAGCATAAATGGTACCAAGTCAGAGTGGGGAGCAGTCAAAAGTGGTGTCCCCCAGGGATCGGTATTAGGTCCCCTGTTGTTTCTAACTTTCTTATATACGGTATTACATAAATTACCTAGATTTAGGTATAACTAGTAGGATAAGTAAATTCGCAGACGATACTAAAATGGGCAAATCAATTGATTCAGATAGCGATATAGAGTGCCTCCAAAGGGATCTAGATACTTACAGTTTCTTACAGTAGATCCTCTGGAAAAAGGCAAACTATGCCTGTGTATCCAGCTCAGTACCAGTACTTGCACTGCTGCGGTCGTTCACGGTGTTGGCGGCGGCGGTAGCAGACACAACATTTTTACTATTCTGTATTTTTGTTTTATAATCAAACTTCAAATCTTGTCTTCCCCATGCTTTATCAAGATTACTTTCAAACTCCCTTATTGATTCGGAATCGACTACATACTGGGGCAGTGCGTTCCACTCATTTACCACTCTATCACAAAATGAGTTCTTTGCCTTCTCAAGCCTATTTCTTTCTTTGTAAATTTTCTTAGAGTGTCCTCTCGTTCTTGTTCCCTCCCGCATCAAGAAGATACCTTCACACACATCCTCATCGTACTTTCCTGACACTATCTTAAAAGTCTCTATCATATCCCCTCTCTTTCTCCTATATGCCAGTGTCGGAAGCTCCAGTGTCCTCAACCTCTGCTCATAGCCCGCGTTCTTCAACGTTGGTACCAGCTTGCTAGCTCTCCTCTGCACTTTCTCCACTGCTTCTATATCCTTTACCATATATGGAGCCCACACCTGGTTCGCATATTCCAGGTGCGGCCTAACCAGCGCTGCATAGAGATTCCTGAAGATTTCTTCGTCAAGTGACACAAATGTCCTCCTTATCAGCCCTACAATTCTATTGGCTTTGTTTATCTTTTCCACTAAATGTTCTGAGAAATTTAACTTATTGTCTATCACTACTCCTATATCCTTTTCTGCATTCACTTCCTCCATCGCTTCATACATACTGTATCCTACCTTGTCTATCTTGCTGGTCCCAATCCGCATGTACTTGCATTTTTTTGGATGAAAAGGCATTAACCAATGTTCAGACCATCCCTTCATGCCCTCCACATCTCCTTGAAGCAAACCCATATCTTCCTTACTCCTCACTCTTCTATACAGCTTAGTGTCATCCGCATACAGGTATACCTCACTTCCATTAGTTATAACTTCAGGCAAGTCGTTGATAAATATAACGAACAGCAGTGGTCCCAACACAGATCCCTGAGGTACCCCACTTGTAATTTCCCTCCACCCCGAGCCTATTCCATTCACCAGTACCCTCTGTTTCCGATCTTTCAGGAAGGCTTCTAACTTTCTCTATTAACCTTTTATGTGGGACCTTATCGAAGGCCTTCATAAAATCGCAATATACCACGTCTATTACATCACCATCTTCTAGAATTTGCATCCAATCATCTACCACCTTAATTAGCTGTAGTACCGTCGACCTCCCCGGCAAGAATCCGAACTGTCTCCCACTGAAAAGTTGGTTTGACTTCATATGATCCATTATTCCTTCTCTAATTACCGTTTCCATTAGTTTACACACAACACTTGTCAAACTGACGGGTCTATAATTCCCTGGGTCATTTCTCTTTCCCTTCTTAAATATAGCTGTTATGTTCGCCTCTCTCCAGTCCATCGGGATTTGTCCTGTATTAAACGATATCTCAAATAAAATTTTCAATGGCTCTACTAACATCTCCCCTCCTTCCTTTATGATTCTTGGGTGTATCCCATCTGGTCCCGGTGACTTACTTCTGTTAATTTTTTCTATAGCCCTTCTTATTCTAGCATGGGAAAACTCTATTAGTTCCAGTGCCGGTGCCTGTTTGATGGGATACCTTACATGAATGGTCAGTAAATTGGCAGATGAAGTTTAACATTGACAAATGCAAGGTATTAAAGATAGGGAAGATGCAAACAAATGTTATATAAACTAGCTAATTAAAATTAGAAAATTCAGACTGCGAGAAAGATCTAGGTGTGTTTGTTAGCAATGATTTGAAGCCTAGAAAACAGTGTATAAGCGTTCGTAATAAGGCAAACAGGATTCTCGGGTTAATCTCTAGGAGTGTGAGTAATAGAACTGCTGATGTTATCTTAAAACTTTACTTGTCATTAGTGAGACCCCATATGGATTATGCTGTCCAATTTTGGTGTACTTATTACAGAATGGACATAGATTCATTGGAGAGAGTACAGCGTAGAATGACAAAAATGATCCAAAATATTAGAAATCTTCCGTATGAAGAAAGGTTGAAGAAATTAGGTTTACATTCGTTAGAGAGACGCAGAGTTAGAGGGGATATGATAGAGGTGTTCAAGTGGGTTAGTGGGATTAACAAAGGGGACATGACAAATGTACTTAAAGCTCAGTGATAGCGAAAGAACTCGTACCAATGGTTTCAAATTAGATAAATTTTGTTTCAGAAAAGATATAGGCAAATATTGGTTTGGTAACAGAGTTGTAGATGGGTGGAATGGACTACCAAGTGCTATAGTGGGATTAAAATCGGTAGGGAGTTTTAAGATAAAATTGGATAAGCATATGGACGAGAAGGGTTGGGTGTGAAGGGGGATCAGCCGGGTTGGGCCAATCAGCGCTCTGCAGACCCCGTAATCCTGCATTAATCTCTAACCGTTTTGGTAAGATGATCCTCAGGGTATTAGAGTGTTGAGCCTGTAATTGGGGTTGTGTGGGACAGGGATCTGCCTTGCTTAGGCCAATCGGCTTTCTGCAGAATCCCATTTTCTTATGTTCTTATAAGCAGCAAGTTATAGCCTATGACTGGTAGCAGCAATGGTAATAGCGGTGCCTAATGTAATGACAAGAACATTTCTGCAGCAAAACCCCAAAAGCTTAGTGGTAGGCTACTGGTAAACATATCGCCCAGAGCTCTCTTAACCCTTAACACCTTACGAGCGGCCTATGCGGTTTATTTATGTGTACCGCCCAGCGGGGTGTTTTTAGCCAAAATAGGGCTGTTTACGTGATCATTTTCATGCCTAAATAAGACCCAGAACGTAAAACAAGTACCTATCCCTGAAAGGGCATAAACAGAGCTTTCGAATGACACCATAACGATCCTTGTAGGATGGATAGTTTTCTTGCAATAACCGTGCAACGCGAGTGCAAAAAGCAGGTAATTCGGTACTTTCGGTACATAATTGAGTATGTAGCGAGTGAGAGAGGGAGGAGGGAGCTGAGATTTGTGTCAGTAGGTTCGCCGCGGTGGTCTGGAGCAGTCATACGCTCGCTAGTCTCCTGCCACCACTTGTCTCTCTCTCTCAGCCGCATTACGTGCTGAAATTGCCACTCGAGTTATGTCGAGCGCCGCCACATAGTCCAGCTTTATTTAACTCGACTTATGTTGCGCGCCGCTAGTTATGGGTTAAAAAGCGGCTCACCACATAAGTCGAGTTGAAAAAACTGGCAAAAAACGGGTGAAAAAAGGATGGAAATCGAGTGAAAATGGGTGGGATAGTAATGATCCATACATCCGACATCTGTGGCCTCCCGGCCCACACTAACTCCAGTTCCCCCACCGCGCGTGAGGATGACAGTGTAACCAATAGTTCGCTAAAAGTGAGCAAGGTAGCAAAATCAGCTAAACTTCCATCTTCGAGGTAACACTGTCAGTGCTCCACGAGTGCTACGTAGCTATATGTGGCGTCATTGTGTAGCGATTTCCACCTAGTTTTCGGCGCAATACAGTTCCTTTCATACTGATGGTTGATATAGCAGTCAGAACGGCCCAGAAAGGCCCAAAACGGCCACAGAGCACCCGCTAGAGGAGGGTTAAATGAGGAAAGGTTGGAGATTGAGACCACAGAATCAGGAAGGGAACGCCCACTAGACTACTCCTAATCTTACCGAGGTACCCCCACAGTCACCGTTAGGTTAGGTTAGGTTAATCTAATCTAATATAATATTTGTACATTATGGGCAGTGGGCGGGGCCGCGCGTATATGGCGGCGTACAGACCCTCCCATAAAACATAGCGCATTTTAAGACTTTTATTTCTCAGTAAATACTGATTTCCGACCTTCAATTAAACATCCTACAAGTTCTAACCAGTCCCCTGAACAGTTTGTAATAGGTTACTTTAGGATATTTTAACGGGACCATAGGTAAATTTTTACCGCGCCGTCGAACTGGCACACCGTCGAAACGTCTTGTAATACGTCTTGTAATTGCTATGATAGGCCTATAGGCTAGCTTCAGAACTTCCCAATGTACAATCTAGAATGGTGTACGATGTCGTAATTACGCGCCTCAGAATCGGTCATTCCGGGTTGAACAAACATCTACACAGATTGAAATTGGCCCCGGATCCACACTGCCCTTTGTGCAGAAACACCGAAGACACCATCACTCATTTTCTTCTGCATTGCCCACGATTTCACTCAATGAGAACAATCCTTAAAGACACCTTAAACAGGATGAATATTAATAACATAACCATCCCCGTTCTACTAGGAGCAATAGACGTGACCCCAGAGAAAAGGCAGAGAGTGTTACAATGCACAATTAATTTCCTTAAAAAGTCGGGGAGAATTCCACGACTCTAAAGGCAGTCCTAACAAAACTGTCCTCGCTAGGGTTTATTAGTGACGTTCAGTTGCTACCTTCCCCAGTGTGCCAAAATTCGCCCATTTTCTTTGTGATCCCGAACCTAACATCTGAAAAAATATTGATACTGAAATTGGCTGGAGCCTGTGACTGTCCCGGGGCGGCCGGGAGCCCCGCTAAACCTGCCATTCTATTTCTACATTACACTCATCAAACGATAGTTGCTTTGCTCTACACTGTACTCTACATTGGCTATGATCTTAGAACTATTATATATCACCTGTATTGAAGTCCAAATGCAGCTACTAATGTAAATATAGACGGATAAATCCAGAGCTCGAGTCATGAAAGCTATTTGTTTACACTGTGAAAACACAACTTGTTCGGTTCGGATGAGG
Organism: Paralithodes platypus; assembly: GCA_032716605.1. Taxonomy (NCBI): domain Eukaryota; kingdom Metazoa; phylum Arthropoda; class Malacostraca; order Decapoda; family Lithodidae; genus Paralithodes; species Paralithodes platypus. The sequence continues at coordinate 24,253,225 of CM064582.1, forward strand.
TGACTGACTTTAGCACCAATATAACAAATATATATTACAATAAGGAAACAGCCATCGTTCATAGAACGAACTCCTGGATGGGAGAGTCCGCTAAAACAATCAAACAAACAAACAACCAATGTACCCCTACACTCCGATGTTATATTGCGCCGAAGGCTGAGTCAAGACGAACACAACTACCGTAATTTTATTGGCACTCGAATGCTCAATAATATGTAGATTAAAGGATAATAATAGGTATTTATCTAAAACTATGTATATATTAACTAAACTACTCCATGTGTTTAATATATTGACTGAATTTCACTGAAATGAATAATGTAAAATATTAATTTAAGTTTGAATGTTAGTTTTCTGATCTGATCTGATCCCAGTAAACCTCCCGCTAAATACACGATATTTGTTCGTATGTGTTAATTTTATGGGGTCTCTAATTTCTTAAAAATAGTGAATGAATATCAATTTTATGTGTTTGACAAAGAGCGCAAGACCTTGAGGCATAAGGTAAGCTATAAATTAGTACGATTTTATGATGAATTATTGGTTTTTCAGGGGTATATATGTGGTTGGATCAATGGAAAACAACGAACCAATATCAGCTATGTTTTCCATTGTGGTGTTTCCGAGAATAATCCAATGATGACGTCAAATTAGCTTGCCGCCAATCAACTGTGGAACACTTGGAAATGTGTTTAGGCATTATTTACCGGTGTTACCAGTGTTATTTACCGATATATTTGTGGAAAATAGAGTTAATTAAGGGGCTGGAATATAACATTGACTTCATGTGAAGTGCGAGTGCCCTACACATTCTAAAATTGTGCATATTAATCTTGGGGAACTCATTATATATAAGGTATAAGTTCAAGGTGATACTTTGGATAAACCTGACTTCTAGCAAGCACCAAACAGCGATTTTGTAAACTGTAGCCAAGCATATTATTTTTTCAGATAAGCCTAGGCCTACTTGTATTAGCCTAGGCCTACGATGATAATGATGATTTGAAGCAGAAATGAGTAGCCTAGGCTGAGGCTAGGCGTATTAGGCTTAGGATAACCCATTATCCAACAATCTTAGGACTGCCCCCACTAGTGGGGCTATGTATAATGTATTGATAGGCTAATGAAGATCAAGGAAGATTTGAGGTTAAAGACAGTAAAAAATAAGGTTAGCTAGGCAGCTGGGAATCTGGTTCTGGTAGGCTAAGACTCAGAGCCCACTCTTAACCCGGGAACAGCGAAGGTCCTCAACTATGGTAATTATTTAGAAGATGACCTTTTTTTCTAGTTATTAAAAAATGTACTCTATGGTGTATTATATGATATATAGAAGCAATGGAACTGTTAAAATGACCTGGGAAGTGTATATTAAACTTAGCCTACACCAACATTCCTGTTTTTTTTTTTTTTTTTTTGTAAGGCTAGGCTAGGCTAACCTAGCCTAGGCTACTCTTGAGTTTTGGAACACAGTAGGCCTAAGCCTAGGCCTATTTTAGATGTCTAACTTTTAAAATAATAATATATAAATACGTAGGCTAGGCCTAGGATTTTTTTTTTTTTATCATTATACAGAAAGTTCATTTGTGTTATCACTCAAAAAAACAGCGTCATTCGACACCCTGGCTAGGCTATAGCCTATGACAATAACAGTTTGCCGTCATGCCGTGGGATTATAGGGGTAGACCTGTCACTGAAGAATACTTTCGCAGTCTTACCGTTTGTTTTTGTTTTCAAGGTATAGGCTATAGGCAGAATAGGCTACAGTAGTATCTTATCTACTGGTATCTTATTTTAGGTAAGATCCTATGTAGAGGTAGTCGCCGTATTTTGTTTGCCCATTAACTAAGGATCCTTATTTATATCCTCATATCTCTTAGTTATTTTCTTCACTTACCTCAACAATACTAAACCCCGATAGCTGGGGAGGGTATGAAATATATCAGGGAAAGAGAGGGGTTGAAACACGGAGATTAACTAGAATATAGCCATCTTGATTAACCAAGCCAAGACGTTGTGTATCCTTGCTTGTGATTGGTTGTTGATTATCGTGACGTCATCAGCCAAGGCGGGCCTCAGCGATGACGTCATTCCAGCCCTCGACCAACATGTCGTCATTACACCCGCTTAATTTAACATCAGCGGTGTATATGTTTCACACAACGTGTATTATAATGTCATTAGTGCACTGTGTAATTTGCGTCTTGATATTCAAACCGTTTCTATTTATCAATACTAATTAGTATATTAGTAGCGATATCGTCCCAAGATGAACGGATATAAGTCGACCCTCGCAAATTCGGACTAAAAGAGACTGGGCCTTGTCCGAATTCAGGAAAAGTCCGGATTCAGAAAATAGTGTACGGGGGGGCCACATACACACACACATTATTAATATTAATAGCCTAGCAGTAAATAAAAGTTACGTAATATACAGTACTGTACAGTACTCACCTTATCCTAAATCTTCTATTTACACTATGTACAGGGGTTGATTGAAGGGGGTTAATCAGAATCCGAGGTCGAATCCACGACCATCGGATCATCCACCTCACATCCACATCCACTACTGGGACCCGGCTGAGGCTCCTGGGTGGTGGCTGGCCGGCGATGGTCGGGGGCACTACTGGGACCTGGCTGAGGCTCCTGGGTGGTGGCACTACTGGGACCCGGCTGAGGCTCCTGGGTGGTGGCTAGGGTGGCTGTGGCTGGCCGGCGAAAGAAAGAGTGGATTTTCGTCTGCCTACCCACTTGGTGCTGCTTCAGTATGATTGCCTCCCTGAGCAAACGTAGCTGGGTGTAGTGTGACGCTACCTCAGGAGTGTATTCAGTGAAGGCAATCAGGTCGTCCACACTGGCCCTCAGTGACGATAGTTTGTGTCGGTTTACTGGTTCCTCTTCCTCGTCACTGCTCTCTTCTTCTGCTTCTTGGCTCTGGATCTGTTTTGCGATCTGTTCATGAGTGTAAATTTCATGCCCTGGTACTATCTCTGCCTCGTCCAGCCAATCTTGAACATCTTCCACAGTGACATCCTTTTCCCCAGCATTCCTCAATAGGTTGTGGAAATCAGCAGCCGCATCATTACCAAACCCCTCGAAGTCGTTGGGATCATCTTCGGCATGAAGGAATGGTTTCCAACAGTTGGCTAAGGTGGAAATTTGTAGGCTATCCCAAGCAGAGCAAAGATTGCAAATAGCAGAGCGGATGTTATAGGCTTTGATGTTAGCCAGTGTGCGTGCCCCACGAGTGTCCTGTACTGAGTCGGACTCGTCCTCCAGCACCACCAGGACTTCATTGAGGTACTTCCTGGTATATTTCCTCTTGAGGGCGCTAATAATGCCCTGGTCCATGGGCTGGATAAGTGCTGTGGTGTTAGGCGGGAGGTACACAACTTTAATTCGCCCGTCAGGTGAGACCAATATATCAGCGCTGGGGTGGGCTGGGGCATTATCCAACAATAGAACTGCCTTCACTTCGTCTCTGGGGATGCCCAAAACTTCCACTTGATATCTGATGACAGCTGGCACGAAGTATTCGAAAAACCATGCAGTAAAAATAGCGCAGTTGAACCAGGCTTTCTTGCTGTGGTAATACTTGGCTGGCAGTTCTGTTTCGATGTCTAGGTTCCTCATTGCATGTGGCCTCTTGCTTTTTCCCACAATCGCCAGCTTGAGACGGTGCATGCCACTGCCATTTCCCCCACACAGGGCTGATAATCGTTCCTTGGATAGTTTCTTTCCTTTTGTTTTCCCCTCATGCTTCGTTACCTGGGTATTTTTGGGCATAGAACGCCAGTAAAATCCAGTCTCATCGGCGTTATATACTTGAGAGAGGATTAGGTTCTCTTCCTCCACAAGCTTATGGAAACGAGCACGGAAAGCTTCTATCCCAGAACTGTCTGCACTCCCACTTTCCCCATGAGTTTTAACATTAAACAATCCATGTCGATTCCTAAACCGCCATAACCAACCATCACTACCCTTAAAGTTAGCTAGGCCTAAATTTTCAGCCAGCTTCACTGCGGCGGTCATAATCTCCACACCCCGTACATCCACGCAACTAGACCTCTCCTGAAGAAACCACTTCAGTACAGCTGCATCTAGCTGGGAATGATCAGCTGTGGTCATATTTTTCCTTGGTTTTGCTTTGCCAGTTTTAGATTTATTGCCTTCGACACAAAATTTAGCAGCATAGTTCTTTAACTTGTCCTTGGTCTTACGTATATCGGAGACGGTTTGCTTCTTGCACCCATACTCCTCACAAACCTGGAGCACTGTACGACCATTCTCAAGCTTCCTTATCAGTTCTAGCTTTTGTTCTACACTCAGAGTAACCTTTACCCGCTTGACAGTCTTTTGAGGCTTGGGGGGCATGGTGGCTGGCAATGAAAGTCGATAATAACTTCACAAACACCTTAATAACCAGGTACAGTAGTCGCACGGCGGGTTGTAAACAAGCTTGAATGACTAGGCGGGAACGGGTGGCGTCACCCGTCGCGAGAGCCACCTACCGGACAAAATTTTAAGTATTCGGACAAGTATGCGTTACGGTACGCACTACCGGACGATCGGACCGGACTCCGGATTGTGTCCGGATTGTTGAAAGTCCGGATTGGTGAAGTCCGGATTTGCGAGGGTCGAGTGTATTAGTAATTATAGGGAATAGGTTCGCACCCTTATTTGTTTTTTTTCCTCCATATTTTGAGAAATGAGTGTAGGCCCTATTCATGGTCTTAGTTATAATGCCAATGTTGGATACACGATGGGTTGAGGGGGGGGCTTTGCCCCCCTCACCCCCCCATGAATTATTGAAATCGTCATCTATGTTGCCAGCAGGGGATAAATATTGATTACACTGCATAAAGAAGGCGTTTGTAAACTGTGACTGTCCGAAAGAGCTCTGAGATTTATTAGAATGGGCGTTTTTTCGGTCAATATTAAGGAGACGGACCACAGCTATTTTCAATGATTGTATTTTTGTGGATTTGTTATTTATATGATTTATTAGGTTTCTATAGGCCTATTACAATTTGTTCATGCAAATTAAGGAACATATCCAGGAACCTGGCCAACTTTTATTTCGGGATTTTTTTGGGGGGGTTTTAGCTAGTTTTCATCATTATACAGTGGTTGTCATTAATTAGAATCTCCGGAAAAAAAGTTGTCCCCATTATCCAACAATCTTAAGATACGGCCCCCGATAGTGGGGAGGGCTATGAAGTACAGGAAAATTGAGGGGTAATATTGGCGTAACCTAACAACCTTACCTAACCTAACCTAGTATATTAGGTGGGGGCTGCCGCCCCCACACCCCCGCTGGTTTGGTATTTAGCCTAATTCATAAAAGATTGACGGTCGGCAAAAGAGTTAATTATAAGAGTGAGAGAACTCTATTTCTTATTGCTAATCTGCCAACCTCTGCGTCATATGAGTCTGAAGGGGTTAAGTGGGGGTTCAATGTTATTTTAATACCACAAATTTTATTAATATATTTGAAGATAAATATTGAATCTATATGCTCTAAAGATCATAAGAAAATTTGTTTTAACCCTCGGCAAAACCCAATAAAAAAGTATGGTACTGTACTAACATTTATTTTTCGTAACAAGGTTGTCAATACGGTACTTCCAGTTATCGACAGCTCTAAAGATCATATGAAAATGTGTTAAACCCTTGGAAAAACCTAATATAAAAGTATGCTACTAAAATTTAATTTTCGTAACAAGGTTGTCAATACGGTACTTTCCCGTTATCAATGTACAATCAAAGCTGAACATTGCAGAGTAAACACCGTAGACTTCATCGACTTTTCTTTCACCTTCGTATAATCGACAGCCAATTTTTTTTATTTTTATTTACTAAGGGGTACTCAACCAGCGGGGGTGTGGGGGCGGCAGCCCCCACCCATAATACTAGGTTAGGTTAGGTAAGGTTGTTAGGTTAGGCTAATGTCTTTTCAAATCACTATCGGGGGGCGTGTCTCAACATCGATCGATAGGCCTTATGGGTAAAATAGGTTTTCCCGAGATTTCTAATTAATTACAAACACTATATATTGATGCAAATGAACATTTTTTTTTATAAAAAACACTCGGAAAATTTGTGGTATTAAAATAAAAAAATTCCTAAGTGGGCTAAGAGTTAATCAACATGGCTAAATTGCAGATAATGTTTCAACATCACGGTAATTGTTTAGTGTATGGCCTCCTCCTAAAGAAAATGGATTTTTGAGCACAGACTGAACCAAATGTTCACTACTGTATTTACATAGCTGGTCATTAACCTAACCTAACTAACCTAATCCTCTGGGGGCTGCTGCCCCCAGACCCCCGCTGGTCTTGGGTTGAAAAGTTATAAAAAACACATAGCCTATCTCTTACCTCATTATTCAAAGTTTTGTATTTTGTTTAATATACACTTCCCAGGTAATTTGAACAGTTCTATTGCTTCTATATATCATATAATACACCATAGAATACGTTTTTAATAACTAGAAAAAGAGGACTTCGATTAAACAATTACGATCTTAAGATACGGCCCCCGATAGTGGGGAGGGCTATGAAGTACAGGGAAATTGAGGGGTAAAAGACGAAAATAAGGGGTAATATTAGCGTAACCTAACAACCTTACCTAACCTAACCTAGTATATTAGGTGGGGGCTGCCGCCCCCACACCCCCGCTGGTTTGGTATTTAATTCATAAAAGATTGACGGTCGCCAAAAGAGGTAATTATAAGAGTGAGAGAACTCTATTTCTTATTGCTAATCTGCCAAGCTCTGCGTCATAGGAGTCTGAAGGGGTTAAGTGGGCTAAGAGTTAATCAACATGGCTAAATTGCAGATAATGTTTCAACATCACTTTTTCTTTGATATAATTCAGGGCCTCTCCACCTATATGGGTTATTATTGACGAGGTAAGTGAAGGAAATAAGTCTGTATTGAGGATATTCATTAAAGATTCTGTGGTAATCGTAGCCTAGGCTTGGACCCAAATAACGACTGTATAAAACCCTTACCCTTGGTGTACTGGACAATAATGGTCTGCAGCCAAATTAACACAATGCCGCTGGAAGCTCCGTTGGTAATCCCGTTAAATAGAAGATGTTGTAGGTGTTTTCATAAAGCAAAAACACTTCACTATTCATTGAACAACAGTTCCACCATTTCAAATATGGCCGACTGGCCCGAATCCGAGAGATTATAAACACCAAGGATAATAAATGAATCAATGTGACGTCGTAGAGGGATTGAGAAACAAAAGAGGCTCATTATATGGACTGACGTGTATTTCTACACCCGTTAAAATGTTGCGAGAATTTGTGACGTCACCGTCTAGACAGTCACGTACTCCCACAACAACCATTCATATACCATCATCGCTCGTGACGTCACACCCAGTTTATTGACCAATAGAATAGCAGTATACAACTCGACTCACTTCCACTCGTCGCCCACCAGCTGAGCTGGGAAATTGTAAAAGTGAGTCCACAGATGCCCTCTAATTATTCATTTACCAAGTATATTTTCCATTTATAGTATACTACGAAGCAACATACATAATACATATATACAGTAAACCCTTGCTATCTCGGACCTCTAGCAGTCGGAAACCCGGACTACTCGGACTGGCATCGGCCTCTCGGAAAGTTCGCCGTATATCTCGGAAAATTCCGAGGGCCCACATGGTCTGTCGGACAGGTGTCATATATCTCGGAAAATTCCGAGATCTAAGGCTACAGTGAGGTGGAGAAGGACAGTGAAATGGAGAAGGAAAGTGATATTTAAATATGTCTGCTGGATACTGTACAGGTACTGTAATTTATCTTGAATCAACGTTGTTAGTGATAGGGAAGTCTCCGTTTTCTCTGGTGGCTCGGACTCCCTCTTCCAATTCGGACATTTTCCTCTCTTAAGTCGGACATCTCGGATTTTCGGTCATCTCGGACTGGGTCTCCCCCCAATTAGTCCGAGATAGCGAGGGTTTACTGTATGTACAAACAACAAATATGCTATAGGCTAACACTGCCCAGTTCTTGAGATATAATGCATGCCGTTTCGCAGGAATATACCTTATTTTATTGTAGTTTTTATTATGAGTGGAAGATTTGCAATAACTTACCCTAACCAAAGTCCAAACTTAGTGTCCAAAGTGGGATCTGCACCCTGCCTCTATGTTCTCATTTTGTATACCGGTAACTTTTTAGCCAGATTACCGGTACAATTTAATAAGTGTACAGCCAGCAGCTAGGCCTACCGCCTACAGTGCATTTATAGATTTCCCGGAATCCCGGCCATGACTTGGGTATCACTAAAGAATCTTTCCGCAGCCTTATGTACAATTGTTTGTTTTTATTTCTTCAAGGAATATAGTACAGTAGTTTATTGTTCAATTGTTTATCATGTTATGAGTAGATAATTTGCATTACCTTACCCTAACCAAACTTTACTTAGTCTTAGTGTCCAAAGTGGGGGCTGCCACTATCCCCACAGTCCACACACCCGCTAACTAACATATATTATTGGTATGTCTTGTCATTACTATAACCTGACTTCATGGGGGTAATGGAGACTTGATTGAATATTTTCAGAATTAGCCTAGTAGAATCTTGAGTCTTTTAAAGTTGTGAAAATTAAAGTAAGTTTCTACGTTCCTACTGATTGTACTTAACCCGAGATGGGAATAGCCTACCCAGGTATTTTTTACTCGGCCCAGGGAAAATAATAGACAAACAAATGTTCTAATCAAAGTTTATTCTTGAAACTTGGTACCGTCATCTGGGATGGCTTCGGACAAGTGGACAACTTCGGACATTTTGGATAAAAATTAAAACAAATAAAAATAGAGAGAAGAGGAGTTTGGTTTTGAAAAATAGATGTGTAGCATTCAAGAGGAATGTTGTAACTATATGTAGGATGAACTAATAATTTAAATTAATTAATTTAATTTGTGGTAAATATTTGTGAATATGTAACAAAGAAAACACATGTTTTTGTAAGTGTGTCAAACTTCTACTGAGCATAATTAATGGGATGTGAGGAAGACAATTAACCTACACCAGAATGTTCTACAATTATCTGTGAGACCATACACACACTAACTCTTTCCCCAAAGTTCATAATACACAGCCTATAGCCCTAACAATTTACTTTTATTGTTTTCCATATTTATTGGGGTGTTTTCGGACATAGTTTGGGGTGATTTCGGACATGAGGTGACATCGGACATCTAATATTAGTTACAAGGTCCTTCCAATATGAACAACAATTAGTACCTAAGTGTATGGTACTCTTACCTAGCCATACATAGCGAGCATCTGTCGAATCATGTCATCACAGGGATCTGCCTTGTATGGGCCGATCGGCTTTTTGCAGACTCCCATTTTCTTATGTTCTTATCATCTGTCATCTTGCTCCCGTTTGAGTAACGCCAATTAAAGGATGCTTAAGACTGAGTAAGGTGTCAGATGTTGACATGATTTGGTGGATGTTTGCTGTGTAAGGTTAGGTAAGAGTATCATATTACATTGCTTTTCATTCACAGGAGTAAAAATGCCACGGATATATAAACCAAAGCCACACAACGAGAAAAGGAAATACAACAGTCATGTATGTCAAGACAAATTAAAGAAAGCAAAAGATGATATACAAAAGAACATGAGTGTACGTGAGGCTGCTAAAAAGTGGAAGTTAAGTAAGAGCACCTTACATGACTATATAAAAGGGAAACATAGTAAACCTGCTGGTTATTGTTAAAGTTCCGTTTGATGGTAAGAAGAAACATCGACATTATATTGCAGTCATAGTAAAGGTTCTACCAGAAATACATGTTCGTTTCCTAAAGCATGTGAAGGGCACAAGTAACGTCTTCATTAACCCAGTTATTGATGATTACAGTGATATAGACAAGGGTGAGATAGTACAAATCCTGCCAGAACCAATACTAGACAAGAAGTGCAGAATGCTGTTCAGTGTTGACGTAAATAAATGGCCAAAATAATAGAGAGAGAGAGAAATAGAGAGGGTTGAAGAGCTATAGAGAGGAGAGAGAAAGCGAGCGAGCAGGGGGAGAGAAAGTGAGAGAGAGAGGGGTGGGAGAGAAAGCGAGAGAGGGTGGGAGAGAAAGCGAGAGAGAGAGAGAGGTGGTAGAGGGCGGGGCCAGGGGAGGGTGGGGCCGGGAGAAGGGTGGGAGAGGGCGGGGCCAGGAGAAGGGTGGGGCCAGGGGAGGGCGGGGCCAGAAGGGTGGAGAGAGATCGATATCGAGAGCGAGAGGTGGTAGAGGGCGGGGCCAAGTGAGAGAGGGGGGATGAATAAGGAAAGAGGCAATAATGTGATACAAAGTTATATTTTTTGTAAGGTTCTTTTTATTTCATATTATGATTATTTTAAGGTATATACCCTGAAAGGGTTAATTAGTATTTCGGGCCATTAATTAGCCAAGATGGCATCTAGTCGGCTGTGTGCCATTAGTATTCCTTTAATATGCAGTCATTAAGATATTATTGCTAAGCTTTAATGATATCAGTATTATTTTTTTAGAAGTTTGGTCACAAGTGTGAAATACGTTTTCAAGGAGTCATTATGTGTAATTTGAATGAATTAATTGTATTTTTTTTTGTATTAGAAAAGTGCCTATACATACGGTGTACCTGAATGCATTAGTGATAATAATATAATTGCTTTGTTATTGAGAATACATAACAATTTATATGAAGGTTCTAAAATGCACAGAAACTTGGAATCTAATGTATATGCTACTCTAAGGGCTACAAATGTAAGCATTTCAGTTTGTATTATTTTTTAAAACTCCGTCTTGTGTCCGAAGTCGCCTCTGCATTGTCCGAAGCCGTCGTTCAATACACACACTCAGATTTAAAGGGGAAAACCATCAATGTCCGAAGTCACCTTACCCCAGTCCGAAGTCACCTCATATCGATGATGACTTCGGACACCATTATAAATATTAGTTATAATTAAGCCAAAGGCCTATAATTTTTCCACTGTACACAAGATTATTCTACGTTTCTAAGCTATACATATAGATGCAAAAGATTGCATTATTAAGGCTTTACCTATTGAGTTAGGCTTAAAATTAGGTCAATTAGGTCCGAAGTCACCCCGAATGACGGTACCGGTATGTATTTTAACCAGTACTCTATAGTAACTCATGTATCATATGAAAGGATATAAATTAAGTAGGCCTATGTAATAGTTCTTGGAATGCAACAACAAATATAGGCTACATGAAATCTTTATTGGACAAAAGTTACAAAACTAAAACAGGGACTGCTAAGAATAATTTAAAAACCTGTTTTCAATGCCTATATTAGTGGACCTGAAGTGAATCTCTTTGAGACTGAAGTACAGGCAGCCAGCTCCCCTAGTATCCTGACAGGGTGTCAAACGACGCTGTTTTTTTTAGTGATAACGCAATGAACTTTTTGTATAATGATAACAGAAACTCCCCCCCCCCAAAAAAAAAGTAGGCTAGGCTAAATTGACACAATTTTGGTCTCCATATTTTCCATCTTGATTACATAAGAACATAAGAAAATGGGAGTCTGCAGAAAGCCGATTGGCCTAAGCAAGGCAGATCAGGGTGTCAATCCACAAAATATGAATTGTGTTATCATTATAGCGCGACGGAGCGGCGAAGGCGCGAGCTCTAGGGGGGTCCGGGGGCAGGCCCCCCCCCCCCCCCCCCCCGCCAGATTTTTTGTTTTTGAGAATTTAGGTGTCTAAAACAGTATTTCCTGCAATCTAAAAGTAATCAAGATGGAACATATGGAGACCAAAATTATGTCAATTTAGTCTAGCCTTTTTTTTTTTTTTTCTTAAAAAGAAAGAAAAAAAAGGTTGGGGGAGTTTCTGTTATCATTATACAAAAAGTTAATTTGCGTTATCACTCAAAAAAACAGCGTCGTTTGACACCCTGAGGCAGATCCCTGTCCCACACAACCCCAATTCATTACAAAGCCTGTAATTGCAGGAAATACTGTTTTAGACACCTAAATTCTCAAAAAAAAAATCTGGGGGGCATACCCCCAGACCCCCCTAGAGCTCGCGCCTTCGCCGCGCTATAATGATAACAAAATAATAAACCATAATGATAACACAATTCATATTTTGTGGATTGACACCCTGTATAATAATCCTGATTAGGCCTAAACACCAGTAAACATACATAACATCCCTTTTACTTACAATATTATTCATTCCTTTTAATAAATTTTGAGCATGTAGGCTATTGTGCGTATATTTACCTTCACATCTCAAAATTTCTCCGGCGGCCGAGGGGCTACGCCCCCCGGACCCCCTGTTATGTACCGGGGGGCTGCGCCCCCTGCGGACGCCGCGCAAAGTTGATCCTTGTAAGCTTAGAAAAATGATCCAGAACTGGATAATTTCTGTTTTGGCACCCTGAGTCCTTCCCTCCAACACATCAACAACAACAACAACAATCTAGAATGGTATTAGCCTAAAGGTAAAAAGACGGAAGGTCTAATTCTGAAGCATTACGCCTACTTGAAACATCCTAAACCAGCTTAACCCACCAAAAATATAGCAAAATAACTCACTAGGATGAGTGGCAGAGACCAGCAGGGAAAGACCGAGGTAAGCACAAATAAATAATAACACATCCTGGCGCTCGTCGAAGAAGGACGACTATGGGGCTCTATAAGGGTCGCTTCGCAGAAGTACCAGGGTGAGGATGGGAAGCGCATTCGGTTAACACTGATTATTCTTGACTTTGTCTTCATTTATTTGTATTTGCTTCTGCGGTATCCATGTTAAAAAGACGTTCCATAGAAATGTTAAAGATTCTCCCTATGAATTGGTGTGACCATTGTTTTGACGAGCAGATTCTCCTCATTGTGGGCTTGTCTAGTGGCAGGTTCTTTTTTTATTTTTTGTTCTATGTGAGTAAAGGGAGACAAAAAGAAGAACTGCTTGTAGCGACTGCCTACCCCCCCCCCAGTTGAAAGAGTGACAGGGCCAAAATTAACCTCTGAAGTGCGCATGGGGGTAATTGGTAACGTCCCCCTGTGCTGACGTATTTGAGGTGTTTCCATCACTAAAATATTCATTGTGCCATTAATAGCATTAATACTTATCCATATGCGCCTATTATGGGTTGATTATAAAGGTATTAACCTGAAACAACAATAAAACGAGTGAAAACAGCGTTTGGATGGTCAAAATCGGAGATATAACCCGCGAGTTGTATAATGTATGGGTGAGGCAAGCTGCTTTCCCGCCAATTTCCCCCAAGGCCACTGAGACACAGTCGATCGATACTCTCTCTCTCTCTCTTGCACTCGCTTGCCATCAGTGATGACAACACCCTGCTTGCAACTCGCTAATGTTAGCACGTAAATATACCTCAGAATAAGGGAATAACAGGGAAAATAGGTGATAACTGAAGGAGAGGAGGAAAGTGGGGAAGGAGGGGAGGTAGAGGACTGAGATTTTGCATGGCCCTGGGGCCAAAAAAAAATAAAAAAAATAAAAATAAAAAAAATATTATTTTTTCGATGTCAAAAGTTGATTTTTTTTTTCACTCACTCATAAGAGTCTCCCCGCAGTCCGCCGGGGGAACTCTTAAGAGTCTCCCCGCAGTTCCCGGGTTAAGGTACGTCCGAGCCAAAATGCCTGGACACACTGAGTTTGAAGAACAATGTAATTATAGGAAGAGGTTAAGACTGATTCTGGGAGAGAGTTGCAGAGCTCAGCTGTAGAATAGAAGAAAGATTGAGAATAATGTTTCACTCTTGGGTTGGAGAGTTGCACAGAGTAGGGGGTGGGATTGTGTTGCAAGACGGGTGCTACGTGCTCTACGAAGAGGGGGTGGTATACACTGAGAAAGCTCTAAGAATCACTGATTATTTTAATTGATATGCCCTAGCTGATTTTATTCAGGTATAGCTATAGGGTGAGGTGAGTTCTTTCGAGACTGGAATATCAGAACTCATACAGTTACATGCAAAGAATACAATAAAGGATACATATAACACCAAAATATAGTTTATGGAACAGTTTTGTTATGCCAGGTTTTTACTGGGGTTTGACTGGTTTTATTAAGTGGGTTCTTCCTAACTAGAGAAGTCACTATTGTTTTACCACAGACACAGAAAGAAAATAGAGGATAATTATCACAAGACGTGCATTCATATTCCGTTTATTGGCACAAGAATATCGCCAGTGGCGGATCCAGGGGGGGGCCCCCCCCCCATTAGTGACCAAAATTGTACCCTTTCAAACAGGCTTCTTCATTATACAATACATATACAGAATATTGTGTGAATTATGGCACCCCTCATGTATATATATTAGCCTGAGCTGGATCCGCCACTGAATATCGCATACGTAATTGGCTAGAACAAAATGGTCAAGAACAACAATAGGCTAATAGATGCACGAATGAGGCACCACTACGCCTGACAAATAAGACTGGATTATTCTATACAATATCTAAGTGAGTATACATGGTGGACCACTTTCTAATTGAAAGTTTACACTTGTCCTGTATTTATTTCAGAGATAAGAATAGCACTCCTTTCAATCGAGGATTTACACTTGTGGTTAGAAAGGCTATGTAGTAATTATATATGTGAACTTTTGGTATTTACCTGCGTAGAGTTATTCTGGATTGGAAGCTGAACGTAATTATTTTCTGTGTTAATTCACTATATGGTGCTTACGCATAAGTTAACTTGAATTTATTTGTTATTTGTTTTACCAGAATTATTATCAGTACTTCCCTGATTTATTTGGGTTTCACTAGTACAGTACTTCCTTTCTCTCGCTTTTTGCATAAGCTCGTAGTATCCGATGTTTCTAGAATACTTCTTTATATATACCCGGTAGATATATTTTAACTACTTTCCACTTTTTGATCTTTGTATACTCTTTCTCTGAGAAGACACTAAGTATATATTCTTTTCAAAGTTAGATCCTCTATAAATTGTAGGTATAACAACTTCACTTTAGATGTGTAGAATAAGTAATCCAATTTTCGGTAGATGCGTTGGCCGTCGGGGGATTGTCCTGTCGTGACTGGGTTAGCACAGTTTTACTAGAGTTCTTGAACTGGGACCTTGAATACTATCTACCTAGCCATCGCAAAGGTAAAATAGAATCGAGTTAACGCAGGAGTGAACTCCTTACCAGGGGCGTAGCTAGAGATTTGGGGGCCCTGGGGGCTTGGTTTCTGGAGGGGCCCCATCCAGGGTTTGCTGATTTTTTAAGGAGGGGTGGGGGGTGGCGATCGAAGCGAGCCAAAACAGCTGGGGCTTTACTTCCCTGATTTATTTGGGTTTCACTAGTACAGTACTTCCTTTCTCTCGCTTTTTGCATAAGCTCGTAGTATCCGATGTTTCTAGAATACTTCTTTATATATACCCGGTAGATATATTTTAACTACTTTCCACTTTTTGATCTTTGTATACTCTTTCTCTGAGAAGACACTAAGTATATATTCTTTTCAAAGTTAGATCCTCTATAAATTGTAGGTATAACAACTTCACTTTAGATGTGTAGAATAAGTAATCCAATTTTCGGTAGATGCGTTGGCCGTCGGGGGATTGTCCTGTCGTGACTGGGTTAGCACAGTTTTACTAGAGTTCTTGAACTGGGACCTTGAATACTATCTACCTAGCCATCGCAAAGGTAAAATAGAATCGAGTTAACGCAGGAGTGAACTCCTTACCAGGGGCGTAGCTAGAGATTTGGGGGCCCTGGGGGCTTGGTTTCTGGAGGGGCCCCATCCAGGGTTTGCTGATTTTTTAAGGAGGGGTGGGGGGTGGCGATCGAAGCGAGCCAAAACAGCTGGGGCTTTAAGCCCCCCCCCCCCCACCGAGATTTTTTTTGGAAAAATATTCCTATCTAGGTGCATTTTGACGCTATCCATGAATCTATATTGAAGTAATAATTAACCTAAGACGTGCGCATGGGGGTATGAGACACCACACTCCTGTGTGCATGTATTTGAGCTGTTCCCATCACTAACATCGTTATTTTACCATAAATAGCATTAATACTTATCCATATGCACCTATTATAGGTTGATTATAAAGGTATTAACCTGTTACAACAATAAAACAAGTGGAAACAGTGTTTGGATGGTGAAAATCGGCGATACAGGCCGGGAGTTACATAATGTATGGCTGAGGCAACCTCCCTGCCCTCCTCTTGTCTGGAGAGACACTGTTACGCAATAGTCTCTCTCTCGCTCTTTCCCACGCTTGGTAACAGTGATGACAACGCCCTGCTACCAACTCGCTAATGTTAGCACGAAAATAAACAACAGAATAAGGGAATAACAGGGAAAATAGGTGATAACTGAAGGAGGGGAGGAAAGTGGGGAAGGAGGGGAGGTGGAGGAGTGATACAGTAAACCCTTGCTATCTCGGACTAATTGGGGGGAGACCCAGTCCGAGATGACCGAAAATCCGAGATGTCCGAAGTCCGACTTATGTCCGACTTAAGAGAGGGAAAATTCCGAATTAGAAGAAGAAAGTCGGCGTCACCAGAGAAATTGAGATTTTATTTATTTATTTTTTTTTTATATATCTATTTAATGCATCTATCTCCCTTATACATATATATAACTATGTCTTATTTGGTATTTTTTTAATCTATGAATCAATTCTAATACGATGGAATTGAAAACAATATTACCCTTCTAACACACAAATAATAAAATGAAAAAGAGAGTAAATAAAAATTTCTCCTTTGTCTCAAGAAACATAAGTCCGTCTCGTATATGTTAGTATTTTATCGCTTGCTCGCCCCTAGCCACTCTCTCTCTCTATCTATTTATCTCTCTAATGCATCTAACTCCCTCCCTTATACATTAACATAACTATGTCTTATTTGGACTTTTTGTAATCTATAAATGATTTCTAATGCGATGGAATTGAAAACAATATTATCCTTCTAGCACACAAATAATAACATGAAAAAGAGTCAATAAAAATGTCTCCTTTGTCTTTTCAGAACCAATTAAACCGTCTCATAATAGTTCGTGTTTATCGCTCACTTCCCCTTCTGCAACTCTCTGTCTATCTATCTATCTTGTCTTTTCAGAACCAATTAAGTCCGTCTCATAATAGTTAGTGTTTATCGCTCACTCCCCCTCTGTAACTCTCTCTTTCTATCTATATCTCTCTAATGCATCTACGTAACTCCCTTATACATTAACATAACTATGTCTTATTTGGACTTTTTGTAATCTTTGAATAATTTCTAATGCAATGGAATTGAAAACAATATTATCCTTCTAGCACACAAATAATAACATGAAAAAGAGTCAATATAAAAGTCTCCTTTGTCTTTTCAGAACCAATTAAGTCCGTCTCATAATAGTTCGTGCTTATCGCTCACTTCCCCTTCTGCAACTCTTTCTATCTATCTTGTCTTTTCAGAACCAATTAAGTCCTCTCATAATAGTTCGTGTTTATCGCTCACTTCCCCTTCTGCAACTCTCTGTCTATCTATCTATCTTGTCTTTTCAGAACCAATTAAGTCCGTCTCATAATAGTTAGTGTTTATCGCTCACTCCCCCTCTGTAACTCTCTCTTTCTATCTATATCTCTCTAATGCATCTACGTAACTCCCTTATACATTAACATAACTATGTCTTATTTGGACTTTTTGTAATCTTTGAATAATTTCTAATGCAATGGAATTGAAAACAATATTATCCTTCTAGCACACAAATAATAACATGAAAAAGAGTCAATATAAAAGTCTCCTTTGTCTTTTCAGAACCAATTAAGTCGTCTCATAATAGTTGTGTTTATCTCATAATAGTTGTGTTTATCGCTCACTCCCCCTCTGTAACTCTCTCTTTCTATCTCTCTATCTCTCTAATGCATCTACGTAACTCCCTTATACATTAACATAACTATGTCTTATTTGGACTTTTTGTAATCTTTGAATCATTTCTAATGCAATGGAATTGAAAACAATATTATCCTTCTAGCACACAAATAATAACATGAAAAAGAGTCAATATAAAAGTCTCCTTTGTCTTTTCAGAACCAATTAAGTCGTCTCATAATAGTTGTGTTTATCGCTCACTCCCCCTCTGTAACTCTCTCTTTCTATCTATCTATCTCTCTAATGCATCTACGTAACTCCCTTATACATTAACATAACTATGTCTTATTTGGATTTCTTGTAATCTTTGAATAATTTCTAATGCAATGGAATTGAAAAATATAATATCGGACATTTTCCGAATACTTATAAAAAGTCCCACAACGTCAGAGACTGTCGGAACGATGACGGAAATGTCCGAAATACCGAAGTGCATGTCCGAGAGGCCATAGCCAGTCCGACTAGTAGGGTTTCCGACTTCTAGAGGTCCGAGATGGCGAGGGTTTACTGTATTTGGTATGGCCCAGGGGCAAAAAAAACAATTTTTTTTTTTTTGGGGGGTGTTTTAAATGGATTTTTTTTTCCTTACTCTTAAGAGTCTTCCCGCAGTCCGCCGGGGGAACTCTTAAGAGTCTCCCCGCAGTTCCCGGGTTAAAGTAATGTACAATGATTATCAAACCATATCTAATGGATTAGGCTCGTTTTTTTTCTAATTAGCAGCACCACTTTGATGAACTTTTTGTCGTTCATTAGGCATGGCTGAAATAATAATAAAATAATACAAATTAATAAATGGCCACCCTCATTAAGGGGAGTAAGGCGTCCGGCAATAGATAGATAGATAGAATGAATATTATACGGAACTACATGAACTGTGTTCAATTATATTTTAACCCCACCACTGGCGTTAGGGAGTTAAAATGTATGGCTATCAAGCCATGCATTACTTCAATACTGGGGCCTCTTCTTGGGAACACCAGTCCCTTGTTAGATAGCAAATTGTAAGAGGCTTGCCGCTTTGAACAGGGGTTCTGCTGCTTCGAAACGTTGGAGTTTGAATCAACCGAAGGGCTAGATTACAAACGAAAGGGTTCAATGCTTACAACTGTGTTCCTTGTCTCATTCCACAGGTCCTGAAGCACCATAGCCTACATATGGGAGGTGTAGGGTAGCATTTAAAAATAGTGCTCCAGAGTCCAAAATTGAAAGAATGACAGTCATAGCCTAACCAAGGTACTGTACACTATATGCCATAAATGTTGCCTCACTTAGGCTCTATTTTAGCTGAGCTGCTGATGTATTGTATCCATACTTAATTGACTAATATAAAACGACTATGCATCTTTTGCATGATCAAGCTAAGGTTTAGTAAGACTGCATAGTTCACCACAAATTAAAATATAACTGAGAATAATGATAAGGACTTTGTAATCTACCCTCACCTGAGAGTAGAGTATAAGTTACTAGATGAAACCTCGATAGCAAAAATAATGTCTAAATTGTAGGCTATACAGTATATTAGGCCCCCTACAGTTAGAGACATAATTAAAGAGAAGACAAATACATACAATTTTCTAGGCCTAATATTTGAGCCTACTCTACAAATATCTTCGATAGTCTACCACTCTACTTTCTCACAAGGTTAAGTTCATAGGTTATCTATGAAATATAGATAACGATTACACCATTACAGTTCACGAAAAAGGAAAATATAATACCGAAATTCCTGGGTCGTATATTTATAAATAATATGTATAGGCCTAATCTTCGATTATACTATTATCTGTACAATCAACTTACTAGCTACCATGTTTCATATTTTGAATACTTCAAATTAGGCCTGTCTCTTTATTCCTTTACATATGCTTACGGAGTATAATAATAACACAGTATAATAATCAACTGCCAAACTCAATAGTGCTATATTGTAATTTATATATATTATTATAATCATTAGGCCTACCTAGCCAGTGCGTCCTGAGAAAGTAGCGGGTAGGAAGGAGTGAGAGCGGCAATTATGTTCCCCCACGCACCGCCTAAGCAATACTGATCCAGTGATCGTTTTTTTGTTGAATTTTAAATATCCACTCCTAGTCAAGACGATGCCATGACGTCACAGGAGAGAAGAAAAGGAAGATTTAAATAAGAAAAACCCACATGGCGATTATTTTACTCATTTATACTTTTATGTATATACTATTAGTATTATTTATATTATTTTCATATCCATTTGGGGGCCCCCCTCTCTTGGGGGCCCGGGGGGCGATTTCAAACAGCACCCCCCCCCCCCCCCCCTTAGCTACGCCACTGCTCCTGACTACTCTGGTCTTTGAAAGAACTTTGATGCAGAACTGAGGGTTTATGAGTTTCTTGCGGTTTGGTCTATCCCGGATAAAGCTACCATCCCTTCGGTAGCGTACTTATATCCACAATAGCGCCGGGGTTGGGGTAGGGGAGGATATTAGTTAGCTTCCTTCAAAGAGTCTTATAAACCAGCCTTGTTGATACCCGGCCACTTCAAATAATTATTATTGGTGAGTGACTTCAGTATCACAATTGTTTTTACGTCCTTCAACCATAAGAACAATTCTTCAACTGAGCCCTCAATCTTCAAGCTGTCCTCACGCCCATTGACCACAAGGAACAGCTCTCCGATTGAGATACTTAAATGATAATCGATGGAAGTATTTATCTCCCTTTTTACCTTGCCAGGTTGGTGGAATGATTAGGTGACAGAAAGGCAGCTGGCAGCTGGTATCTTGTGGTGATTAATTCCCTGTGTCTTTTAGTGTGGGTGGGCAATTTTGGGCAATTTTGCAATTAAAAGGTTTAAACACCGCCCCGGATTCCTTGAACCTCTTATAAGGGTCAGAGGCAGACGAGAAAGACACTTCCACAGTCTTCTCATCTTAGCCCGATATAGTGCTACTTCGTCATAACTGAGGCACTATATTTAAGATCTCACTTCAAGTCGAGTACCTGAACGGAATTCCATCACCGGTTAATATAACGGTCAGGATAGATGAGTATTCTTCACTAAAGCTACAAGCTAAGAATACTCGCGTTAGTCCGATGTGGTGACCAACTATTTAACTATAGTTACGGAACCAAATTTAACCCCTGTCTATCGGGGCCCGACTTAAGTCCGTATCGAAAAATCTGGACTATGTGGCGGGGCCCGACTTAAGTCTGTGTGCAATTTTGGCGCAATATTGGCTCTGAGAGAGAGACGAGCGACGGGAGTAGCATAGGTTGCCTCATGACCGCTCGCCACGGCCACCGTGGGTCTACTGACATGTACTCCACACTACTCCAACCTCCCTCCCTCGCCACACACGTAATTATGTAAAGAAATTACCGTATTTTAGCGATTTTGCCCTTCGGTCGCACGATCGTTGCAAGACAACCAGTGATCGTAGAAGGATGGTTCAGGTGTCATTGGAAAGCTCAATTAACGCCCTTTCAGGGATACATACTTGCATTACGCTCTGGCTCTTGTTGATGCATGAAAAAGAGCACGGAAACAAGGCCATTTATGGTAAAAAAAAAACTGCTTGGCGCGTAGTGGAAAAAAACTGACGGGCCCGCTCGTAAGGCGTTAAGACCTCAAGCCCATTAACCCATCTGTAGCTTACTTCACACGACCGGTCCAACTAGACGGCCTACAGAGACTCAGAAGACTACAAGCCGATAATGAATCCATTATCTCTGAATATCACCATTGGTAAAACTCTATCTATCTATATGCTCAGGCCCAATCCCCACTTTTCCTATTTTTTAGTTTTTATTTTCCTCTGTTTTATTATTTATTTATTTATTTTTTGTATTTTCTTGGGGGTGGCCGACTCAAGACAGAGCAACAACAGGAAAACACAAAACACAAGACAAAACAACGAACAAACACAGACAAAACACAAAATGCACACACATCTAGGTCACCCAGGAGAATACCCAGAGACCAGGGTCACCAAGGTCGCTTCAGCACTCCCCCGGCCCCCGACCACCCGGAGAGGCTCCGATCTCGGCAGGCAGACAAGCAGCGGAGCCAAAGCCAGAAGCCTGCCCACCACACTTCCATGCGCACCCTTCATATTAATCGTCTCCCCGGGCCAGGCGCCTGATGGACTATTATCTAGTCCAATTTGCGCCCGACCCCTTCCCCCAAATGACCACGTGTTCACTCAACTATTCACAAGCATTCTCCATTCATTCCTGTTTATTAGTACCATTTCCTTTGCCTGATCTATAGTCATTCCTCTATCATCCAAACCTTGTCTTACACAGTCTCTCCATCTCAATGGGGGTCTTCCTGCCCTTCTATCTCCCCTTGTATCCGACTCATATATTCTCTTTATAAGCCTTTCATCTCCCATTCGTTCAACATGACCATATCAGCTCAGCACCCTTCTGTCCACTCTGGCTGACAAATGTTCCTGCTGCCCCACTCTCCTACGTATCTCTTCATTCCTCAATCCGTCTCTACGGGTAACTCCACACATACTCCTCAAGCAGATCATCTCCATGACATCCAACTTTCTTCTCTCCTTTTTCTTCAGAGCCCATGTTTCAGCCCCATACATCACTGTTGGCACAACAATTCCTTGATACATTGCACTTTTTACTTTCATTCCGAGATTTCTCGTCTTCTACATACTTCCCATTGCTCCGAAAACCTTCCTTCCTTCACACACTCTCTGTTTTACCTCTATTTCCATACCTCCACTCCTGCTTATCGATTCTCCTAGATATTTAAAACACTCTACTTTTTCCAATATTTCCCCACCCAGCCTCACATCTAGATTCACTCTACGCTCACCCCTATTACACACAATTACTTTATTTTTATTCACGTTCACCTTCAGTTTCCTCCTCCCACAAACCACTCCAAACTCTTTGACTACCTGCTGCAATTTCTCCTCAGAATCCGCCACCAACGCTGTGTCATCAGCGAACAGCAACTGATTCAACTCCCAATCTCTACCATTCTTTCCTACTAAACCCAATCCTCTTCCCATAGTTCTCATTTTCACCTCCCTCACCACACCATCCATAAACATATTAAACAGCCATGGTGACAATACACAACCCTGTCGCAAACCTACCTTTACCTCAAACCATTCACTCAACTCGCCATTTCCTACTCTAACACATGCTCTGCTCCCTTCATAAAAAATCTTAACTGCTTCCAACAAATGTCCTCCAATTTCATAAATCCTTAACACCTTCCACATTGCTTCACGATCCACACGATCATACGCTTTTTCCAAATCCATAAAAGCCCAAAATATCTCCTTATGCTTCTCTAAATATTTCTCGCATAACTGTCTTACTGCAAACATCTGATCCACGCACCCTCTTCTCCTATTGCAACTTCCGTACATTTTATTATCCTCTCTATCAACACCCTGCCATACAGCTTTCCAACCACTGATAATAAACTAATACCTCTATAACTTGAACACTCCTGCCGATCTCCCTTCCCCTTGAACAACGGCACAATACATGCACTCTTCCAGTCTATTGGTACCCTTGACATCACAAAGCACACATTGAAAAGTCTTACCAACCAATCTATTATCACATCTCCACCCTTCTTTATACTCCACAGCAATACCATCCAAACCTTCTGCTTTTCCCGCTAAAAGTGAATTAAAATCAATGCCAAGTGACGAGGTAAAAAGTGAATTAAAGTTCCTCAGTATTAATCTACTGAAGACCACCAGTGCGCACGGTGACTCTACAAATAAGTCAGAGTCCAAAAGTTCCATATTTCGAGATAAATCATCGAAAGTGTTACCTAACTCGAGTCTATAAATACAGACTCCCTATATAATTGTAGCCTACCAGTGTAAAAATAAGTATTAGTACACCTCTCTGACATCTACAAGGAATTAAATCTAAATAAGCCAAATAACAAACACAAGGCCACTTTTGGGCCTCTCCAACCATCCCCTATTGTATTAACTGACGCAAACGTTGGCATAATTTCAAATCGAGGACAAACAGCTCCCCTCTACGCAGCTACCAACACCCCAGATCACGGTCAACATCATCCATTCATGGTCTTCCCTTCTGGTGAATCAAATTATGATGGGTATTTACGCTTTGACTTATTGACCTCACTATACGTACCACCATCGATTGGGTAAACAGAGTGTTAACTTTTGACCCAAAACCATTTGAAGAAAAAACAAAAACAAAAAAACAATCAGCGAACTTAAAGTCATCCATCCTGTTCGCACCATCAAAACATCGCAGGCTATCTTAACCAAAACTGTTACGCTACCCCCTCACCAAGAACAGTGGATTTCTATCTTGCCCACCTTATCTGTTGAATTCATTCTAACACCCAGTCTCCAGAACCCCTTTGACAGGGATTGCCTCACCACTCCCGCTATCATGCCTGAAAATGTAAATCGTCAAAATTGCCAACATATCTGATCACCCACTCACTTTGTCAAAAGGGTTAACAATAGGTGAACTAGAAACCCATGATCAAGACCTGTCACTATCAGAAAATGAAGCTTCTGTTCCTCCACATAAAATTTCCTGAGATTCACCCACAATTAACAAACCAGCAAAGACACGATCTACAGAGCTAAATGACTTCTTTCCAAGACATCTTCGCCACATCAGCCAGGAACGTTGGGAAGACTTAAGTGCTAAACCACCCTACTCACACCGTAGGACCTCCCATTCGCCAGCCTATTCGACGAAAAAAAAAACATCCAACGCCAAGAAGAAGAGACACAAGTACAAGATATGATGGACACAGGTCCCAGGTGTTATTCACTCCTCTACTAGTCCATGGTCTTCTCCAGTAGTACTTGTGAGAATAAAAGATGGGTCAACAAGATTCTGCATTGACTACCGCCAGCTGGACGATGTCACCATCAAAGGCGCCACCCCACTGCCTCGCATCTAGGATTTACTAGATTCCTTACTTGGAGCTAGATGGCTCACCACTCTCGATTTGCAGGCGAGATATCGGCAAGTCCCCGTCGTGCTAGAACATCAAGAGAAAACAGCTTTTTCCACCAGTCAGGGTAGACTCTACGAGTTTACCGTACTACCCTTCGGATTGTGCAACGGACCCGCTACTTTTTCCAGACTCATGGAATCAGTACTGCAAGGGCTAACCTGGGAAACTTGCCTTGCATATCTGGACAACATCATCGTATTCGGTAAAACTTGGTCCGAACACCTTCAACGCCTTTGCCAAGTTTTTCAAAGAATTTGTGATGCCCACCTGAAACTGAAACTATCGAAGTGCACCATGGCCCAGAAAGAAGTCAAGTTCCTTGGCCACATTGTCTCAGAGGAAGGAATTTCACCAGACCCTTCTAAACTACAAGCCTAAGTGCCATTGTTATGCCCTGATTTTATTCAGGTTTAACGTATTGGTAAAGGCGAGTTCTTTCAAGACTGGGACGTCAGAGTTCATACAATACATGCAAGGAAACAATAGAGGATACATATAACACCGAAATAATATTTAACCCGGCAAGCGCGATAGGCCTCACGGAAGGCTTCCTATAGGGAACGCGATAGGCCTCACGGAAGCAGGACCATAAAAAAAGCCTTCCATAAAAAAAAAGGGCCTATCAAAACAAAGGAATTTGTCTCTAGGTGAGATAATTCCCCTCCAGTACTCATCCATGTAAATCTCACCCACCCCTCTCCCCTCCTTCCCCACCTTATTCCCCCCTCCCTCCCCTCCTCAATTATCACCTATTTTTCCTCTTATTATCATCATTTATCGGTTATTTTTCTCTCCCGCGATAATGTAGCACAAGTGGGTTGCATAAAAGATCGTTATGCAACACCCAGACACCGGCACACACTGCCCCGCTCTCCTCAGTTGACTCCCAGACAGCGAGAGGGGAAGGCTGCCTGTCTCTCTCTCTCGCCTGAGATTATGACCGGGTGGCCAATATCTTCGTTTTTCACCACCCAAATGCTTTTCCCACTTATTTTAGCACTCTTGAAGGTTCATATATACATCATATATGTAAAATAAAAGCATACCGAAAACAAATAATGGTTTATATTGTAAATATAACGAATTCTGTCAGAATCCAGGGCTAGAAATGCACAAATAACTACCCTAGCACCTACATCTATATCGCGCTTGTCAGGTTAAGAACAGTTTATTTAGCTTAAACTCTATGAACATACTGTAGATACGGGTAAATACTAAGAACATGGAAAATATGAATGGATACAGTAAGATAACCAAATATTAGAGCACAAGCGAGGATCTAGATGGAGCTCAGGTATAATATCAGATCAGATCAACCGCTTAACTTTCTTCAGGTATTTATAGGGTTTAGAATTTACTACAGAGGTAACAAGTATCTAGTATGGCTCACTATTCAAGGTATGATCACTGTCACCGGGCGCACTGGTGTATTAGATTATAACAGTATCAAGTGCAAAGAAGTGCTTTGAACTAAATGATATTTATGCACAAATATAGATTATAAAATAGTGAATTTTAAGTATTGGATTTGGATACACTGGTGATGTCTACACTGCGTTAATATGTGGAGTGTCTTATATAACACTTGTAGAACTTGGCATTGAGTCGTTATTGGGGAATCTCTTATCCAACACTTAGAACTTGGCACAGAGTCATTATTGTGGACTCTCTTATATAAGACTTTTAGAACTTGGCACAAAGTTGTTATTGTGGACTCTATTATTTAACACTTGTATTAATTACACAGAGTCGTTATTGTGGACTCTGCTATATAATACTTTTAGAACTTGGCACAGAGTCGTTATTATGGACTCTCTTATATAACACTTGTATAAAGAGTCGTTATTGTGGACTCTGCTATATAAAAATTTTAAGATTTGGCACAGAGTCGTTATTGTGGACTTTACTATTTAACACTTACATAAATTGCACAGACTATATTTTAGGTTTGAGTCCCTAAGGGATGAAGGAAAACTTAATATTTAGTAGTGGCCCCGGAATCATTGACAATGCGCCTTACGTAGGTAATGGCCAATCTTTGAACTCTAGCTTGCTGTTCAAACTTACCGCCCGGGGAGAACTCAAAATACGATTGCCTTACATCGTGAGCGAAACGCTCTTAATAACCACTCACAGACTCGTCCTTATGATGTGGGTACCACTACTAGAAAAACTAGTAAAATAAATATAGAATAAAAATTAAAATTAAACTTGACCTAGCTTTGCACTTTCCATGCCGTTGCTCTTGGGTACAGCTAGCCATCTTGTTAACAGCGAGTGCTCATTCTTAATCTGACATATCGAGACTCAAAAATTTAGTAGATGAATGGGAAAAGGACGGAAGGGAGGGCAAAAATCGTCAATGATTCCGGGGCCACTACTAAATATTAGGTTTTCCTTCTTCCCTTCGGGACTCAAACCTATAATTTATTAGTGGCCCTTTCATCATTGATGATGCGCCTGAATTCTCAAGACTGGAGGGGGACATTCATCATAAACATTGCATACCACTAGTAAACCAGGTAAGGTCCAAGGAACATGTACTAATCAGATCAGTTTAATAAAGAAAATATAAAAGAGGGTTACAGGCGGCGTTTCTTAAAGGAAGCCTGTGGTGTTAACACCTTTAAGTTTGAGAGAACAGTTGGTGTAACACAAGAATAAACTATTCATTTAGCTTATATATCCCAGGGTAAATGAAACATTCATTATCACCCAAGTTTGTTAATATCTAGGCCTACATATTCATGGCCTCAGGTACTGTATTACCAAAATATTTGTACTCTTACTCTAAATCTAATCCCTGAGATTATTGAGTATATTGGAAACCCTATTGCCTCCATAGTGTTTCACATAAAAATGAATAAATGTTCCTGAGTAGGCTTACTTTAGCCTAAGGAACGGATTATCACATGATTTTAATACTCGTTACATTTTGTCTCACTTCAGAGGCAGGTAGAGTCCTTAGCTAGGATTCTCCCCCCCCCC
Source organism: Paralithodes platypus (assembly GCA_032716605.1). NCBI lineage: Eukaryota > Metazoa > Arthropoda > Malacostraca > Decapoda > Lithodidae > Paralithodes > Paralithodes platypus. The sequence goes on from CM064582.1 coordinate 24,281,071, forward strand.
CCCTTTATTATATCACAAAATTACTTAAAACTAGACTTTCTGCCTTAATGCTACACATGTACAAGAAGGTTTCATGAGATTGACAGACAGGTAACGTGTGAGAAAAGTATGATTTGATGACCACAATTGGGTCTGCTGAATATCTTCTAGGGAGTAATTATGGAGGAATCGAAGTGATGCCGCCCATTTACGGATATCGTGTGATCTTGCCAACACGCCCGGATTACTCTCTCGAATGACTTCCACTAATAACGCAGCTAGCCGGCGTTTTTGTAATTGAACACCTGTCCGTGAAACCCAGAGGGCTCCCACCTGTGATGGCCGGGAAGCCCGCATAAATAACCTAAGTGACTGCACTGGACACAGTAAATGGTGCCTGTCACCCTGTTTCAGAGCCGGAATTTCGAACTCTGTAAATACATGATTAGAATATTCATTCTTAGCAATGAAGTTAGGAGCAGGAGCAATATGTACACCCATGTTGCGCCTTGAAAATCTTAGACAGTTTGGTTCCGAACTCATCGCCTCCAACTCAGACACCCTGTCACCCGTAGCCAGTGCTATTAGAAAAATTGTGTTTTTTAAGTATTAGGTCAAAGGGAGGATCCTTGCAACATTTACGGGACTGAAGCATCTCAAGGGCCAGATCAAGAGACCAGGTGGGTGTGAGTTGACGAGGAGGAGGGCGAAGCTTGAAGCACGACCTCATGAAACCCTTTTCCTCCGCATCCGGTACAGACAGACCAGTTAAATCTAAAAATGATGTCCTAATTGCTGTGAGGTGATTCCTTAATGTGACAACTGACAACTTTTGAACATCGAATAGGTAATTTAAATACTTAAACGACAGAGCCACTGAGGACTGTTGTTGACCAGTTTCTACAATCCATGTAGTAAATGACTTCCAGTGTGATTGGTACCGCCGTCGGGTTGATGGAGCATACTGATTAATCAACTTGTGAGTCACGGTTTCCCCAAACTGGCCTAGCCACTTGGCCTTCTGAATCTCCACAAGGCGAAAGTCAGCGAGGTCTTGAGGTTTCCAATTGTCTCTAAGTGGAAGTACGAGATCGGGAGCGACAGCGGGTTCTCGCACCACATCTTCAATTGGTTGTACCACACTTGAGCCGGCCACAAGGGCGCGATCATCGAGACCATGCCCCGATAATCCCGTAGTTTTTGAACTACTTTTCACATTAAGGATGCGTCTGGAGGTGGAAAAAGATAAATGGAGCTCCATTTGTTCCACTCTACCAGAAATGCGTCCGGACACCCTGCCGGAGTGAGACTCCGGCGTGTGAGGTACTGAGGTAGCCTGTGGCTTGCCTCTGACGCGAACAAGTCCACTTGTGGATGGTAGGGCTCCGCAATCAACTTTTGAAAGATGTTTTGTCTGAGAGCCCATTCTACTTGAGTGCTCTGTCTCCGGGACAGAGCATCCGCCCATACATTCGCTACGCCGGGCAGATACGTTGCGTGAAGATAAATCCTGAGCCTCGTGGCTAGTCAAAATATCTTTTCCGACAACCCTTGTAACACTCGTGATCTCACTGACCCTTGCTTTTGAATGCATGTCACTGTAGTCAAATTGTCCATTCTGAAGGCTAGGGACTTTCCCGCCTGGCTCATGCCGTGCTCCTGTAAAAAGAATAGTGTGACTAGCAACTCCTTGGCATTGACATGAAGATGATTTGATGTTGACCATCGACCATGACTCTGGTGGCCTAAGTTTGTTTGGTAACCCCATCCCAGGGTTCCTGACGCGTCTGTATCTACCCAAACCGTCGGGGATGGAGCTGTCCAAGTCAAGGAGGAGTGAATAACTTCTGGCTTCGCCCAAGCCGCCAGGAGGTTGTGGATTAAGGTTGGAATTGTCCTCAGTGTTTCCGCCGGTGAAAGTGGAAAACACATGTTTCCGTCCAAGATAATTCTTTTGACCTTCAGACGACCTAACGGTACCGTCAGTTGTATCCAATTGAGTGAGCCTACCAGAGATTCCCAGATCTTCCTCGTTGTCGTTCGGGAGTGCAGAAATCGGAAGAGTTTCCTGCGAAATCTCTTACGATTGTCTACACTCTGACTCAGAGTTAGCAACTCGGTATCCCAGATAAGGCCCACCCATTGATTTGTTTGGTGGGAATGAGAGATGACTTTGCTAAGTTTACCCTGAACCCTAAGGTCTCTACATGGTCTAATACTAGTTGAACATGGTGAAGGCACATTATCTTGGATTGGGCTACCACTAGCCAATCGTCTAGGTACCATAAAATCATGATTCCCTGTTTGAGCAATGGTAGCAATGCCTGTCGGACTAATTTTGTGAAAACTCTGGGTGCTAGATTTAATCCAAAGGGCATTCTTTGGAAGACAAACGTTTGATCCCCGTTGGGTAAGGCTAGGAACCTCTGAAAACGTTTGTTGATGGGGACATGCCAATAGGCGCCTCTTAGATCTATTGAGCACATCCAGCCCTGCGGCGGGAGTGACAACCTGATCTGATTCACTGTCAGCATCCTGAATGACTGATTGTGAATATGGGTGTTGAGATATGAGAGGTCGATCACCGGCCTCATCTGAACACTGTCCCTCTTTGGCACCAAAAACAACCGGGATATGAACACTGGCATTGACGTAGGACTGGGGGATTATGACCTCTTTTGTGCCATCTCTTTGATAATGGATCCCACCTCTAATGAAACTTGATTGAATTCTGTGGGGAAACGTAAACGGGGTCGCCGGGACCACCACCACGAGAGACCTTTGCGGACCACTGTCCTTGCCCATGTTCGCCGGGGCCATGCTCGGAAATGATCTCGGAAGTTGCCAGTCATGTGATTGGTCTTGTCCGGCAGAGCTGCTCTCGGATCCGTCTCGCCTTGCCTTGGCACTGGGAGTGTGTCTCAGTTTTTGGAGGATGAATGTGACTCTGACTTTGGCGTGGGGGGATGAGAGGTCTTGCTACCATTGCTGCTGGGTTTACCCCTGTATTGGCCCCGAAAGACCCTCCTTCTACTGTAGGACAAGGAAGAGGATAGGAGAGAGCAGGGAGTGTTGTGAGACTCGATTGGGTTGGGTTGTGGAGTTGCCAGCCGCCCAAGCGAGTTACCAACTGGGCAGTTAGTAGGTGCGTGTGGTGCACCACTCAATGAAGTTGACTCACCATTCCCGTTCATCTCTCTGACGGACTCTCGGTCGATTCGGCTCAAGCTTGTTCCTCTCTGTTCGTTCCTCTTTGTTCGGAGCTTTTGCTTCCCGGAAGGTGAAGTAGTGTAAAGTCAGTGAAAGTAGGCTATCCTAAAACAGATAGGATGTGGAAATACCCTGAGCCGACCAGGCCAAGTGGCATATCTCTATTGGTCTAACTGGTAAGGTGTCTGCCTCACACCCAAGGGTCGAGAGTTCGTGCCCCCACCAGGGCTTGATATTTTCGTGAGGCTATTTCCGCATTTAACGAAGTTTAGGTGTGTTGGTAAAATTGTTCAGATGGTTGAGAGTAAGTTCGGAGCTCCATAAATCCTCTTTCGGGTATGGTGTAAAAAACGATTCCTACACTACCCCTGAGGTTACCGTGCCATTTAGGTGCCCCGGAATGAGCAGGGGTTGCGAAAGTCTTGGCTGACTGCTTGAACTGTGACTGACCACGAAAGGAACTTTTAGTTCTGAAATTTTGTTTAGCTGCCTGCTCACCCTTGGGTTTAGAAGTGGTGGCAGGTTGTTGGTCTAGGAGAAAAGTTACTGTCCTCCATGCTTCAGGAGAGACTAAAGTAGCTGTAAAAATATTGGATTGGAGCAACCTTCTACCAATCTCCACCGGAAGTTTCTTCACCAAATGCACTCTTATATCATGGCACCTCGTACAGCCTCAAAGATAGCTGTCCGGATATCGCCGAGAAATTGAATTGGGCTTTGGAGGAGAAGACGTCTGGTCAGAGAAAAGGCCTTCTGAGATCCGGTGTCCGTAACTGACTCAGCCGTTCTAGCTAGAGAGGCTGCCAGTTGTAGGCTGAGTAGGTGTGGAGATGCCAGCCTCCAGGCTTTCTGTCTTAGTTTATAATCTGTGGTTGAAATACAAAATGTTAGCACCCTTACCTCATGGTGAGAATATCCCTGTAGAGATGCACGGCACTGAATAGCCTAGGCCTATGCTAAGCGGTTCCCCATCCAACCACCGTCAACGCTCCAGAAACTGCGACCACAAACCACAATCCAACCTGACCTACAGCTACAGTGATGCCCACAAGAATCACCGACCTCGGCTGAATCTATTCACCCACCGTAGGAACACTACACTCAGTAAATACGACGGAAGCTCCCTACAACCTCCACACCAAAGTCGTCCCACACGTGCGTCTCCTTCACTCCCGTTCGTTCGCTGAATCTCCCTAAAACTAGCTAGCCTACCCAAATATGCCTAAAACTAGCTAGCCTACCCAACATAAATCAAATTACACCACACGCGCCCCTGATCTCAAGATCAATCTAACAAAAAAAAAAAAAAAAAAAAAATTAACGAGAGAAGACAACAATATGGGAAAAAAAAAAAACGAAATCATAGTAATTTTCCACCGTACCTAATGGCATACCGCCCTAGTACTACTAAGGTATGTTAGACATCGCGCAGCCCCTTTATCCCACCTACTCCATTTCACAATCACTTCCCGTCTCATAATTTCCCATCCACCCTGGCCGTCGCCTCTCTCTCTGCGACCGTCGTGGTACCACTTCGTTTTCTTCCACCTCTTCTTGCTCGTCATCCCCCACCTCATCATCAGTTGAAGACTCTACCACTCTTCTGACGTCCAAGATGCGACGTGACATCCCGTCGACACTGAGGTTATTCCTGGAATGCACGTCCGTCACAGTACCCCTCCCCCACTGGGATGTACACTTTGCGTTTGGGGGCTTCACCCAAATCTCCTCCCCAATTTGGATAGAGGCAGGCCCTTCCTCCCCCCCAATGGCCATCGGCACCGCACATAGATGTCCCAATTCATACTGAAATACTGCTCTTTGTGGTACGGTTCTTTCATCCTGACCTGGCCTGACCTGACCAAAATACTGCTTCCATAGGCGCTACTTGCCCCCTCTCTGCCATCGCCTTGATTGTCCGATGATGTCTTTCCACAATTCCGTTCCCACTTGGCCGATACGCAGCTCTAAAGAAACGTCGGACATTCCACCTATCCAGCATGTCCTTCAAAGCCTGTGACCGAAAAGCAGTACCGTTATCCATCTACACCTCATCAACTGGGCCCCTCTCTAGGAAGATCTCATTCAGCACACCTGCAATCTCTTCCGCATTCTCTGCTCTTAATTCCCTCCAGATAGCCACCCGTCCAGGTCCGCAGTCTACCATAGATAGGTACAACCCCTGCCGATAGTGTGTCACATCAACCTCCAACCTTTTCCAATCATTATCCACTCTAATCTCCCCAGACATATGTACACTCGGTGCAGGGTCGATCGACTGACATCTGTCACAACGTCTCACCACCTCTCGAACGTTGTCCCTCATGACTGTAGGGTCAACCTTCCTTGCCACAAACAGCGTCCTGTCGACTCCCATGTGGTGCATTTGATGTAGTAGTCCAGTAAATCTAGCAATCATTTAACTGGACCTAGAACAAATTGTAATAGAAGGTTTTTTGGCTTTAACTTGTTTATTAGGTCCCTCTGATGAACATATAAAAAGTCTCCAACTTTTGGACACCGGGAAAGTGGTTAATTTGCATAAATTCAAGATGGCCGCCGTCCAAAGCTTCAATTTACAGATAACTTTTTTCTGGTTGCTCCTAGACCCTATAAATGTATTACAAACAACGTTTTTTGGCTTTAACTTGTTTATTAGGTCCCTCTGATGAACATATAAAAAGTCTCCAACTTTTGGACACCTGGAAAGTGGTTAATTTACAGCCGAAAAACCTTACAGACAGGCTGAACTGTCTCTTGCACAAGGGGTGACACAGGCACTTTGTGCTTGTATGGTTTTTTTGACCTGTTGTCCCTCTTTTTTATAAAAAAAAAAAAAAAAAAACCATGACGTAGTATGACGTCATTCAGAGCCAATTATGTAATTCATGATAGGAGTTCGTATTCACTTGGATCATCGGTGCTTGCATCAAAGTTGCTATTTTGACAGAGTCCTTTACATTGACCACATGCACTGGAACATTCAAGCTCATTCCGTTTGCAACTACAGCGTTGAGTGTCACAGTTGCCCTTACACTGACATCTGACCAATTTCAGTAGTGAATCAGGAGCCACTGGCGAATCCATCGTCTTCGGTTCAAGCTGTCCCTTCCGCAGACACCAGCCCCATTTCTCGGGGTCCACACAGTTCCCCATCCATTCCTGGACCTGACAATAAACTCGGAACGAGTGGTATTTGGCTGCATCGGTTGTTGGGGGAAGGCTGTGAACTTCAACGGTAGTTGAACTTTTTGCCACCTTGTTGCAAAACTTTGTCTTTCGCAGTCCGTCAAGGGTGTCATTTCCTTTTTCCCCGTACAAATAAACCAAGGCCTTTTCACCAGCTGATGATATCGCGTCTTTACTTCCACTTTGGCAACAGAATGCTTCTATACATTTCAAGAAACCGTTGTCTTCCCTCACTTTCCTCAAGGCAGCCCCTTTACCAATACCATACAGTCGTGAGGTTGTGTCACATCCACAGAGTGCATGGACAACTGGCAGGACACGACATATGCTTTCACCGAGAGCTTCTGCTACTGAGTTAATATGCCAACATTTCCCACCTTCCTTGCTCGACTTGAAGTACAAATCATTCATCCCTCGTTCCGCATAATGACACAACAGCACCAACAAGTCTGTGTCCTCACCTATCACATATGTCACGGTTTCCCTTGCATGCTCAATTCCCTTCTTCGCAATCATGACATCTGCATCTGCTGGCGCATTGACACAGTCAATTCCATTTGCCTTGAATGTTTCACACAATAAGTCAATGAAGTTTTGCTTATTGTCCGAGTTTGACAAGAAGTTTTCCTTTTTTGACCGAAGGGGCATGGTTGGAGTGAACATCACCTTTTGACCAAAGACTCCTTTTGATCGTCGATTGTGTGTCATGTCCTTGGTAGTAGGTCCTGATTTATAACCGTCGAATACAACCACCGGGTTGAGAAAGTTTTTGGAAACATGCTTCATGTACATGCTTGCAATGTCCTCAAATGTGTCACCCTTCTTCCATGGAATCCTTTGCAATAAGGAACCACCATCCAGAACATGGGTCACAGTCCTTTCTTCCTCAAATGATTCCAATGACGACTTGGGAACAACAGCAGCTATCTCATTTCCTAGCTGTGGTTTATTGGCTTCCCTGAGCCTCCCCCACTTATCGAACAGAGCAGTAGGGTAGCTAGACAACTCATACGCAAAGACCTCTTCAACACCTAAGTCCCTGTTATTAGCAAAGATGAGGAGCCTCTGGAAAAGGAGCTGTGGGTCGATTGGTACTTTTTCAGCACTGATTGTAACCTTTGCACCCAACGACTCAACTTGATCTTTCTTCCTAAATGAAAAGTCAAAAGCATTGCTACCTTCCATCTTCTGCACAATGTTCATACCAACCTCATACAGTAAATGAGGATTGGCCGAGGCTGGTCCTGTCACACCGTTGGCAATATTCCTGAGTTCATTTGATTCTTGAAATGGATCATAATCCTTGAAGAATGCGAGAACCTTCTCTGTGTCCTTCCTATCTCGTTCACGCCTTGCTTCAGTCATTTCTTTGTGCTGCTCAGAGGTGTGGAAATGCTTCCCTGTCAGTTCTTGCATAACTTCACTCACCTCAGCGCAGGCTGGCATAGCAAGTAACCAGCGCAGGCGTTGCGTTTCCTCCATGCCCCTACCACGTGTCAATCCACCATTCGTTTTCAAAGAGCGCATCAAAACCTGCTCTATAACCAAGTCGCTTGGCAGTCCTGCCCACAGCCGATCACTTCGGCGGATCACAAATAGACCGGAGTTCAATTGACAGAACATGTCTGGGTTGAGCTGCTCAAGTTCAATCATGTCTTGAATGTACACATGGGCTGACTTGGCATAATTGTTATGACCACACGCTGCAAAGTACGGCAACATCTCCTGGAGTGTTCCGAGGTACAGTAGGAAATCGCCCATTCTCAGTGCCCTCAGGAAGCGACGCAGCAGGTCAATCATGTCCATGTATTGAATCCATAGCTTTCCCATCTTATGCTCTGCTAAGGAGCTCTTCTCAGCTTTAAGTTTTTCAGAAATTCTGTTGAAAACGTCTTTACTGCAGACTTCATCCGGTGAAACGTCTTCACGCAACAGCTTATCCAAAAGATCTGCAGCCTCCTGGAAGTCCTTGCATGAAACAAGAAACAAGATGATGGGATTAGTATAGGCCTAGACAAAATGTAATAGACAATAATGTGCAGTAAAGGTAGGGCTTGACCTAGAACAAATTGCAATAGAAGGTTTTTTGGCTGTAAGGTTTTTTGGCTGTAAATTAACCACTTTCCAGGTGTCCAAAAGTTGGAGACTTTTTATATGTTCATCAGAGGGACCTAATAAACAAGTTAAAGCCAAAAAACGTTGTTTGTAATACATTTATAGGGTCTAGGAGCAACCAGAAAAAAGTTATCTGTAAATTGAAGCTTTGGACGGCGGCCATCTTGAATTTATGCAAATTAACCACTTTCCCGGTGTCCAAAAGTTGGAGACTTTTTATATGTTCATCAGAGGGACCTAATAAACAAGTTAAAGCCAAAAAACCTTCTATTACAATTTGTTCTAAGTCCAGCCCTACTTTGACTGGTCTATAGCTCCTTTACACTTGGTACTCCCATGCAACACACCATAGCTGCCTCCTCTGTCTCCTCTGGCACCCCAAGCCATGATTTCTTTACTCTTGTTAGGGCATCTGTCTTGTTATTCTCTGATGGCACAAAAACTACACACAACTGCAGACCATACACATCTTTCAATTCCCTCAGAATTCCCAGGCGACGCTTCACAATCAGTTCTGAGGCTCCCTTCGTTCGAACTATTTTCTCTTCCGTCACCACTGATTTCATCCAACCAAACACTGTAGCAGAATCAGTTTGAACCTCGATCTCTCGCAAACCCCACTTCAAGGCCAAATTGATACCTTTCAACACCGCATCCAACTCGGCCACGTTGATATGACTGTAGTCGTGCTTCTTCCTCAACCACGCAGCATCCTCAACTTCTACATTACCTATCTCCAATATCACGCCTGTCGCTATATACTACTTGCGTCACACCATACAACCCCCTTCTCCGACTTTGGGGTGTACCATCTTCCTCTCACTGGGTCTTCGCGTCTCACTCTTTCTATGACATCTTGCATCATCGTGACTGTCTCTTTTCCGACCTTGTCTTCCCATCTTACACCTTCCGCTCTCCTCTTAACGTAACTACATGCTACCCGAAGCCATCCTGCAATGGGATAGTGGCCCATCAGCCTTCCACAAGCTGAGAATAGCTCTCTCCTACTCCAATTCTCCCTAATTTCCGGAACCTCATTACCTCTCTGGAATACTAGCTCGCCTGTTCTATCTCTCTCTAATCTCAAGCCCAACGCCGCACCCCTTTCCAACGGCTGCAGCTCCTTTGTGGCCAATCCAAACCTAGCCAAGTGCTCTACAACCTCGGCTGCCGTCACCACAGTCTCATCCACTTGTATTATCGTCAATATATGAATTTGTGGCAGCCTTCATCTCCTGCCTTTTCCGCAGCACTTTCTTGAGTATCCTCGCCATGATTCTTGGAGCCGAATTCAACCCGAAACCCAACCTCGTCAATCAATACGTTTTCCCCTTATATCTCACCAGCTGGTACTTCCAGAGCTTCTCTGTCACATGAATTTGTAAATAAGCGGACTTCAAATCCACAATGGTCGAGGTCCCACCCATCTGCCTCCACTCCCTGAGTGTCTCGCCGCACACATCCGCGACATCATCGCCTGAGTGGCTCATCATGTGGGTATTAAGTTCACGAAAATCCAATACAGCCCGGCCGTACCTTGTTTTTCATCGGTTGAACCACCGCCATCAACGGCAACACTCCACTCTCCACTTCCTCCCCCCACGGCAGCAGAATGCCCTCATCAATCCACCTATTCACTTCTTTGTCAAAATCTTCTCTCACTCCCTCTTTCATAGCATGTTCGTAACAACCAACTTTGTTCTTCAAAACAGGCAACTCTCCTTTCAACAACCACTCGACTACCCACTTCCTACCATCAAATACCGCAACAAAATCCTTTTCCTCAATCTTGCATGGATCAGCCCCCCATTCGGTGCCTGTCTTCAACACCCCTCTTTTTGGCTCAACAACCCCGGCTGCCTTTGCAAACTTAGTCTCTTCAGTCTCTGTCAGCTTCACAACCCTCCCTTCCGACTTTATGGCCACAGCGCATCGGATCTCTCCACTCTCGGCAGTTGAACAGCTTACTGGTACCTTCCCAAACGTTACCAGTACTCTTCCATCTACAATCGTAGCGCCATCCAGTTGGCTGATTACATCCATTCCCATCACTACATCAATGCCGTCAATTACTCTATCAAGTACTATGGCCCTGATCCACAATCGGATTCCTCACACTGTCAACTCCACTTCTCTGGCACCCTCACACCTTATCTCTCTTCCATCGACTTCAACCAGCCTATAGCGTCCTCTTCCTCACACTTTCCTACCAAACGAGAGGCCAACACAGTGGTCGAACAGCCAGTATCCACAAGGGCTCTTGCCCCTTTCCCCTCCACCACTGGCAGGGAGCTTGGGAGCGCCTTTACTCGACTAAAGGGGTAGCTTCCGGCGCAGCAGCTCCCCTTTGACCGTTTCCCTGGTTGCAACGGCTTGCTATGTGACCCTCCTTCCCACACTGATAGCAAGTTATGGCTGGCTTCTGCTCCTTACACTCCCTTGCCATGTGAGAGCCACCACATCTGAAGCAGCGACTTTTGAACCCACGCGCCTGCGGCGCCTCCCATTTCGTGCCACTCGGCTCAGCCCGTGGAGCCTGCCACCTTGCCTCCACTTCCGGCCCCCCAGTAGCAACCGCTGCAACTCTTTGGCTTCCTCCTGATGCCAATACTCTAGCCCTAACTATTAATTCACTCACGCTCACCGACTCAACGTCCTTAACCTGCTGCAGCTCCATCGATATCCTGTCCGGAAAACCAGTTATAAAAGCTAGCTTCACGACCCTCTCCAAGCCCTCTCCCTTCCACCCAGCTAGCCCTGCCACCCTCCTTATCTCGTTAGCAAAGACATCCACCTTCTCACCTGTCCATGTCACCCTCTTTAGCTTTCCATATGCATCAAACATTCCCTGTGTAAAGCCTCCTTCAATCTAGCACTTATCTTCTTAGCATCCGATTGATCATTCTCACTGATCTCAAGGTACAGGGATAACACATCTCCCTGCAAGTACAGTGGTATAAAACTAGCCAAGTCTTCAATTTCCAGCAGTTTCGCCACCAATTCTGCCTTCTTTAGCCACGCCACCACATCGCCCTTACCATCATATGACTTCATAATTTCACTACTCACCTTCCCTTTTCCAGACATGGTGACTAGTATAAGCCTAGATAGCTTGTGGTTGAAATACAAAATGTTAGCACCCTTACCTCACGGTGAGAATATCCCTGTAGAGATGCGCGGCACTGAATAGCCTAGGCCTATGCTAAGCGGTTCCCCATCCAAGCGCCGTCAACGCTCCAGAAACTGCGACCACAAACCACAATCCAACCTGACCTACAGCTACAGTGATGCCCACACGAACCACCGACCTCGGCTGAATCTATTCACCCACCACAGGAACACTACACTCAGTAAATACGATGGGAGCTCCCTACAACCTCCACACCAAAGTCGTCCCACACGTCCGTCTCCTTCACTCCCGTTCGATCGCTGAATCTCCCTAAAACTAGCTAGCCTATCCAAATATGCCTAAAACTAGCTAGCCTACCCAACATAAATCAAATTACACCACATAATCTTTGTCAATCTGAGCCTGTGTGGGGGGACAAAAAGGTTCAGGTAGCTCGCACAAAGGTAATTTTGGGGCCCCAATGAAATCAAGCATATGTTGGGGAATCCCGTCCACCTTGCCTACTGGCATAGAAAACTAATGATTGTCTTCTGCTGGAATTTAGTGACTACTTTTGTTGGTGATGGTGCTGGCAAACAGCTTGGCCTCATGTCCCCAAGTAACCCAATGCCCATGCTCCCCTCCCTTAATATGAACTAATGAGGTTCCCTGAGAGTCCCTGAAAGGAACGGATTTTAGTTCTGGGGTCAAACCCTGCAACACTTTTAAATAATTCAATCCATCAGTTTTAGTCCACTCCGAAAACAGTTTTCCGGCGGAAGTAGGAGGCAAGGCGGGGGATGATGAGCACACAAAGAAATCAGGATTAAAAAATTGTGGGAAGGGCTTAATAACAACATCAAGTACCTCTCCCAAATGGTTCTTGGCCCTTAATTTCTTCTTTTCACTTCCCTCTATAACCCATTGCTCCGGGACAGGTAACTCACCTGTAACCTGGGCGTGTGCGAGGTCAGGGCGTAGTGTGGTAAGGACTGACCAAGAAGTATCCGGTCCATACAAGAGTGGCATCGGGCCCTTTTTGCTGGAGATGGACTTGTCTAGTGGAGGAGCTATCAAATCCGAAAACAATTTCATGTTAGGTTGCAGGAGAGCAGAGGTGCCTGGAATCGAAACCATGGGGCTGACAGTGGGGGCAGGGGGAGGAGAAGTAACGGTAACTTGAGGATGTAGCCTACCACTACTTGCCCAAGAGGTCGCACCGCCGGGGTTATGGGTGTTGTGGTAGTAGTCTGTCTCTCACTCTTAACGCCTTACGAGCGGGCCCGTCAGTAACTTCTACTACCCGCCAAGCGGGTGGTTTTACCCTAAACGACCTTGTTTTCTTCATGCATAAAGAAGAGCCAGAGCGTAATACAATTATGTATCCCTGAAAGGGCGATAATTCAGCTTTCCAATGACACCAGAACCATCCTTCTACGACCACGCGTTCTCTTGCAACGATCGTGCAAGACGAAGGGAAAATCCCTAAAATACGGTAATTTGCTTACGTAATTCCCTGTGTAGCGAGGCAGTGAGTATGGATGTGTGTGGAGGTGGGCCCAGTGCTGGCGCGGGAGCCGTGCCGACCGGTCAGAGCCGAGCTATGCTCCTCCCACCGCTCGTCTCTCTCTCAGAGCCAAATATTTCTCAAAATTGCACACCGCCTTAAGTCGGTCCCGCCACATAGTCCTTGGTTCTCTAGACCGACTTAAGTCCTCCCCCGCCAGACAAGGGTTAATCTGTCTCATGAAATCAAATAGCTCTTGCAACTGGTCCTTTGCTACAACAACCTCACCATCTTGATCAGACTGGGTCGCGGACTGTGACATCTCTGAGCCCTGCGTCCCAGATAGTTGAGAGACTGGTCGTTGGCTAGACCCCATTTTCTCAGTATATCCCCCCTGTTGATATATCTCTATAAGTGGCCCCTTCTTTAGTGATCCCGTTGACCGGGTTGATGTGGCTGGTTGAGTTTCCCACCGATTCTCATCAACCTGGGCATCGGTTTCATATATATCTGTTTGTGATTGATAGGGATCCTCGGGACCATGAAGATTAATCACATTTAAATCCGAGATTTCAAACATTGGGGGATTCCTGAACAGGTGTATGCCGGTCTGGGGAGCTCTCATGTCTTCGCCAGTAAGAAACTACACTGCCACTTCTTTCTTTCCCTAACACAGGTAAAACGACAGGTTCCGGTGTAGGTTTATGGGGAATAGTAAATTGGGGGGAATAGCTTGAGACCGCACTAGATGTGTCTCATAATGTCTCTCTTTTCGCTGAGGATTTCAGTCTTGATTTTGACAGTTTCTTAGTTGTCTTCCTACTTGATGAGGAGGACGTCTTATGCCGGCTCGACTTTGATTTGTCCCCGGCGGCTAATGCAGAGTCAAAGTTCGAGCGGGACCTCTTAGCTTCCTGGACATCTGACGGGGGCTTGGTTTGTGGCAAGGACGATCTTGACCTATCTCGCCGGCTGGTTGAAGCTAGTTCCTCCGGTGGATTTTTGTTCCGATGTCTCTTTCGATGGCGGGAGGAAGTGTCTTCCGAAGAAGATCCCGAAAGGGGTGAGGTAATAACTGGACTCTTTAATGAATCCTCAAGAGTTTGATCATTTAACTGGAGGGATTTATGAGCCATTGTCTTACAATATGTTACATATTAAAATTTAATGTGTTGAAGGATAGCCTTACATTGACTATCTTCATCGTTAATCAAGGCATTGCGAAGGGCTGAACATTTGGAACATGCTTTTGATAACCATCGACCTCTCGAACGGTCTAGACAAGGGACACACTTTACACAGAGTAAGTGCCCCATAATCGCTAATCTCCGACAGCCCAGAGCAGAACAGAAAGAGTAAATAATCTTATCCATGATTACCTCCTCACCGCCACAGAGATATTAACCTTCCTAGGTGTCTCACTTTCGAACCTGTGTGAGAAACAATTTCAAGAATCAATGCTCATAAGGACATGCTAGGCTGGAATAATTAATATAATTATATAATCTCTACGTAAAAAGAATACAGTTTGAATAACTCTTAAACAATCTTAATTCCCCTTACATTAAACATTCCTCCGAAATGTAATTGAGTATTGTGTAGCCTATTATGTGCTACCAATTTGTAAACTTCTTACCCAAGTGAATAACACTGACCTCATTCGTCTTGTGATGTATGAATCAACCCCGGCGATCCTCGAGCGCTAACACAGAATTTTGATTCTAGATCCGGCGGATAAGTCGCCAATGATAGAGCAAAACAGTCGAACTGGGAGCTGCAAGATCGAAAAGGGTGAGTTTATTTCCTGGCTTCGCCGTGATTCGCACGGCGATTGCTTCGCCGTGATTCTGTTTCAAAGCCAAAAGAACGTTTTTTGTTTTTGTGTTAATTGTTGGCGG
The DNA here is from genome assembly GCA_032716605.1 of Paralithodes platypus. NCBI lineage: Eukaryota > Metazoa > Arthropoda > Malacostraca > Decapoda > Lithodidae > Paralithodes > Paralithodes platypus. Next base: position 24,296,078 of record CM064582.1, read on the forward strand.
CGTAAAACGTGATTACGAGGGGGGGCTTCGCCGTTATCCTTCGAAACTCGAATTAGCTTTAGTGACATGCTGGCACTATATGCCTTAAATAACCCAAATCAAATTAATTTGCAAAACTGTGCCAGTCGTGGAATATTGAATTTGTCTGTCTTAGGCTAGAAGAACGATTTGTTGTTTGTGTTATTTTGTTGGCGGCGGAAGACGTGATTACGAGGGGAGGCTTCGCCGTTACCCTTCGAAACTTGAATTCTTTTTAGTAACATGCCGGGTCCTCCGGAATTATACTATATGCCTTAAATAACGCAAACTGAATTCATTGTAGACCCGTACGCGGCGGTGAATACTGAATTTTAATATAGCTCAAAGTGTTTCCCGGCGGGGGACCCCAAGGAACACCCTGGGACACGTTGCTATTTAATGTTCAGTCGCACTTGAACCATAAAAAATCCCGCCGGAAGGGGCGACCCTTCAGTATATATATAGGGATGAACATACGTGTACATGTTTATACATCATGAACAATCAATAATCAGTGATAACACTCCCTAACCATATATACATGCAATCTAATAAGGCCAACTAGATGGGAGCCCTTGGTGATGAGTTCGTCAATGGCTCAAACCTGCGATCCAGCGTCGACCCCGCTACTTGTAGAACACATGATGATACGATTGCAGAGCAGAATGGCTCCGTGCCGGATCCCTCAACTAAGTGAGAAAATCCAATGGTACTAGCCCCGAAGTATACTTGTTGCACACCCTGAAGGGACCGAGCAACAGGCTCCAGTTTACCCTAAAAGAAGCCTCATGACTAATAAGTGAACTAATAGTGGGCTAGGATAAAGAAACAACACACTAGGGGCGACTTGCCTTATCACAACAAGAAAACACCCCTTAACACGAATGCTTAGACCCAGAAAAACGGTCTCCAGGGCCCGTATGTAACACTTTAGCCTACACCTTAGTCGATAATCTAACCTAACTTCAGCTCTGTCATGGACAAATGAGCAAGGACTCACTATATGATCAAGTAAGGTGACGAACGAGGTGCGGGCAGGAGTGTCGGGGACACACGTCCTATCGATGCGGGCCCTAGGAGTATAAGAATGAGCACTCGCTGTTAACAAGATGGCGAGCTGTACCCAAGAGCAGAGGCATGGAAAGTGCAAAGCTAGGTCAAGTTTAATTTTGATTTTTATTCTTTATTTATTTTACTAGTTTTTCTAGTAGTGGACCCACATCATAAGGACGAGTCCGTGAGTGGTTATTAAGAGCGTTTCGCTCACGATGTAAGGCAATCGTATTTTGAGTACTCCCAGGGCGGGAAGTTTGAACAGCAAGCTAGAGCTCAAAGATTGGCCATTACCTACGTAAGGCGCATCGTCAATGATGAAGGGACCACTAATAAATAACACTTCCACTGAGTGAACCGAGGGAGTTGGTATTATCACAACTCGGATTTTCTTAGCCTTGTCACTGGCTTGAGCTTCTGTAGATTTTCTATAATATTCCTATAAGGGGTGCACTGGGAATAGTAGCTGGTTTCTGGTAACCTGCAGTCTTCTGGGTCTCCGTGGGCCGTCTAGGTTGGCCTGTCGTGTGATGTGGTACTGTAGGAATCGGATTTTACACCATACCCGAAAGAGGATTTATGGAGCTCCGATCTTACTCTCAACCATCTGAACAATTTTACCAATACACCTAAACTTCGTTAAATGCGGAAATAGCCTCACGGAAATATCATGCCCTGGTGGGGGCACGAACTCTCGACCTTGGGTGTGAGGCAGACACCTTACCAGTTAGACCAATAGAGATATCCCACTTGGCCTGGTCGGCTCAGGGTATTTCCGCATCTGATCTGTTTAGGCTAGCCTACTTTCACTGACTTTACACTACTTCACCTTCCGGGAAGCGAAAGCTCCGAACAGAGAGGAACAAGCTCGAGCCGAATCGACCGAGAGTCCGTCAGAGAGATGAACGGGAATGGTGAGTCAACTTCACTGAGCGGTGCACCACACGCACCTACTAACTGCCCAGTTGGCAACTCGCTTAGGCGGCTGGCAACTTCCACAACCCAACCCCAGCGAGTCTCACAACACTCCTTGCTCTCTCCTATCCTCTTCCTTGTCCTGTAGGAATCGGATTTTACACCATACCTGAAAGAGGATTTATGGAGCTCCGATCTTACTCTCAACCATCTGAACAATTTTACCAACACTAAACTTCGTTAAATACGGAAATAGCCTCACAAAAATATTATGCCCTGGTGGGGGCACGAACTCTCGACCCTTGGTTGTGAGGCAGACACCTTACCAGTTAGACCAATAGAGATATCCCACTTGGCCTGGTCGGCTCAGGGTATTTCCGCATCCGATCTGTTTAGGCTAGCCTACTTTCACTGACTTTACAGTACGTTTACAGATGGGCTAATGAATTTGGATCTTAAATGAAGTTGCACAGTTGGAACTCATGTGTTATGCGCTTCATCGTACTAACACGAGCATATACTGTGGTGGGTGAAGGATTCTCGTCTGTTCTGACCTATATATTAGTCGTTGGTGAAGTGTTCAGGTATTCTCGTTTTAGGGTCTTAAATCTAATGCCTCAGTTTTGGACGGATTAGCAATAGATCAGACTAACGTGAGAATAGCAATATGGTATGGGCCAATATTACCTAACTCGTCTGTCTCTGACCTTTATAAGAGGTTCAAACCACCAGTTCGTTGTTTGTGACAGTGCACAGATCAACACTGGTTCCTCCACAGAAACAGTAACTCCACCAGGATAGGGCGGGGTGGCCTAGCTATCCTTCACTAGAATAGAGCTCAGTCTAATGCAGGACTCCGGGGTGCTGGAAGTCAAGTCATAGGACTTGGGCACTCTTTAGTCTAGTTGGGTAAGTCGGCTGTGGCCGTAATACCTTCCCTAGAATAGAGTTAAGTCTAATGCAGGGCTTCGGGATGCCGAAAGCCAAGTCAAGAGACTCTGGTAGCTCTTTAGACTAGTGGGAATAGATCGGCTGTGGCCGTAGTCCCTCTATTAGTATAGAGTTAAAGTCTAGTGCAGAGCCTCGGGATGCCGAAAGCCAAGTCGTAAGACTTCAGGACTCTTTAGGCTAGTAAGGTAAGTCGGCTGTGGCCGTAATGCCCTGACTAGGATAGAGTGCTGGCTAACGCAGGACTTCGGGTTGCCGAAAGCCAAGTCATAAGACTTTAGTACTCTTTAGGCTAGTGAGGTAACTCGGCTGTGGCCGTAATACCTATACTAGGATAGAGTTATTGCTCATACAGGACTTCGGGATGCTGAAAGCCAAGTCATAAGACTTTAGTACTCTTTAGTCTGTTGAAGTAAGTCGGCTGTGGCCGTAATACCTTTCTAGAATAGAGTTCTTGCTTATGTAGGACTTCGGGATGCCGAAAGCCAAGTAATAAGAGTTAAGGACTCTTTAGACTGTTGAAGTAAGTCGGCTGTGGCCGTAATACCTGTCTAGAATACAGTTCTTGCTTATGTAGGACTTTTATTGCTTTTTATGCTTTTATTTTACCACAATTCGAGTACTGCTCACCTGTCTGGTTGTCTGCAGCTGACTGCCATCTCTAGTTGCTTGACTGGTCACTAAATTCTATCAGTTTTATTCTACCTTATTTGTCTCTTGATCTGTTTCATCGACGTAAAGTTGGTGCCCTTAGTCTTTTATTTCAAGTTTTTAACAACCCTCAGCATCCCTTACATGGGGTTCTGCCAGGGCCCTATTTCCAGGCTCGTGCAACTAGATTCACAAGTAAAATACCCCCCAAAAGGATTTCCCCCACGAACCTCCCGACCAGCAATCCAATAACAATTCCGCAAGAACCAGAGCGAAAGCCGGCCGGGACGAAAGGACCCAACAGCCAGAGGAAGCGGGACGCACCCACAAGATCAAAGGAATCCGACACTGCCGTAAAGCAAAAGAATCCAAAGTCACGTCGACCAAAAGTGGTGTACTCCCAACCTTTTGAATATGCTAGGTTCGCACGACTGGACCAAGGGACCGACCCCAACACGGCCGGAAAGCAAAAGACCCCAAAGGCACGTCGACCGGAAGTGGTGCATTCCCAACCTTTTTAACATCCAAAACACCCACATACCACACATAACTATACTAAGATACCGTCATCCATGCAGGTATTCATTTCTTAGGTAACCCCATATGCAGGCTATAATACTTTCATTATTGTGTAGGTACGACGGCGATCTAAAGACACCTTAGTTCCATTTCACATCAAATCAGATCGTGATTATGTCAGCCATGTATTTAATTATGTAGCAACCATGTCCCCCCCTATTTCCCCCTGAAAATCCGTTTTTCTATGTATGCCACACTCCACAGAAAACTAGCCAAACCGCCCCACTATTTTAATGATTTTTAGGAGTCCGTAATAACTGATATTCTGTAATGAGTTCTTAAAGTCAATATAATTTTCCTCGATATTCTTAGCTAATTGTTGACCTACGAGTACCTCCGGATTATGTGGCATCGCCCTCTCGGAGAATTGCTTGTAGGCATAGCCTACAGTATACTTCCCTTCAGAATATTGTTTTGTTACTATACCCCCAATAAACCTATGCCAGTGATTGTAGTGATTTAGGCCTGTTAATTCGGATAAGTTCATTGCGAACAATCTGCCTACGATCATCTCAAGAGAAGTACAGGAAAGAGACCTAGTAGCTCTCTCTTCATTACGAAGATAAATGTAGGTAGCCCCCCATGCTCAGTTGTTTCCTTTTCTAGTTACTAACCAATATATATAATATTAACCAGAGCTATGCCCGACTGATATTAATACGACAGAGCGGCACTATTCTCTTTGTCGGATTGTATCCCGTGCATACCAACCAGGTTCCATCATCTTATTATGACAAAGGCTATAATACCGTTATTCATGCATGTAATCGATTCTTAGGATAGCTATCTGCTATCCCCGATGTGGTTTCTCTCTTCCATTTTTTTCTCCTGTCCACCTCTGTTATACGTCTTCTCAATCACCACTTCTAGTCCACACTGCTCTGTTTTCGTATGTCTGTTGATTTATATAAGTTAATTGTGACCAATCTGCATACGATCCTCTCCAGAGAGATCCAGGAAAGAGAGCTAGTTTCTCTCTCCATTACGAAGATAAATGTATGTAGCCCCATGCTCAGTGTGTTCTTTTCTAGTAACTAAGTAGTTATATAATTGAACTTGAGTTATTCAACCAGGTTCCATCATCTTATTATTACGACGACTATAATACCGTCATTCATGCATGTATTCTTTTCCTAGGTTAACTATCTTTTATCCACAATACTCTGCTTCGTGACAGCATGCCCAGTTGTAACCTTTTGAGTCACCCTGTCATTTCCTATCCCATACCAACCCAAATTCACAACCCTCCCCTAGCAAGACGCCCATCAGGATGTTTATTCCGTGCCGAGTCAGTCCTTTCTCAAGCCCCAGTGAACAGAGAGTACAAACCTATTCTTGTACCTCCTTTAACTATCCTCTAACCAAAATAACCAACACTCACAACCTGAACAGTAGGGCAAGCCGTGCGAGGCTAGTCCCCCCCTCTCACTCCCCTTAAAGAGGGTAAGTTCCCCTTCTGACTTGCACTTTACCCAAAATCACTGTTCATAACCCCCACGAGTGAATCTCGTGAGTAAGTACCAGATTCCATGATCGATCATAACGAAATATATAACCCCCAATATCATCAACTCATATAGTAACCCCATTAACGTAATAAACGCCATACCCCAGTAATTATTAGTGGACCCTTCGTCATTGACGATGCGCCTTACGTAGGTAATGGCCAATCTTTGAACTCTAGCTTGCTGTTCAAACTTCCCGCCCAAGGAGAACTCAAAATACGATTGCCTTACATCGTGAGCGAAACGCTCTTAATAATCACTCACGGACTCGTCCTTATGATGTTCATAACTATGATGTTCGTCCACTACTAGAAAAAACTAGTAAAATAAATAAATAATACAAATTTAAATTAAACTTGACCTAGCTTTGCACTTCCCAGGCCTTCTGCTCTTGGGTACCGCTTGCCATCCCGCTCACCGCGAGCGTTCCTCCTTATAGTCCTTGGTCCCGCATTGATAGGACAGGTGTCCCTGACACTCCTGCCCGCACCTCGTTCGCCACCTTACTTGATCATATAGTGAGTCCTTGCTCATTTGTCCATGACAGTGCTGAAGTTAGGTTAGATTATCGACCAGGTTTAGGCTGAGTGTTAAATACGGGCCCTGGAGTCTGTTTTTCTGGGTCTAAGCATTCGTGTTAATTAAGGGGTGCTCTTGTTGTGATAAGGCAAGTCGCCCCCAGTGTGTTTTTTTCTTTATCCTAGCCCACTATTAGTTCACTTATTAGTCATCAGGCTTCTTTTAGGGTGAACTGGAGCTTGTTGCTCGGTCCCTTCAGGGTGTGCAACGAGTATGCTTCGGGGCTAGTACCTTTGGATTTTCTCACTTAGTTGAGGAATCCGGCACGGAGCCATTCTACTCTGCAATCGTATCATCATGTGTTCTACAGGTAGCGGGGTCGACGTTGGATCGCAGGTTTGAGCCATTGACGAAATCATCACCAAGGGCTCCCATCTAGTTGGCCTCATTAGGTTGCATATATAATAAAAGGACCTTATCGAAGGCCTTCATAAAATCGCAATATACCACGTCTATTACATTACCATCTTTTAGAATTTGCATCCAATCATCTACCACCTTAATTAGCTGTAGTACCGTCGACCTCCCCGGCAAGAATCCGAACTGTCTCCCACTGAAAAGTTGGTTTGACTTCATATGCTCCATTATTCCTTCTCTAATTACCGTTTCCATTAGTTTACACACAACACTTGTCAAACTGACTGGTCTATAATTCCCTGGGTCATTTCTCTTTCCCTTCTTAAACATAGCTGTTATGTTCGCCTCTCTCCAGTCCATCGGGATTTGTCCTGTATTAAACGATACCTCAAATAACATTTTCAATGGCTCTACTAACATCTCACCTCCTTCCTTTATGATTCTTGGGTGTATCCCATCCGGTCCCGGTGACTTACTTCTGTTCATTTTTTCTATAGCCCTTCTTATTCTAGCATGGGAAAACTCTATTAGTTTTAGTGCCGGTGCCATACAGTATCTATAACTCTTTTACCAAGCGAATAGAGGCAGATCCTTTACACAGCCAATCTCTTTCTCTCTCGTTCTTGTTTGTTTTGCACACCGGTACAAATGAGGCAGATCCCTCACACATGTAACCAAGATGAAAAGGGGAGTCTGCAGAGAGCCAAGTGGCCCACATAAGGCAGATCCCTTTCACACCCAACCCACCTCATAAACGTTACCTGTTATTTACACTACTTACTATACACCCATGTTATTATATACCTGCAACCAAAACACAATTGTAAGAAATAGGAACATAGGAAAATGGGAGTCTGTAGAGAGCCAATTGGCCCACACAAGACAGATCCTTTTCACACCTAAACCATCTCATAACAACTCTCTCTCATTTATCTCTGTCTTCCTTACATTTATGACATCCTAGTCTCTCTCTCTCTCTCTCTCAATCTCACAAATGAGAACATAAGAAAACCGGAGTCTGCAGAGAGCCGATTGGCCCACACATGTCAGATCCCTTTCACACCCAACCCATCCCGCGCTCTCTCTCTCTCTCTCTCTCATATTTATCGCTATCTTCCTTAGGTTTATGACATCCTATTCTCTCTTGCCATACTCTCTCACCCTCACAAATGAGAACATAAACAAAATAAGAAAACGGGAGTCTGCAGAGAGCCGATTGACCTACACATGGCAGATCCCTTTCACACCCAACCCATCTCGTTCTATCTAATTTCAAGTTGAAGCTCTATTGTTCTTGATCCCATTATAGCACTCGGTAGCCTATTCCACATATCTACAACTCTGTTACTAAACGAATAGAGGCAGATCCCTTATACAGGCAATCTCGCCCTCTCTCGTTCTTATTTGTTTGCACAATCTGTTCCTTTTGTAGTTTCTCCATGCCCGATAAGTTAAATGATCTTTTGATATCTGTGACACAACTTTTGTATCCAACACAATACCCTGCTTGCAAAACCCCTCGAACCCCGGACAACGTTCCTTGCAACTTTAATTATTATTATTATTATTACCAACTTCACCCCACCTCAAACACAAATCTCTTCCAAAACAAGCTCTCCATCTCTGTCTTCACACTCCATCTCCATCCCTTCCCCATCAACACCCCACACCCCAACCCCCAAAAGAACCATCCTCATCAAATCATCAACAAGTCACAACCTCAATCACTCCTAACTATATAATTATCACAATCAATTAAAAACCCCATCAACACTTCTCACGCCACCAACAGTCACCTATCATTTAACCTCTATGCCACCGTGGTTTTGTTTCCACAACCCTTACCAACACCCTCATTCCCCACCCCACCCTCTCAATCTCCATGGACTCGCCATCCGCTCACTCAAACCACGCCCAAGAAAACCACCAAGACAGCTACCAACAAGACCATCAATAAAGTACTAACCACACGATCTCAAAACTTCTCACGCCATTTTACGCCCATATCTCCCGGCCAGATCACCACTTACAATCCCTCATCCCTAACACCAATATCCATATCCTCCCCTTGAGGGGAGCAAGGGCGGGAGTGCGCTCTCTCTGTTAGGACAAGAAGTCCTTCTTGTCCTAGGGGAAGGTTGACTTCCTTTACTTTATTTAATAACTCTTCTATACTTGAAGATATTACAAAGGTGGTATTTTTTATGTAGATGGTACTCAAACCAAGGCTTATTTGGATTTACAGATCACAGGTGGAGTCATGAGGTTGCGGAGATAATTTAATTTTTGTTCAAGGTTTGAGGATGTTTGGGCTTGAACTTTGAGTGGGAAAATTCAGGGTGAAGGAGTTACAAGAAAAATGAGGTTTACTATGCGCATCACGATATTTCATTAGAGAAAATAGTCTGTCATCTTTAATATTGAGATCAGGGGTAGATGAGCATTTATGTTATCTTATTATGTGTAACACTGGTAATTTTGGAGCTTCTGTATATATGAGATGGAAATATACATGTGTGTGTGGATCCCGGAATGTTGGCAGTTCGGCGAGTTCATGTTGGTACTCCTGGGGTCAAGAGATTAGCCAGAAGGCGGGGAGGTTTGGGGTGGTGATGTGTTCGACTGGTAGTAGTGAATATAAAAAGTATGAAAGAAGGGAATGTGGTTTGTTTATGAATAGAATAGCTTGGTGATGATAAGGCATGCACATATGTGTGGTATAAAATAGATAGAAGAGTTTAGTTAGGTAATCTGAAAGAGTTTTTGCAGAAGTGAAAAAGTCTGTCAAAACGTTTAGTTAGTTGATCGCAATATTGGGAAAACATAGGAGATCTGTCGTATGACATTCTTGGCATATATTTGAATCATCAGGATATTTTAACATAACATCTTAATAATAATAATTTGGGGGATCCACCAGATTGATGCTGGTAGGCCGAATCATAAATGCTGTACATAAAAGATATAAAAGAAGATAATGTGTTTGGTTTATTATGACATAGCGTATTACCTGAGAAGATATGTAAAGAGGGGTGTTGTGGAAAAAGAATAAAATTTAATCAGTGTGTAGGACATGTTTCTCTCATAATTGAATACATAAATATTTTAATCATTAACAATGGCAGGTATATGAGCCTTCTTAAGATTAGTAATCAGGTGGCCTATTATGGCCTGGTAGGATATGGTTCTTACCTCAGTAAACACATGCATAAATTAAACATCATAATGGTAGGTATCCTAACCTTCTTAATATTAGTCGTCTGGTGACCTACTATGGCTTGTGTTGGTAGATCGAACATGGTAGGGGAACAGGGAAACATTCCGTCGTCGTTGTGGCGACTCGGGCGTCCTTGGCGTCGCTACCGTGTTGGCTGTCTAGGCGTCATGTTGGCTGTGAGGCTTTGTTGTAGTTATCCTCTTCTTGACGTTTTCTCTCTCGTTCTATTTCCGTTTTCTTCCTTTCCGTTTTGGGGGAATTACTTCTCTTCTTATGGGCACCTCTGCTTATTTCATTTTCTGTGTATTTTACTTCCTTCCCTATCGTAGTAAGCACGCCCTCGTGCCTCAAGGGTGAAGTAACGAGTTTTCGTGGTGGTTGTCTGGCGGGGCAGGTCTGGTCGGTGGTCAGGTGATGGTTGGGGAAAATACTCGGTGAGAGGAAGTGGTAGTGGCTGAGTCTTTGATCTTGGAGGGTCATATGTGATGATGATTATGCAATTTGTGGATGCTGTGAGGTGGCTGGAAGATTTGATGTCAAGGGATGGTTTTGGTGCCCTGGGCATCTTTAATGGTCTCATTAAATATTTGTGCGTATACAAATACCCTGGGCCGACTGATTCGTGCCTAAGTCGATAATCTGATTCACTGCTATCCTTAATCCTCCAATGTCCTGAAATTCAAGTCGCATTTCTCCAAACACACCTGCCAGGTGTTCCCTTAACCCGTGAAAGTTTGCTAATCTGAAATTAGGAACTAAAGTCGAGTTTATTATTAATTCATCTTTCCATTCTAGATTGAATCTAATTTCATCATGGTCACTATGTCCAAGGTTTCCTCCAATAACTAAGTTACTAATTAGATTTTCTTTATTACTGAAGACTAAATCGAGTATACCCTCTAGTTGGCTCAGTTACATGTTGCGTCAAGAAACAGTCCTGAACTAATTCTAGAAATTAATTTGATTCCATGTCTCCTGTATTATCTCCCCAATTTATTCTGCTAAAATTAAAATCTCATACAATACAAACTTTGCTAGACTGACAGGCTCGGGCAATTTCATCCCTGAGTATTTTAGCATCTATTCTACTTAGGTTTGGTGGTCTGTATATGCGGCCAATTACATCACTGTCATGGCTGTCATTGATTTCTAACCATACACTTTCACTTTTCCTTTCTAATTATATATCTGACTTAGTGCAGCAGTTTATCGAATTGGAAACATAAATGACTTCACCTCCGCCTTTTCTCCCTCGACGATCTACGTTATACATAGTAAATCCGTTTAATTGATACTCTGAAATTAAATCTTGTCTTTCCGTGTTCATCCACGTTTCTGTAATCCTGCTAATATCAATATTTTCAGGAGAAGCTATTGCTTTCAGTTCATCAATTTTATTCCGTATACTTCTTCTATTTGTGTAGTAAATTCGGAGTTTCGTACCTAGAGCGTTGTTCACTACCGCAATATCCTCGTTTCTAGTATGATGACCTGAAATGTTTCCCCTTAGATTGGGACTAACACATAATTATAGGCATACCATCTGTTAATTCGCTATTGCTATTGCTACCTTCAATATTTCTACTAGCAGTATTGATACTACCATCGTCCATCAATGCCTTTACTAGCAAGGCTGATATAATTACCATCCTGTGACTGAAATATCATTCTATTTCTATCTGATGTACCGGTACGACAATTAACCCTATCTATAGAAACTTTTTCTTACTCACAACTGATTCTTACCATAGAAACGGGTCGTTATCGAGGAATGGGATATCATTTTCATTGCAGTATTTTTCCAGCCAACAATTGATACCAGTTGCCCTAGAAGACCATTCCTTCCTGACCCCTCTCCTTCGCAAGATACTGTATACCACAGGTATGCCTCCCTTCCTCCTAACTTCATCTAACACCTCCCTGAAGTACTGCCGAAGCAGTTCTTCCATCCTACCTTTACAAACATCATTGCTCCCTGTACTGAGACAGGTAATGGGGCTTTCTCCAATATCTTTCATGATGTCATCTATTTCCTCCAACACCTTAACAACCCCGCCACCAGGCAGACAGACAAGATTTCTAACATCGGTACAGGTGGCCCTACCTAGGTATCTGACCATGGAGTCGTCAACAATTGAGAACGACTTACCTTTTCCTTACCTTTCCTTGGTGGCAGCTGCAACAGAGGCAGGAACTCCTGGCACAACAGCAGACTCAGTTGCAGGTACTCCTGAGGCAGCAGTTGTAGACACTCCTGGGGGGGTAGCAGTCACAGCGTTTCCTGAAGTAGCGGCGACAAATGCTCCTTCAGACCCACCTTTATCCTGACTAGCCCCACATTCACGTTAATCTTGCAAGGAAGCGAATGTGTAAAGGGGTTATCACACTGGGCCAATTCTTGTCACTCTTCAGCAAAAAGTGGAGCTACCGTCAATCTCCAGCACAAATCTCACCCTTTGATGGAGCTAGGATGCTTCCCGCACTGGGTGGGAAGCTCCAGTTTTTGATGGAGGTAGAGTGTCAGCCTCTTTACAGCTCACATTTAATCTCATTGATATCTCATGTACATGATGTCAAAATATTTATTTTGCTACATAATTGTGTGTTTTGATTGTGAGAAGGGCTTCAGATAGACATAAACTAAGTGAATTAATGCTAAAATAGCTACACCACTTGCAGCTAAATAACCACTTCCTATACCTACGCCACGGCGATTGGTATGAAACGAAAACATTCGGTTGTGTAGCAGGAGGAACTGTTTTTCAGATGCCTATTTACTAAGAATCATTGAACAATATATTTAACCTAGCCTAACCTAACCTAGTTTATTAGTGGACTATTTATGAATGTAAAATGTAAAAATATATTGTAACATTACCAAATTATTGAGATAAATACAGGTCTACCCGCATACACAGGATTATGCCTACAACCTCCGAAAAGTTCAAAATATTTCCTCATAATTATATGCTCCAAATATAAAACATAATCATGCAAACTTGTAGATTGAGTCATATTGAAATATAAGTGTCGATATAAATCCATATTACTCTAAATTATTGGTGAAACAGCACAATATAAACGATCGTTTAGTGCTGAGGTAACGACAGGGGCTCCGTCAGGCTATAGCCTATATTTTGCGAAAAACTTCCTCATAGCTACTTATATAAGCTTCACACGCAAAACATAGCAACATTAACGTATAGATTGGGTCCTATTACACAAAGTTTGTCAATATCAATCCATATTATTTTACAGTTTAAGTGAAACCACTGTTCTGGCCTACGCCACAGCGATTGGTATGAATCGAAAAAGTTCAAAATATAAATTTCCTCATACAAGCTTCAAATTTAAAAACAAATTACACTAACGTGTAGATTGAGTCATATTGCATTATAATTGTAGATGTAAATTCATATTGCTATACATTACAGTATAGGTGAAACGGACCAATATAGACTAAGGTCGGACGTTGTTATTGTTGTTGTTCCCTAACCCGGGAGCTGCGGGGAGACTCTTAAGAGTTCCCCCGGCGCACTGCGGGGAGACTCTTAAGAGTCAGAGAAAAAAAAATCAACTTTTGACATCGAAAAAAAAAAAAAAAATTTTTTTTTTTTTTTATTTATTTTTTTTTGGCCCCTGGGCCATGCAAAATCTCAGTCCTCTACCTCCCCTCCTTCCCCACTTTCCTCCTCTCCTTCAGTTATCACCTATTTTCCCTGTTATTCCCTTATTCTGAGGTATATTTTCGTGCTAACATTAGAAATCCGATTGGAGGGTGTGGTCATCACTGATAGCAAGCGAGTGCAAGAGAGAGAGAGAGTATCGATCGACTGTGTCTCAGTGGCCTTGGGGGAAATTGGCGGGAAAGCAGATTGCCTCACCCATACATTATACAACTCGCGGGCTATATCTCCGATTTTGACCATCCAAACGCTGTTTTCACTCGTTTTATTGTTGTTTCAGGTTAATACCTTTATAATCAACCCATAATAGGCGCATATGGATAAGTATTAATGCTATTAATGGCACAATGAATATTTTAGTGACGGAAACACCTCAAATACGTCAGCACAGGGGGACGTTTCCAATTACCCCCATGCGCACTTCAGAGGTTAAGCTGCCTGGCCGAACAGCCCCGAGTCCCTGAGGAAGGCCATGGCCACGATCGGGCTTTCCCACAGAGCTCTCATTGAGTGTAGATTGTGTTGTTGGCATAAGTGGTTGTGTGAAATGCAGTCTTCTATGATGTGTTTAATGGTATGGGGTGCTGTGTTACATCCCGGGCAGGCGTCGACAACGGAGTCATCCAGTCTCTTCTGATAGCTCAGGAGAGCTGGATGGTGTCCGCATCTCAGCCTGGCCAGGTGGACTCTGTCCTCGCGAGGAAGGGAGGATTCGGAAGGATGGATTTCGGGAGGTCGTGCATGCAGCTGCGTGTTGTCTGTGAGTGAGTGGATGGATCGGCGAGAGATATGAGTATGGATGTGCTTCTGGAAGTTGGTTCGGGGTGGGCAGGGAGGGAGAGAGGACAATAATTGTGTGTGATACCGTGTGCTGGGTGTTGTTTTGATATTTCTTGGTGTCTGTGGGTGTGTTGCCATGTAGTTTAGTGGGTGGTCTTGGTTCGTGGAGGCTGCTGCCAGGAATTGAGTGCCTCTCATGTTGTTATTGTTGTGTCGGAGACTCACGCAGCCAGGACGCTTGGCGTGTGTGATAGGATTTGCTGGCGCTACTGACTGGAAACGGAGACTGGAGATTGGAGATTGACGAGAATTTGGCCCAGTGTGATAACCCCTTTACTCACTCTCACTCCTACATTACTTTGCTTCTTGAGTGATTTTCCCACCCTGGTTGCCAGCCACCTTCCATGAATATAAAGGCTTGGAATCACAAATCTCCCTGGGCCCCTTACTCGACTTCAAAAATTCCTCTGTACTGAGTCTCAAAGCTAAATTTTCATCTCTAAGCAAGTTCACTTCCCTCTGACAGCTTACGTTATCCTCCCTTAGAGTTCGAACCACTTCTGTTAGTTCAGCCATCTCTTTCCTTACCTGGAGGATGAGTTGGTGAAGGTCAGGTGATGATTCGTTCTCCAAACCTGCCATGACTATTTATCCCAAGATTAGCTAGAAAGCAACAACTAAACAAACAATTTAACTATATTACAGATTTTCACTACACTAAACCACTACCAACACTTGCCACCTCACTAATGGATAGCCAAGTCTATAAACACTAGGGTTGGTCACTAATGTCAGAAGCAGGTAAAAGATCTCTACCGTTCACTAGTCAGCCTGGGTGATAACTCTAAGGCAATCTGGAGTAGGATTACAATCCTAAAATGTGTATTAACCCATAAAGTGCAAGTTGTATAGGCCTATAGTGAACACCACTGTTCTGGGCGACGATATTAGGCCTCTCCCGCCTAAAATTGCCATTTTTACGATAAATATCGTTATTACTTATTCATATGCGCCTATTATACCTTTACTATGAAGATAGTAACCTGTAACAACAATAAAACAAGTGAGAATATAACTTTTTCTGGTCAAAATAGCGAATTATAGTCAGCCGGTCCAGTCATGAGCTGTGAGCCAGCCGCGATCTAACCCCTCCCTCTCTGAAGCCTACAGCCACACTGAACCTCCCCTCCCTCATACTCGTGTATATACTCTTTCAGGCAACATGAGCACGGTTTAGACCGGGTTTGGAGATATTGGCATGATAAATACACCAATAAAGATGGTAATAAGAGGAAAAATAGGTGATAATTGAAGGGGGGGGGGGGGAGGAGGAGGGGATATTGACAAATGTGGATAAGTGATATGAGGTATGAGGGAAATTTAAAAAAAAATAATAATTAAGTGCTACTGGGGCCTTTTATTTTTTTAGGCCTGCCCTCTTAAGAGCTTTGCCACCGTTGCCCAGTAAAACTAAAATGCCCCAGAACAAGAAGCCACGAGCGAACACCACACAGAAACACCCGAAAGAAAGGTCCACAGAACGAAAGGACCAGCTGACCGAGCCAGCCATTTCAGACAGGCCCAAGCCCGCAGGGCTAAGCAGCTCCAGGCCACACCTACCTACCTTTTCTAAACTGACCATTTTCCACACCTCACGTACACTACCCCCTCGTGTCCTACACTCCTAACTACAAAGATGATGAACAGGAATATACATTCATATTAAAAACACCCATGCCCTATCCCGACGTTGAGCCAATGCCAACAAATCAGACAGCCATAATTATATCTATGTATGTTCTTACATCCGAGAAGTAGATGTTATATATCTTAGAAGTTAAAACACCCACGCCTGTCCCTAGACCTCGTATATCATTTCCCATGACGAGTATAGATATATGTAACCCGTGCTCAGTCGCCCCCTTGCATTGTTCCTCTAGTAACTAAGTGTCTCTATAATATTAACTGCCACCAGTATTGATACGACATAGCGGCACTGTCCTTGTATCGTATTGTGCCAAGTACAGATCAACCAGGTTTCATCACCTTATTAAGACGACGACTATAATGTCGTCGTTCATCGATGTATGCAATCCTTAGTTTAAGTATTAATATTAACATTCCCTAACATCTTGTCTTGCCAGACTAAGCTTTCTGAAGACCCATCGCCCCATAAATCTATGTATTCAATCCTTAGGTTAAGTATCTTTATCCGCCATTGTGTTCACCTTTTTCCATTTACTTTTCCACAATTGTCATACGTCTTCCACTTGCCTCCTTCGTATCCACAGTCCACACTACGCCAATTTGCTTCATGTCATACACCTCTTACCCCAACCAGAGATTGTATAGATAACCTTGTTACCAGTATCTGTCATAAGTACCTCGAAACAATAACTAAGTACCCCTACGAACTGCCGCTTTGTTTGGTATACATATTTCATAGAAAACGCAGTTCCCAGGGCCAACTAATAGTATCCATAACCCCTCGGACTGACCACATAATTCTATCTTTTCCAGACTCATATACCACCCCATAGTTGCATTCCTCGGTAGCATTTGGCTAACGTACTTCCACTGCCTTTTCAAACTCCAATATCAACTGCAGCCTAATGCCACCCCCACACCCAGAGACCTTAGGGTCAAATTCCCCTATAGCCCCCCTGAACTCCTCCCCTCTCATTATAAGACCCCGCACTTCTCTACTCTTGTCCGACCTAGCCTCTCTCTCATACCTCTTGAAGATCCTTGAATTTTCCGTTGCTAACGCTCTCCAACCTTTTATATATATACTCCTATCCAGCCTACCTTCACTTAGTAGGCCAGAACAACATTAGAACTTTACTAACCCCTTGCATGCCATCTATTCTCGTACAACCCATTCACAACCCTGCACCCAATGGTCGTCGGTGCGAGGCTAGCCGCCTCACCAGTAACTAACTTCTATTGCCATACTTCCAGATAAATGTGGCAGAGTTAGCAACCCAGTCTCCACCACATCCAGCAAACCCTACAATTAACAACCAGCCGAGTGAAACCAGCTAGCCAAGGCACCTTCGGTTTTGGTATTAAGGACACCCACATCTGTCTCATACACAGAGGGTTATTACAAACACTGGTGATATGGCAAGCCCCTAGCCACAGCCGCCGGACGACTATCACAGAGAGAGGGCGCCCAGCTACCCCTTTTTGCCCACCCGAGGAGGGAGACCCCCACCCCCGCGGAGGTATACCTGGCCCCTGTTTTGACTTCTGAGTCATTGCCAGGTAGCACAGGAATTCTTCCTATCAATGAACTAACCATGCATGACTAACACCTTTACTAACCTCTATTAACTCACAATAAACCATTTACCTTTCTTGCATACTCTGATCACTAAATTAGCACCTCAGCTATACCATAGCATGAAGATTGAACAATCTAAGAGAGACGCTCCTATCACAGCTGTCCCCATCCTCCTCGCAAAGTAGATCCAGTCTCTCTCCCCTAAATACTTCCAGTATAGCCAAAATAGTACCTCTTACTAAGGCTCAGTTATATTAAAATATAAAGGCTTCCTATAGCCATGTGCCACAACAGTAAATACCATCTTACCTAGTCCCCATATCTATTGAGAGCTCAAATAAGTCCATAAGACTCGAGATCCCTACTGTCTACAGGGTCCAGAACCGAGCCTATAAATCTAGCTCCCGCCCCCAGTCAAATCAGTTGAAAGCTAGACACCAACCAGTGGTCACTACCCTGAAGTTAACCTCTAGCTCTGCCCTTGTGTTGTTCCGGAGTTGAGAGATTCCAGAGCCGGCAGACTCCGTGGCAGAGAAGACTAATAGAAGCATCTGTCCATGTACAAGTCCTAACGTGCACCTTATAACCTTCACACAAATTCGTGGGTATATAAGTGTGTAGCCAGCAATGATCGTCAAGAGATCCGACTTGAGAACTTCCTACATTTTGGACCACCTGGACGGCCGAGGAACCAGTCGTTAGCCCCCAACATCACCGGAAGCAAGATAACCAGGACCAGATCTACCAATACTATTCAAGATTCATGTTGCTAGTACTAAGTGTTATAGTACTAGTTTGACACTCACTTATTAACTTTCTATAAAGTGGCTAAAACCTTGCCCAGTGTAACTCTTATTTAACCATTCCATTTGGGACGTACTAAGCGTATCAGTGCTCATTACTTAACAGGCGACATTGACTCTCGTAATTACCTTATTCAGATATTAAAACTCTAGTGATATCTACCGTTCGCCCACTGATTTGTGTTCTACGTATTTCTGCCATAAGAATATAAAACTTAGATCAGTACCCACATGAGGTTACTAGAGATTCCGTGTTCTACAATATACGCGTGTCTAATCCTAACTGTGAGCTGCTACTTGGGCACGCGACCAGCCAGTAAGAGATCAAATCAGTGAAATTGAATTACATGAATATATCTTCCAGTAAAATAAAACTTGCTAATTAAACCCGTGATCAGAAGAGTATACCTGAACGTTGGAAGTGGGAGACTAGGCTCCATCCAGATCCGCTAATGCTAGCAGTTCCCTTCTATTATTTGTTTTGTGCGAGAATTATTATCTTTCCATGCTCTTTATTTACTTACTTAAATAAACTTGAACTTGTGTCGTGTTACCGTGTGTTTATTTTGTGTTCTCTATTCCTCATACCTTGTATTGTGCATGCAGCCTTATATACCCAGTCATTTAGAACTCACATTACCCAAGTTAAACCTGTAGAAAAACAGGGCATAACATTGGCGGCAGCGGTGGTTCTTGATTCGGATAAAAGGTTGCATTACATTGCAAGTTTGGAACAGCCAGAACACGAGAATATCATGGCGCACCGTTCTCACATTCCCATCCCACATTATGATGAAGAAAATTATGGGATCGAAACATTCATGGACATAGTGAAACCCTTACGTGACCTAGCTTATACCACGGACGCACAAAAAATAGCCGTAACATTAACGCACCTGGGAAAAGCCGTTTCCCTGGTTGTCTATCAAGTGCACCCTGATCTCACCTGGGACGAATTTCGCCAAATAGTGATAGAAGCCATTAAGCCTTCGTTGGGCGTTTTCGTGGCCCACACCCGTATCCAAGACACTCAATTCGAAGGCGATGTAGATGCCACAGCGAATAAGCTTGCCCAACACATAAAAATTTCTTTCCCCACGTTGACCAGAATCCAACAAGAACAGCAAATTCTGGTCAACCTTGTGTCGATATTGCCCTCAGCAGTAAAAGACCATTTCCGGGTGCACGATTTCGTCGGATACAAAAAAGATCTCATCACGATCCGACGTATTTTGGCCGTGCGCACAGAAGCACCCACCCAAATCGCTGCAATCAAGAGGTTTCCCACGCACCCGCAGCAAACCAACCACCAAAACTCCAAGAATGCCTACCCAGCCTCATCCTTCAACAACAGACCCACCTACCTTTCCGGCAAGCTCCAACCCAGTAGACCCCGGTTCCAACCGACCCAGCCACGCAGAATCTTCAACCGGAACAGCAACTACAACACCTACCAAAGTAAAAACCCTACCTTAGTCATTATCAACCCCTATGATTTCCCTGCCTGTAATGCTCAGTGTGCCCTCCATCAAATTCGTGACTCTGCCAAACCTCGCCCCTCTACTCCTCGCATTTCTGTAAATGAAGAGGAGTGGGGACAAGAGGAAGAAATAGCCCCCCATATCATGACCTCAGACGATACCGAAGAAACCCTGGAGGAGGTAGATACCGACCCCCAGGATTTTTAAAGTATTCCCCGCCCACGATGGGCTCGGCGGGGGACGCCATAACTAGTCGCACTGCCCCCATTTATTACATGGCCAAAATAAAGGACATTCCTGTCCGCTTGCTAATCGACACGGGAGCTGCCAAGTAATGTTTGTTCAAATCTTACTATGAAAAACATCCCCGACTATTTGGCCCTTTGTTAAACACCAAAACAGAACTCATCTCAGCTGCTGATACTTACTTAAATCTCCTAGGAGACACTTTGCCCCTATCAGTAACCACTCCTGACCCCCATGCTCGTTGTTATCACACATTCACAGTATTTTCCTCCAACTGTAAACATTATGATGGTTTCCTTGGACTTGACCTCCTTCAAAAACTCCAGGCCCAGATTGACTGCGGCCAAAGGCTGATCTCCTTCAAAAACAAATTCCAGCCCAAAGCCTCTGACAAACCAATCACGCAGAAACCCATTCCCAAAAAGAAAAAAACAACCTCCCCCTCAACAAACCCTGAGTCAGGGTTACCAAGTTGCAACTAGCACTAAGGTGACTCCTAAAACCTCCCCTTGCCCCGAGTTCTCTCAAAACCTCACTCAATTCAGTAAAAAAAATGCCTCAACAAACGAAAGAAGACAAGTCCAAGCAACTCCCTCTCGGTAATCCCTTCAATTCTCGTAACTCTGTCCAGAATAAATCCTCCCATGTTTTCAGGACAGACTCTGATATATGTAACCATAATTCTATCCAATGTTTATGTACACATGTTTCCAGAGAAAATGCCGACCGATGTACCCAACAATGTTTTTCCCATGCCCCCAGAAATGTTCAACTATCCCACAACCAACAACAATTCCCTTGTGACAGTTTCCCGTCAGTAGCTCCTTTTCCCCCCCACACAATTCACACCCCTAGAAAATTTCACAACCCCACTTGACTCGCCCTCTCATGACCAACAAACTCACCAGTCCCACATAACCTTTAACCAGACCGTTACTGCCACCAAAAAAATTCCCCACCTTCGTCCTGTTAACAACCCCAAATCAATACACCAGTCCGACACCAATAACCCATGTTCTACACCTAACTTTTTCCCCACCAACCCTCCGCAGTCCCCCCAACAAATCCCGTTTTCTAACCCCCTCACACCGCGCCCCACTGATCCTCCCACACACGCCGTTAATCCCCCCCTCACGCGTGACCCCCACCAAAGTGACCTTGCCCCCCTTATAAGTACCAAGCACCTGCTCTCCAGTCAATCCCCCACCATCATTAGCCCAGCGGTAGTTCAGGATAAATGCCAAATTCCCCCCCACCATCAAAAATGGGTGAACCTGCGGCCCATACCCCAAACTCACATGATATTTTCCCCCACTAACACGTCCCCCAACCCCCATCGTTGCCTCTTACAACCCGCCATCATTTCCGCTCGCATCAACCACATTCTCGTGGCAAATATCTCAGAGGAACCCCTGACATTACCAAAAGGTCTCATTATAGGAGACCTCGAAACTTTCGATGACCTCCCCATACATTGTAACGACACCCCTACCAGCCTCCAATTGCCCCCTCTCCCTGAGACACTATCTGACCACCAAAAGAACGGCATGTACGACCTACTGCTGGAATTCAGTGACGTGTTTGCCCAACAACCCACCGAAATCGGACAGACTGATGTAGAACAACACATCATTAACACCACAGGCCCCCCCATACGACAACCGTCCCGTAGAAAGAACCCCATACAACGTCAGGAAGAGGAACGCCAAGTCCAGGAAATGTTAGAGGCCGGGATTGCCACCCCGTCCATTAGCCCCTGGTCTTCCCCTATTGTCTTAGTCAAAAAGAAAGATGGGACAACCCGTTTTTGCGTCGATTACAGGAGGTTAAATGACATAACCATTAAAGACGCTACGCCCTTACCCCGAATAGACGATTCCCTTGACTCCCTACACGGATCCAAATGGTTCACTACCCTTGACTTGCAAGCAGGGTATTGGCAAGTGCCTATCAAGGCCGAGGACCAAATGAAAACAGCATTTTCCACAAGTGGTGGCCATCACTATGAATTTAACGTCCTACCTTTTGGCCTCTGTAACGGACCCGCCACTTTCTCCCGTTTGATGGAAACAGTATTACATGGCCTAACCTGGGAAACCTGCCTAGCCTATCTGGACGATATTATTGTGTACTCTCCAACCTGGGAAGAACACCTCCTCAGGTTGAGACAAGTCCTTAAAAGAATCCGAGCCGCCGGGTTGAAATTAAAAACCCTCAAAGTGCGTGATTGCCCGGAATAAGGTAGATTTTCTTGGACACGTGATATCTGAACATGGTATTGCGCCAGACCCAAAGAAACTTCAAGCCCTACAAAACCAAACCCCACCCACCACTGTTAAAGGAATACGTTCGTTTCTAGGTTTAGCCACATACTACAGACGTTTCGTCCCCCACTTTGCCACCATAGCCAGACCCCTCCACCAACTTACCCACAAAGACACCCCGTTCACCTGGACACCTGAAAGAGACCTCGCGTTTAACACTGAAGCAAAAGCTAATCCAAGCCCCTATTGTCATTCCCTGACTACCAGAAACCTTTCCGTCTTTATACTGACGTATCTCTGTACGCCATGGGTGCAGTTTTAGCTCAATTCAGAGACGGAAAGGAACATGTGATAGCGTATGCCAGCTCCACCCTCACCCAACCACAACAGAATTACGCAGCCACCAAGAGAGAGTGCTTAGGGATCATTTGGGCACTCAGCCACTTCCGGTCATTTGTGTTGGGCGCAAAACTCGAAATAATTACCGACCATCAATCTTTACAATGGCTGCGTAGGTGCGAAACCAACTCAGCCATTTTGGTACGTTGGAGGGAGACACTAGAGGACTACGACTTTACCATACAATATTGTCCCGGCAAACTCCATAATAATGCAGACGCCTTGTCACGTTTGCCAGTACCAAAAGACCCCCCCACCAACCTAGCCGCCTTACAAAACACTCAATTGGTATCTACCCCCCCCCCCCCCCCACGACAGAATTCCCCCCCAGCCCCCTCCCTAATTAAATCTTGGGAAGCAAGAATCAGACCCCCCTGGATACCGTTAAATGTCTTCAGGGGCCTGACTCGCTGGGGAGATCAACTTGCCACAGACACTGGTCACATAATCTTGGACCCCACCATTGCCCATGACTACATGATTGCCATCCACGAGGGAAACGGCATACACCTTGGACAAAAGAAGATGTTAAAGATCTTCACAGACCAATACTGGACCCCCAACCCCTCCAAAATTGCACAACGAGTGACAGAATCCTGCAAACCGTGTTTATTGGGAAAGGATAGATCACGCACCCCAGGCCCAGCTGGTACCATTTCTGCCAACAAACCGTTCCAAGTCCTATCCCTCGACATCATGGGCCCGTTTCCTTCTTACGCTGGCAACCGCTATATCGTCACATTTGTGGACGTATATTCAACATTTTTAATAGCCTGCCCAGTTAAAGACCACACAGCCACCACAGTCGCCACACTGCTTGCCACAGAAGTGTTCCCTATATTCGGCCTTCCCCTTGCTCTTCTATCGGACAATGCCCCCGAGTTTAGTGGACACGTTTGGCAACAATTCACCCAACAATGCGGTATTAAGATTAAACACTCATCCCCGTACTGGCCTCAAGGAAATGCTATATGCGAACGCAGCCATCGCACCATCAACAACCAGTTACGTACAAGAATGATTGCTCTTAACACCTCAGACTGGCCATCACAACTAAAGATGATACAATGGGGTATGAACACCTGTCCCCGGGAAGACGGTATTTCCCCTCATGAACGTGTTTACGGTGTTACTGCCATTCCACCACCACGCTCACCTTCCCTCCACCACCTCCACAATTGACCCTTTGCAACATCTGCAAAACACCCTCCATACCGCCCAGATCTGTCAGGACACCAAAACTGATAACATCGATGACAAAAACCCTTTCGCCATCCATGACACCGTAATGGTAGCCAATCTCCCTATCACCAACAAGTTAGGCCCTCGCTATGTCGGGCCCTACACCGTCATACAAGTCCCAAATGCCTTTCAAGTCACCATCGACTATCACGGCGTGACTCGCACGTTCCGAACTAGATTCGTCCGAGCGTTTAAACCTCTAAAGCCACAAGACATTACCCCACCCCACACGTCCGACCCTGAATTAAACACCCCTACTCACCCTCCCACTCAGGCTATGAATATTCCCATACAAACCCCTAAGGACCTAAGCCCTCCAGCACCGAACCGACAAATCATTTCTCAACATACCCCCCAAACTAACCTCCACAAACCCCAAGCCCCCACTATCACACCCTCTTCCACCATGACACCTTCCTTCACTTCTGATAGTCAAGTACCTCCCCAACTTATCCAAGTACGAAAACCTCCACCTACAACCCCGACCACAACAGAAACCCTCCCGTCTAGCCCTGACATACCTCCACCAGGCACCACAGTGAGAAAACCACCACCCCCACCCCAAACCAAGTACACACCCAACCGCACCACACAATCTACCTCAGTAACCTCACGCTACAACTTACGCCCACGACACAAATCGTTTAAAACCTCCAGAAAACACACCCTGCTAACCAAGTTCCGTAGGGCTGCCAGACCACTACCCTCCTCCTCCTCTTCTTCTTCTTCGTCGAATTCTCCCCCACAAAGGGAAAGAAGACTAATAATCACCAGCAAATTACCAACCTCATCAAATGACACACCCCACACACACCCCTACCCCCAACCCTCCAACTTAAATCTACACTCCTTACCCACCCGTCTAGCCCCCCCCCGCATCCGCCCCTTTCCCCTCCACGATCCCCACCACCCTACCCACACACCGACCAACCTCCTCATCTCACTGAACCCCCAACCAACCAACCCCTAAGAAATCCCCCCCCCCCACAAAGTCACCCCTGAGAAAACCCCCACATGTCCTTTACCTGTAAAACGTTCTTCCCCTCAATATAAAACATCGTCGAGCGACTCAAGTCCCACGACAAACATCTACCTTCCCACCAGGACCGCCAGAGGTAGAATAATCAACAGACCCATCAGATTTAAAGACAGCGATACAAAAATAACACCCCGTTCTGACACTCAGGACCCAAGCCACACAACACACACACCCCCTCCTTCCCACACACCTCCTTCAACCACCTTACCTAAACCGATCTTGCGCATTGCCTCACTATATATTCCCAACCTACAACACCGCCCAAGAAAACCAAATAAAACCCAGACTCACATTCCCCCTTCATCCCCAGCTCTGTTGTCACGCGTGAATCCCCTTTCGGTTAGTAACCCATTCACCACACTAAACAGACCTCCTGTTAATCCCACACACCTCACTCCGACCCCCACGGGGGAAAGCTACAAACTATTCATATGAAAGGTTAAAGTAAAAACCCCCACTGGACACTTGGCCCGTGTACCACGCCCACATCAAGCCCGGGCAGCCGCCCGCCACAACACAGAGGACACATTCTTACAGGTATACATTGACCTGCAAAAGAAACCTGACCGTCGCTCTCTTGCTTGGTGGAACCTTCTAAATACCCTTAAAATGACCCACCATGACTATGCTTCTTTTTACTTCACCCTTGAGGCTCGAAGACGAGCCTATAATGAAGGAGAGGGAAGTAAAATGCCCCAGAACAAGAAGCCCACCACAGAAGCCACGAGCGACCACCACACAGAAACACCCGAAAGAAAGGTCCACAGAACGAAAGGACCAGCTGACCGAGCCAGCCATTTCAGACAGGCCCAAGCCCGCAGGGCTAAGCAGCTCCAGGCCGCACCTACCTACCTTTTCTAAACTGACCATTTTCCACACCTCACGTACACTACCCCCTCGTGTCCTACACTCCTAACTACAAAGATGATGAACAGGAATATACATTCATATTAAAAACACCCATGCCCTGTCCCGACGTTGAGCCAATGCCAACAAATCAGACAGCCATAATTATATCTATGTATGTTCTTACATCCGAGAAGTAGATGTTATATATCTTAGAAGTTAAAACACCCACGCCTGTCCCTAGACCTTGTATATCATTTCCCATGACGAGTATAGATATATGTAACCCCGTGCTCAGTCGCCCCCTTGCATTGTTCCTCTAGTAACTAAGTGTCTCTATAATATTAACTGCCACCAGTATTGATACGACATAGCGGCACTGTCCTTGTGTCGTATTGTGCCAAGTACAGATCAACCAGGTTTCATCACCTTATTAGGACGACGACTATAATGTCGTCGTTCATCGATGTATGCAATCCTTAGTTTAAGTATTAATATTAACATTCCCTAACATCTTGTCTTGCCAGACTAAGCTTCTGAAGACCCATCGCCCCATAAATCTATGTATTCAATCCTTAGGTTAAGTATTTTTATCCGCCATTGTGTTCACCTTTTTCCATTTACTTTTCCACAATTGTCATACGTCTTCCCCTTGCCTCCTTCGTATCCACAGTCCACACTACGCCAATTTACTTCGTGTCATACACCTCTTACCCCAACCAGAGATTGTATAAGATAACCTTGTTACCAGTATCTGTCATAAGTACCCCGAAACAATAACTAAGTACCCCTACGAACTGCCGCTGTTGTTGGTATATATATATTTCATAGAAAACGCAGTTCCCAGGGCCAACTAATAGTATCCATAACCCCTCGGACTGATCACATAACTCTATCTTTTCCAGACTCATATACCACCCCATAGTTACATTCCCCGGTAACATTTGGCTAACGTATTCTACTGCCTTTTCAAACTCCCATATCAACGGCAGCCTAATGCCACCTCCACGTCCAGAGACCTTAGGGTCAAATTCCCCTATAGCCCCCCTGAACTCCTCCCCTCTCATTATAAGACCCCGCGCTTCTCTACTCTTGTCCGACCTAGCCTCTCTCTCATACCTCTTGAAGATCCTTGAATTGTCCGTTGCTAACGCTCTCCAACCTTTTATATATATACTCCTATCCAGCCTACCTTCACTTAGTAGGCCAGAACAACATTAGCACTTTACTAGCCCCTTGCATGCCATCTATTCTCTTACAACCCATTCACAACCCTGCACCCAATGGTCGTCGGTGCGAGGCTAGCCGCCTCGCCAGTAACTAACTTCTATTGCCATACTTCCAGATAAATGTGGCAGAGTTAGCAACCCAGTCTCCACCACATCCAGCAAACCCTACAATTAACAACCAGCCGAGTAAAACCAGCTAGCCAAGGCACCTTCGGTTTTGGTATTAAGGACACCCACATCTGTCTCATACACAGAGGGTTATTACAAACACTGGTGATATGGCAAGCCCCTAGCCACAGCCGCCGGACGACTATCACAGAGAGAGGGCGCCCAGCTCCCCCTTTTTGCCCACCCGAGGAGGGAGACCCCCACCCCCGCGGAGGTATACCTGGCCCCTGTTTTGACTTCTGAGTCATTGCCAGGTAGCACAGGAATTCTTCCTATCAATGAACTAACCATGCATGACTAACACCTTTACTAACCTCTATTAACTCACAATAAACCATTTACCTTTCTTGCATACTCTGATCACTAAATTAGCACCTCAGCTATACCATAGAATGAAGATTGAACAATCTAAGAGAGACGCTCCTATCACAGCTGTCCCCATCCTCCTCGCAAAGTAGATCCAGTCTCTCTCCCCTAAATACTTCCAGTATAGCCAAAATAGTACCTCTTACTAAGGCTCAGTTATATGAAAATATAAAGGCTTCCTATAGCCATGTGCCACAACAGTAAATACCATCTTACCTAGTCCCCATATCTATTGAGAGCTCAAATAAGTCCATAAGACTCGAGACCCTAATGTCTACAGGGTCCAGAACCGAGCCTATAAATGTAGCTCCCGCCCCCAGTCAAATCAGTTGAAAGCTAGACACCAACCAGTGGTCACTACCCTGCAGTTAACTTCTAGCTCTGCCCTTATGTTGTTCCGGAGTTGAGATTCCAGAGCCGGCAGACTCCGTGGCAGATTTGGATAGAAGGACCTGCCCACGTATTTGAGAACTTCACACATATGGACCCCCTGGACGGCCGCGGAACCAGTCGTTAGCCCCCAACATCATGGACGCAAGATAACCAGGACCAGACCCATCAGATACTACCCAAGATTCCCTTTATCAGTACTAGGCCTACATGTTACAGTGCTGTTTAGAGATTCACTAATTAATATTTCTACGAAGTGGCTATCTCTTTGCCCCAGTATAATTCATATAACCATTCAATTAGGAAGTGCTAAGCGTATCAGTGTTCATTATTTAACAGGCGATACTAACTCTCGTAATCAACCATATGCCCAGAAATTATTACCTAGAAGGAAACCCTAGTGATATCTGAAGGTTCGCCCACTGATTTGCGTTCTATGTATTTCTGAGACAAGAATATAAAACTTAGATCAGTACCCCCTGAGGTTACTAGAATTCCTGTGCTCTAAAATACGCGTGTCTAATCTAGTCTGTGAACTACTACTTGTGCACCAGAGCTACCAGTAATAAATCTAACAGTGAATATGATTCTATAAGTAACAAAGATGGTCTTCGGTATATAAACCTGTTGAATTAAAGCCAGTGATCAGAAGATTAATACCTGAACGTTGGAAGTGGGAGACTAGGCTCCAGCCAGATCCACTTATGCTAGTGTTGTTCGATTCTATTATATTGTCTTGCACGAGTATTCTGCAGTGGTATATAAATAAACGTGATCGTGTAACTTGCTACCATGTGTTTCTTTGTGTTCTCTATTCCTCATATCTTGTATTGTGCATGCAGCCTTATATACCCAGTCAATTAGAACTCACATTACCCAAGTTAAACCTGTAGAAAAACAGGGCATAACAATATTTATTTGTTTAATAGTAGAGCAAGAAATATTCGCATACATAGACATTTCAATAATTCTGAGGAGGAGTGACAGCTTAATTACCGTGACAAACGCTGATTTTCTGAACTTGACTTATGGTCAAGGTCACGAGGCTAGATACCCCACCCCTCGATATATCTACGTTCCTACTGGCCCTCACGCAGCCGTGGTGCTTAGCGCGGTCGAATATATTTCACAAATGTTATGATATTTATATATATGCGTGTACTGTTACTTAGTAATATTGTATTGTGTAACCTAATCAACCCGAATGATATACATTTAAGTAAGAATACACCGAAATATAATCGTGATTAGGCGCGAATGGAGTGGCACCGCGGCTGCGGCCAATGTTTATAAACAACACGCTTTAGGCCTACATATCAAGATCAATAATTAATGATCCATCATTTCTAAAATGCCACAGGAACGCTGTGGTACGAAAATCCTGAGAGCGAAACCTCCAACCCTAACGAGCCACAGGAACGAAAATCCTGAGAGCGAAACTACCATCCCCAACGAGATCCCAGACCCCTTTTTCCTTTCCCTATTTGGTCTCTCTCTCTCTCTCAATTCATTCCACATATTATACGTCTCTCAATCACAGTCTTCTAATATACAAACCACAATACTTTACTCACTGATATTCTTGATGTACCACCTAAGTATGTATTTAATTATGTAACCACCATACAGACTATAATACTTTCATTGTGTAGGTTCGAGGCGATCTAAGACACCTTAACTTCCATTTCACACCAAATCAGATCGTGATTACGTCAGCCCTGTATTTAGTTATATAACAATCATAGCCCCCCAATTCTAAGTCTCTAACCTCCCGTGGGTTTATCCACTAACTATAGATTCCCAACCTTTAACCACGACTCTATACACCCGATAACCCTATGCCAGTTATTGTATTGATTTAGGCCTGTTAATTCGGATAAACTCACTATGACCAATCTGCAGACGATTATCAGGAGAGATGCAGGAAAGCTACCTCGTATCTCCCTTTCCATGACGAATATAGATATATGTACCCCCGTGCTCAGTCGCCCCCTTGCCTTGTTCTTCTAGTAACTAAGTGTATATAATATTAACCGGAGTATGCCACCAGTATTGATACGACATAGCGGCACTGTCCTTGTGTCGTATTGTGCCACGTGCAGACCAACCAGGTTTCATCCTCTTATTAGGACGACGGCTATAATGTCGTCATTCAGGCATGCATTTAATCCTTAGGTTAATTATCTTTTATCCGCCATTGTGTTCATCTCTTCCATTTACTTTTCCACAATTGTTATACGTCTTCCAATCACCTCCTTCGTATACACAATCCACACTACTCTATTTTGCTTCATGACCCTCTGCTCAGGGTACCCTGTTTGGGTCATCCTGTCCACTTATCCTTCACGCCCCGCTGCACACACCACTCTACCTGTTCGATCGTAGGGAGATGCCACCCCTATGTCCAGCGCATTAAGGGTCACTATCCTAGGTCACGAGCGGCACGGCGCCTAGCCTCAAACCAACCCCTTTACAATTCACAACCCTTTCCCCCACCTCGCGTATACACTACCCCTCGTGTCCTACACCTCTACCTACCTGATGATGAACATAAATACACCTTAAGTTAATACACCCATGCCCTGTCCCTAAGTTAGGATATTAATATCAACATACCCTAAAATACCTTGTCTTGCCAGACTAAGTTTCTGAAGACCAATCGCCCCCATAAATCTATGTATTCAATCCTTAGGTTAGTTATTAATATCAACATACCCTAAAATACCTTGTCTTGCCAGACTAAGTTTCTGAAGACCAATCGCCCCCAATAAATCTATGTATTCAATCCTTAGGTTAGTTATTAATATCAACATACCCTAAAATACCTTGTCTTGCCAGACTAAGTTTCTGAAGACAAATCGCCCCCATAAATCTATGTATTCAATCCTTAGGTTAGTTATTAATATCAACATACCCTAAAATACCTTGTCTTGCCAGACTAAGTTTCTGAAGACTAATCGCCCCCATAAATCTATGTATTCAATCCTTAGGTTAGTTATCTTTATCCGCCATTGTGTTCATCTTTTCCATTTACTTTTCCACAATTGTTATACGTCTTCCAATCACCTCCTTCGTATCCACAGTCCACACTACTCCATTTTGCTTCGTGTCCTACACCTCTTACCCACCAGACTCTCCCTACATGATGATGAACAAGAATACACATTCATATTAACACACCCATGCCCTGTCCCTAGGTTGAGCCAATGCCAACCCGCCAGACAGCCATGACTAAAGATGTTAGCCACCATGCTATAACTTAATGCTTACCCCAACCAAAAATTGTATAGATAACCTTTCTTTTACATTGTCTATCATAGTACCTCGAAACAATAACGAAGTACCCCTACGAACTGCCACTTTTCTTTGGTCTATATTTCGTAGAAAACGCAGTTCCCAGGGACACCTAGACGTACAAGAAATTGTGTCAAATAATGTGTCCATAACCCCTCGTATTGACGAGTAATAATACACCATGTTTTTCCCTACTTTATCCACAGTCAAGCACACACCTACAGTTAACCTCCTTCTCCCCCCACAGCCCCACAGTCCACATGATTCTATCTTTTCCAGACTCATATACCACCCCATAGTTGCATCCCCCGGTAACATTTGGCTAACGTACTTTCACTGTCCTTTCAACCTCCAATATCAACTGTAGCCTAATGCTACCCCCACGCCCAGAGACCTTAGGGTCAAATTTTCACGTAGCCCCCCTGAACTCCCCCCCTCTCATTAACACCCCGCGCTCCTCGACTCTTGTCCGACCTAGCCTCTCCCTCATACCTCTTGAAGATCCTTGATTTTTCCGTTGCTAACGCTCTCCAACCTTTTATATATACTCCTATCCAGCCTACCTTCCCTTAGTAGGCCGGAACAACATTAGAACTTTACTAACCCCTTGCATGCCATCTATTCTCTTACAACCCATTCACAACCCTGCACCCAATGGTCGTCGGTGCGAGGCTAGCCGCTTCGCCAGTAACTAACTTCTATTGCCATACTTCCAGATAAATGTGGCAGAGTTAGCAACCCAGTCTCCACCACATCCAGCAAACCATACAATTAACAACCAACCGATTAAAACCAGCTAGCCAAGGCACCTTCGGTTTTGGTATTAAGGACACCCACATCTGTCTCATAAACAGAGGGTTATTACAAACACTTGTGATATGGCAAGCCCCTAGCCACAGCCGCCGGACGACCATCCCAGAGAGAGGGCGCCCAGCTACCCCTTTTTACCCACCCGAGGAGGGAGACCTGCGGAGGTATACCTGACCCCTGTTTTGACTTCCGGGTCATTGCCAGGTAGCACAGGAATTCTTCCTATCAATGAACTAACCATGCATGACTAACCTCTATTAACCCACAATAACCCATTTACCTTTCTTGCATACTCTGATCACTAAATTAGCACCTCAGCTATACCATAGAATGAAGATTGAACAATCTAAGAGAGATGCTCCTATCACAGCTGTCCCCCCCATCCTCCTCGCAAAGTAGATCCAGTCTCTCTCCCCTCAATACTTCCAGTATAGCCAAAATAGTACCTCTTACTAAGGCTCAGTTATATTAAAATATGAAGGCTTCCTATAGCCATGTGCCACAACAGTAATCACCACCTTACCTAGTCCCCATATCTATTGAGAGCTCAAATAAGTCCATAAGACTCGAGTCCCTATGGCCTACAGGGCCCAAAACCAAGCCTATAAACCCAGCTCCAGTAAAATCAGTTGAAAGATAGACACCAACCCAGGTTGGTCACCAGAGTTAGCCTTGAGCTCTATCCGTGTTGGTTGCTGAGAAGTGAGTTCCAGAGCTGGCAGACTCTGTGGCAGATTTGGATAGAAGGACCTGTCCACGTATTTGAGAACTTCCTACATATGGACACCCTGGACGGCCGCGGAACCAGTCGCTAGCCCCCAACATCATGGACGCAAGATAACCAGGACCAGACCAATCAGATACTACCCAAGATTCACTCTATCAGTACTACATTGTTACAGTGCTATTTAGAGATTCACTTATTAATATTTCTACGAAGTGGCTATATCTTTGCCCAGTGTAATTCATATATAACCATTCCAGTTGGGAAGTGCTAAGCGTATCAGTGTTTATTAATTAACAGGCGACATCAACTCTCGTAATTACCTTTATCCAGATATTATTACATAGGAGTAAAACCCTAGTGATATCTAACGTTCGCCCACTGATTTGTGTTCTACGTATTTCTGCCATAAGAATATAAAACTTAGATCAGTACCCCCCTGAGGTTACTAGAATTCCCGTGCTCTAAAATACGCGTGTCTAATCTAGTCTGTGAGCTATTACTTGTGCACCAGAGCTACCAGTAATAAATCTAACGGTGAATATGAATCTATAAGTAACATTGATGGTCTCCAGTATATAAACCTGTTAAATAAGCCAGTGATCAGAAGATTAATACCTGAACGTTGGAAGTCGGAGACTAGGCTCCATCCAGATCCACTTATGCTAGTGTTGTTCATTTCTATCATATTGTCTTGCACGAGTATTCAGCAGTGGTATATTAATAAACCTGATCGTGTGTCTTGCTACCGTGTGTTTCTTTTGTGTTCTCTATTCCTCATACCTTGTATTGTGCATGCAGCCTTATATACCCAGTCAGTTAGAACTCACATTACCCAAGTTAAACCTGTAGAAAAACAGGGCATAACAATTTCGATATTATTTTGATCTAGTTGAATTTGTAAACAATTGTGATGACTATTCCTAGAATATAATCGCTTAATTTGAGGTATTATATATAATAACTCCGGTAGGTTATCGGCCTTCTATAGGATTATGATGCTTCTTTCGGATATTCTGAGGATATAGCTAGGTATATTTATAATTATCACATCCAAATCGATTATTTGTATACGGATATATACACAAAGTCTTAAAACTGTTATCAAGTTCTGAAAGTCTGAATCGGGTTGAGTTTAGACCCTGTGGAAGAGCAGGGTTGAGTTATTGGACACCCTTTTACAGTATGGCATTTGGGTGTGAAATACGACACCATTTCCAGTCTATCGGAGATAGTGATTGTAAAGGAAAATGCGGTATTTGTATGGTACCATTCACAGATCGAGTTGCCAACGGCCACCAGACTTTTGCCTTGCTCAAATTCTACGTAAATTCTCGGTCATTTCGTGACATATTCCATTAAGACTTTGTTCACAGATGCATTCTGATGTTGTGTAAGCGCCAATTACTATTATGTGTGATATAGCGTAAATTAGGGAGAATAATTCGTATTGCTCTGCTACTTAATTTCAATATTTCTACAAGTCTCTCATAAATGCTATTAAAGAAAACGTTGCTGTTTGCGTTATTATAGAAAACGTTAAAACAGGCCACATGCCTATAATTTGAACCAAAATCAGTTAAATCACGACTCGACTCATTAATTTGGTATGTTACAATATGTAATCAAGTAAGGAAGTAGGCTATACTGTGAAGATACTTTAGATGCATAGGTTTGCATACCTTATGTGTGTGTGTGTGTATATATACATTAGTAATTCGATCACTACGAATTGAGTAGGATGAATGAGAAGTTATAATTCGTTTATTACCATGACCGGTACAGTAGGCCTATACTGTATTTAGGGCTCAAATTCGCTTTGACCTAACTTTGCTGGGAACCTATCTCTCGGTCTTATTGGGGGTTGACTGTATAACCTTGTGTGAAAAGCAGAAACAACAAAGTATTATGTTATAACATACTAGTACCGCGGAGTCAAGATGGCGTCTAGATGCTAACACCTGGCGGTAACCCTACAATATAAACTTACCCATAGCGGTCATTTGAAAGGGCTAATCTCTTGAACAAACAGTAGTGCCAATGCAGCATATGTATAGCTATCTGGAGGAATTTACTTCGATCTAATAGCATTTTCTTGCATCCAGTGACATGAATTCTAGTTATATTTTAGGAATATTAGCGATATTGAACAATATTAGAGAGATCATGGTATTATTCTATATATTGTTGCCAGTATTTCACTATCTAGCAACTTTTGAGAATGGATCTAGCGCTATTTAGTTTTTAGTTTTGGTAACCTGGGACCGAACTGGTTATTTATTTATCTCTTGGATATTTATTATCAACTGTCCAAGGCTGTAGGTGGGTACAATTGACAAAGGTGAAGGTAAATCTGGAGTCATACATAGAATATAAGCTAATTAGCAAGAATTGGAGCATGAATGAGTGTAGCATTGATTAGTCTGTAAAACAAATCCAGGCTAACTTGTGAACCACTGTGAACTAGCCTTAATTTCGGCTGTGTTTTCAAAGGTGGCCCTTCACCCCCCATCAAAATAGAAATATCTAATGTGAATTTGTTTTCTATTTTAGGGTAAAAATTATACAAAATCAAAGCACATGTGCATTATATGTCAAATTAACATGCTTTGAAGAGTGACAAAAACAGGACAACATTTTTGGCGAGCTGTTATGCCCTGTTTTTCTACAGGATTAACTTGGGTAATGTGAGTTCTAACTGACTGGGTATAGAAGGCTGCATGCACAAAACAAGGTATGAGGAATAGAGAACACAAAATAAGCACACGGTAACAAGACACACGATCACTTTTATTGATGTACACACTTCTATAGTTTTCTTGATGATTAATATGAAGCATAAGAAGATATGAATACTCGTACAAGACAAATGATAGAATTGAACAACACTAGCATTAAGTGGATCTGGATGGAGCCTAGTCTCCCACTTCCAATGTTCAGGTATTAATCTTCTGATCACTGGCTTTATTCACAAGTTTATATACTGGAGACCATAAATGTTACTTATAGATTCATATTCACTGTTAGATTTATCACTGGTAGCTCTGGTGCACAAGTAGTAGTTCACAGACTAGATTAGACACGCGTATTTGAGAGCACGGGAATTCTAGTAACCTCAGGGGGGTACTGATCTAAGTTTTATATTCTTGTATCAGAAACACATAGAACGCAAATCAGTGAGCGAACATCAGATATCACTAGGGTTTCACTTCTATGTAATAATATCTGGATATATGGGTAATTACGAGTTAATATCGCCTGTTAATTAATAAACACTGATACGCTTAGCACTTCCTAATGGAATGGTTATATATGAATTATACTGGGGCAAAGATATAGCCACTTCATAGAAATATTAATAAGTGAGTCTCTAAATAGCACTGTAACACTGTAGCACTGATAGAGTGAATCATGGGTAGTATTTGATTGGTCTGGTCCTGGTTATCTTGCATCCGTGATGTTGGGGGCTAACGACTGGTTCCGCGGCCGTCCAGATGGTCCATATGTAGAAAGTTCTCAAGACGGATCTCTTAGCGATCGTTGCTGGTAACACTCTTAAATACCCTCTGGTTTCTAGACCTGAATCACAGATATTAGGATCTTCCTGTCAATCTGGATCGGAATTAACGCCAAGCGCATCTCACGTCGATCGCTCAGCTTCCCGGTCTGTATGAAGGTTATAAGGTGTACGTAGATTTCTTTTACGTCGACAGATCCTTCTATCTAAATCTGCCACGGAGTCTGCCGGCTCTGGAACTCAATTCTCAGGAACAACCAATGATAGAGCTAGAGGTCAACACAAGGGACCAGCCACTGTTTGGTGTCAATCTTTCAACTGATTTTACTGGGGGCTGGAGCTCGGTTTATAGGTTCGGTTTTGGACCCTGTAGGCAATAGGGATCTCGAGTTTTGATACTTATTTGAGCTCTCAATTGATATGGGAACTAGGTAAGGTGGTGATTACTGTTGTGGCACATGGCTGTATGGAGCCTTCATAATGTGATATAACTGAGCCTTAGTAAGAGGTACTATTTTGGCTATACTGGAAGTATTTAGGGGAGAGAGACTGGATCTACTTTGCGAGGAGGTTTGGGACATCTTTGATAGGAGCGTCTCTCTTAGATTGCTCAGTCTTCATTCTATGGTATAGCTGAGGTGCTAATTTGGTTATCGGAGTATGCAAGAAAGGTAAATGGGTTATTGTGGGTTAATAGAGGTTAGTAAGGGTGTTAGTCATACATGGTTAGTTCATTGATAGGAAGAATTCCTGTGCTACCTGGCAATGACCCGGAAGTCAAAACAGGGGTCAGGTGTACCTCCGCAGGGGTAGGGGTCTTCCCCCTCGGGTGGGTGAAATGGGTAGGCGCGCGTCCTCTCTCTGTGATGGTCGTCTGGGCGGCTGTGGCTGGGGGCTTGCCATATTACAAGTGTTTGTAATAACCCCCTGTTTATGAGACAGATGTGGGTGTTCGTAATATCAAAACCGAAGGTGCCTTGATCATCTGGTTTAATTGGTTGGGTTGTTAATTGCATGGTTTGTTGGATGTGGTGGAGACTGGGTTGCTAACTCTGCCACATTTATCTGGAAGTATGGCAATAGAGGTTAGTCACTGGCGAGGCGGCTAGCCTCGCACTGACGATCATTTGGTACAGGGTTGTGAATGGGTTGTGATGGAATAGATGGCATGCAAAGGGTTAGTAAAGTTCTAATGGTGTTCCTTCCTACTGGGGGAAGGTAGGCTGGATAGGAGTATATATACAAAAGGTTTGAGAATGTTAGTAACGGAAAAGTTAAGGATATTCAGGGGGTATGGTGGAGAGGCTAGGTCAGGAGGGAGTCGAGGAGCGTGGGGGGTTAACGAGAGGGAGAGGGTTAAGGGGGGCTACGTGGAAGTTTGACCCTAAGGTCTCTGGGCGTAGGGGTGCCATTAGGCTACAGTTGGTATCTTAGACTGGGGGTTAACGACAGGGAAGTTGGTTAATCAAACGCTACCGGGGGATGAGCAATAGGTGGTGGTATATGAGTCTGGAAATTATAGAATCATGTGGACTGTGGGGAAGATGAGGTTAGCTGTAGGTGTGTGCTTGACTGTGGATAAAAGTAGAGAAAAACATAGTATATTATTACTCGTCAATACGATGGGTTATGGACACTATTAGTCGAGACGATTTCTTGCTGATCTAGTTGTCCCTGGGAACTGCGTTTTCTATGAAATATATACCAAAGAAAGCGGCAGTTCGTAGGGGTAGCTTCGTTATTGTTTCGTGGTAGATATGCGTCGAGACAATGGTGAAAGAGGGTTATCTATACAATCTCTGGTTGGGGTAAGAATTAGAGTTACTGCATGGTTGCTAACATCTTCAGTCATTAGATCTGGCAAGATAGGGCAGGCATAATGGTTGCACGATGGTGTACCCGTGGGTATTATAGTTTCTTATCAATTATGACATGGGGGTTAACATATTACTTTTCGGATGGAAGAACATACATAGATTTATGGGGGCGGTTGGTCTTCAGAAACTTAGTCTGGCAAGACAGGGGTTAACATATTAATTGTCGGATGGAAGAACATACATAGATTTATGGGGGCGGTTGGTCTTCAGAAACTTAGTCTGGCAAGACAAGGTATTTTAGGGTATGTTGATATTGATATCTTAACTTAGGGACAGGGCATGGGTGTATTAAATTAAGGTGTATTCATGTTCATCATCATGTAGGTAGAGTCTGGCGGGTAAGAGGTGTAGGACACGAGGGGTAGTGGATACACGAGGTGGGGGAAGGGTCAGTGGTTAGAAGCGATAGGCAGGTGTGGTTTGGAGCTGCTTAGCCCTGCGGGCTTCGGCCTGTCTGAACTGGTTGGCTTGGTGCCTTCTCTCCTTCTTTCTTCTCTCACGCTGATCTATGGAGCGTCTGCTCTCACCTGGTCCTTTCGTTCTGTGGGCCTTTCCTTCGGGTGTTTCTGTTCCCGTTTCTTTGTTGTTCTCGCTTGTGGCTTCCGTGGTGGGCTTCTCGTTCTGGGGTATTTTACTTCCCTCTCCTTCGTTGTAGGCTCGTCCTCGAGCCTCAAGGGTGAAGTAAAGAGAAGTATAGTCATGGTGGGTCATTTGGAGGGTGTGTAGAAGGTCCCACCAGGCAAGAGAGCGAGGGTCAGGTTTCTTGTGCAGGTCTATGTAGACCTGTAGGAATGTGTCTTCGGTGTTGTGGAGGGCGGCTGCCCGGGCTTGATGTGGCCGTTGTAGACGGGCTAAGCGTCCTGTGGACGTTTATAATTTAATACGTCTTATGAACGGTGTGCATTCGTCCTCAGTGGGGGTAGGGATGGGAGCGACGAATGGTGTGGATGTGTTCATGGTGGAGGTCAGGTATTGAGTGAGGTGTGTGGGACTGACAGGAGGCCTCTTCAGTGTGGTGAAGGGGTTAACAACTAAAGGGGAGGGACTAACGCGTGAAGGCGGAGCTGGGGGTGAAGGGGGGATATGAGTCTGGGGTTTTTGGGGTTGTCTTGGGTAGTGTTGCAGGCTGGGAAAATATATGGAGGCAATGTGCAATATTGGTTTAGGTAAGGTGCGTGATGGAGGTGTGTGAGAAAGAGGGGGTGTGTGTGTTGTGTGGCTTGGGCTTTTAGTGGAAGAAAGGGGTTTTGTTTTTACATAACTGTATTCAAATCTGATGGGTCTGTTGATGATTCTACATTTGGAGGTTCTGGTGGGAAGGTAGATTTTTGTAGTGGGACTTGAGTCGCTCGACAATGTTTTATATTGAGGGGAAGAACGCTTTACAGGTGGAGGACATTTAGTGGGGGTGATGTAGGGGGTTATTTGAGAGGTAGATGCGTGTGGAGGTTTTTGTCGAGTGAGGGTGGTAGGAGGAATGGGAGAGGATTGGGTGGGGGTATTGATGGGGGTTCTAGGAGGGGCGACTTTGTGGGGGGATTTAAGTGGGGGTGTGGAAGTCGGGTACGTAATTTTGGAGGGGCTTTGGTTGGGAGTTACTTGTGTGGTAGACGTGGTGGGTGAGGAGGGGTTGGTCGTTGGCATAGGGTAGTCTTTAGGGGGAGGTTGGTTGGGGGTTTTATGAGATGATGAGGTTGGTTGATGCGTGGGTGGGGTCGCAGGGATAGTGGAGGGGAAAGGGGTGGATGCGGGGGGGGGGGGGCTAGACGAGTGGGTAGTGATTGGAGGTTTAATTGGGAGGGTTGGGGGTAGGAAAGTGTGTTGGGTGCATTCTTTGGTGGGGTTGGTGATTTGATGGTGGTGGAAATAGGTGGTTTTGTGGGAGTTTGGTGGGGGGGCAGATCTAGAAGGTCATTCGGCGTGATGAGGTGGGGGTTGAGAGGGAATGAGGTTGAAGGGGAAGGTATTTGCTTTTGTGGGAGGGTGGGGGTGGTTATTTTTGGAATATAGTTAGAGGGGTGATGGTGTTTGCTTGTGATTATTCGTCTTCTTTCCCTTTGAGGAGGAGAATTCGACGAAGAAGAAGAGGAGGAGGAGGATAGTGGTCTGGCAGCTCTACGGAACTTTGTTATCAGGGTGTGTTTTCTGGAGGGTTTAAAGGATTTCAGTCGTGGGCGTAAGTTGTAGCGTGAGGTGACTGGGGTAGATTGTGTGGTGCAGTTGGGTGTGTACTTGGTTTTAGGTGGGGGTGGTGGTTTTCTTACTGTGGTGCCTGGTGGAGGTACTTCAGGGCTAGACGGGAGGGTTTCTGTTGTGGTCGGGGTTGTGGGTGGAGGTTTTCGTACTTTGATATTTTGGGGAGGTACTTGACTATCAGAAGTGAAGGAATTGGTCATGGTGGAGGAAGGTGTGATAGTGGGGGCTTGGGGTTTGTGGAGGTTAGTTTGGGGGGTATGTTGAGGAATGATCGTCAGGTTCTGTGCTGGAGGGTTTAGGCACTTAGGGATTTGTAGGGGAACATTTATAGCCTGAGTGGGAGGGGTAGTAGGGGTGTTCAATTCAGGGTCGGACGTGTGGGGTGGGGTAATGTCTTGTGGTTTTAGAGATTAAATGCTCGGACGATTCTATTTCTGAACGTGCGAGTCACGCCGTGATAATATATGATGACTTGATAGGCATTTGGGACTTTGATGATGGTGTAGGGTCCGACATAGCGAGGGCCTAATTTGTTGGTGACAGGGAGGTTGGCTACCATTACGGTGTCATGGATGGCGAAAGGGTTTTTATCATCGGGGTTATAATTTTTGGTGTTTTGACAGGTTTGGGCGGTATGGAGGGTGTTTTGCAGATGTTGCAATGGGTCAATTGTGGAGGTGTTGGAGGGGAGGTGAGCGTGATGGTGAAACGGCAGTAACAGGGGGGGGTACGCCGTAAACACGTTCATGAGGTGAAATACCGTCTTCTCGGGGACAGGTGTTCATGCCCCATTGTATCATTTTTATCTGTGATGGCCAGTCTGAGGTGTTAAGAGCAATCATTTTGGTACGTAACTGGTTGTTGATGGTGCAATGGCTGCGTTCGCATGTAGCATTTCCTTGAGGCCAGTACGGGGATGAGTGTTTGATCTTAATACCGCATTGTTGGGTGAACTGGTGCCAAACGTGTCCACTAAATTCGGGCGCATTGTCGGATAGAAGAGCAAGGGGAAGGCCATATATTGGGAAAACTTCTGTGGCAAGCAGTGCGGCGACTGTGGTGGCTGTGTGGTCTTTAACTGGGCAGGCTATTAAAAATTTTGAATATACGTCAACAAATGTGACGATATAGCGGTTGCCAGCGTAAGAAGGAAACGGGCCCATGATGTCGAGGGATAGGACTTGGAACGGTTTGTTGGCAGAAATGGTACCAGCTGGGCCTGGGGTGCGTGATCTATCCTTCCCAATAAACAAGGTTTGCAGGATTCTGTCACGCGTTGTGCAATCTTGGAGGGGTTGGGGGTCCAGTACTGATCCGCGAAGATTTTTAACATTTTCTTTTGTCCAAGGTGTATGCCGTTTCCCTCGTGGATGGCAATCATGTAGTCGTGGGCAATAGTGGGGTCTAGGACTATGTGACCGGAGTCTGTGGCAAGTTGATCTCCCCAGCGATTCAGTTTCTTGAAGATATTTAACGGTATCCAGGGTGGTCTGATCCTTGTTTCCCAAGATTGAATTAGTGAGGGGGCTGTGGGGGA
Source organism: Paralithodes platypus (assembly GCA_032716605.1). NCBI lineage: Eukaryota > Metazoa > Arthropoda > Malacostraca > Decapoda > Lithodidae > Paralithodes > Paralithodes platypus. The sequence continues at coordinate 24,338,080 of CM064582.1, forward strand.
ATTATGCTGGTTGATGGGGGTATGTAAGAGCTCAGTGTTTTGTAAGGCGGCTAGGTTGGTGGGGGGGTCTTTCGGTACTGGCAAACGTGACAGGGCATCTGCATTGGTGTGAAGTTTACCTGGACGATACTGTATTGTAAAATCGTAGTCCTCTAGTGTCTCTCTCCAGCGTACCAAGATGGCTGAGTTGGTTTCGCACCTATGCAACCATTGCAAAGATTGATGGTCGGTTATTATATCTAGTTTCGCGCCCAACACTAATGACCGGAAGTGGCTGAGTGCCCAAATGATCCCTAGGCACTCTCTCTTGGTGGCTGCATAATTCTGTTGGGCTTGGTTGTGTGTGGAGCTGGCATACGCTATCACATGTTCCTCTCCGTCTCTTACTTGAGCTAAAACTGCACCAATGGCGTACAGAGATACGTCGGTATAAAGACGAAAAGGTTTATGGTAATCAGGGAAAGCGACAATAGGGGCTTGGATCAGCTTTTGTTTCAAAGTGTTAAAAGCGAGGTCTCTTTCAGGTGTCCAGGTGAATGTGGTGTCCTTGTGGGTGAGTTGGTGGAGGGGTCTGGCTATTGCGGCAAAGTGTGGGACGAAACGTCTGTAGTATGTGGCTAAACCTAGAAAAGAACGTACTCCTTTAACGGTGGTGGGTGGGGGTTGGTTTTGCTTGGCTTGAAGTTTCTTGGGGTCTGGTGCAATGCCATGTTCAGATATTACGTGGCCGAGGAAATCTACCTTATTTCGTGCAATCTCGCATTTTGAGGGTTTCAATTTCAGCCCGGCGGCTCGGATTCTTTGAAGAACTTGTTTCAACCTGAGGAGGTGTTCTTCCCAGGTTTGTGAGTACACAATGATATCGTCTAGATACGCTAGGCAGGTTTCCCAGGTAAGGCCATGTAATACCGCTTCCATCGAACGGGAGAAAGTGGCGGGTCCGTTGCAGAGGCCAAAAGGTAGGACGTTAAATTCGTAGTGGTGGCCACCACTAGTGGAGAATGCTGTTTTTTCTTGGTCCTCTGCCTTGATGGGCACTTGCCAATACCCTGCTTGCAAGTCGAGGGTAGTGAACCATCTGGATCCGTATAGGGAGTCAAGGGAATCGTCTATCCTGGGTAATGGCGTAGCGTCCTTAATGGTTACGTCATTCAATCTCCTGTAATCTACGCAAAAACGGGTTGACCCATCTTTCTTTTTTACTAGGACAACAGGGGAAGACCAGGGGCTGATGGACGGGGTAGCAATTCCGGCCTCTAACATCTCTTGGACTTGGCGTTCCTCTTCCTGGCGTTGTATGGGATTTTTTCTACGGGATGGTTGTCTTATGGAGGGGCCTGTGGTGTTAATGATGTGTTGTTCAACATCGGTCTGTCCGATTTCAGTGGGTTGTTAGGCAAATACGTCACTGAACTCTAGCAATAGTTCGTACATGCTGTGTTTTTGGTGGTCGGATAATGTGTCAGGCAGAGGGGGTAATTTGAGACTGGTAGGGGTTTCATTGGAATCTATGGGGAGGTCATCAAATGTTTCGAGGTCTCCTATGATGAGGCCTTTTGGTAATATCAGGGATTCTTCAGAGATATTGGCCACTAGAATGTGGTTTATGCGAGCGGAAATGATGGCGGGTTGTAGGAGGCAACGATTGGGGTTGGTGGACGTGGTAGTGGGGGAAAATATCATGTGAGTTTGGGGTATGGGTCGAAGGTTAACCCATATTTGATGGCGGGAGGGAATTTGACATTTATCTTGAACTACAGCTGGGCTAATGATGGTGGGGGACCGACTGGTGAGCAGGTGCTCGGTACGCATGAGGGGGGGGGAAACACTTTGGTGGGGGTCACGCGTGAGGGGGGGATTAACGGCGCGTGTGGGAGGATCAGAGTGGTGAGGTGTGAGTGATTTAGAAAACGGAATTTGTTGGTGGGACTGCGGAGGGTTGGTGGGGGAAGAGTTAGGTATAGAACATGTGTTATTGGTGGAGGACTGATGTACTGATTTGTGGTTGTTAAAAGGACGAATTTGGGGAGTTTTGTCGGTGGCAGTGACAGTTTGTTTAGAGGTTATATGGGATTGGTGGGTTTGTCTGTCATGAGGGGGTGAGTCAAGTGTGGGGTTTTGAAGTTTTTTAGGGGTGTGAATTGTGTGGGGGTGGAAGGGAGCTACTGACGGAAAGCTGTCACAAGGGAAATTTTGTTGGTTGTGGAATAGCTGAGCATTTCTGGGGGCATGGGGAAAACATAGTTGGGTACATAGGTCGGCATTTTCCCTGGAAACATGTGTACATAAATATTTGGTAGAATGGTTTTTACATACATAAGAGTCTGTCCTGGAAACATGGGAGGATTGGTCCTGGACAGAGTTAGGAGAAATGGGGGGGTTTACATCATTGAGTTGCTTGGACTTGTCTTCTTTCGTTTGTTGAGGCATTTTTTCAACGGAATGAGTGATATTTTGAGATAACTCGGGGCAAGGGGGGGGGGGGGGGGTGTTAGGAGTTACCTTAGTGCTAGCTGCAACTTGGTAATCTTGACTCAGAGTTTGTTGAGGGTGGAGGTGTTTTTTCTTTTTGTGAACTGGTTTCTGCGTGATTGGTTTGTCAGAGGCTTTGGGTTGGATTTTTTTTTGGAATGAGATCAGCCTCTGGCCGCAGTCAACCTGGGGGCCTGGAGTTTTTGAAGGAGGTCAAGTCCAAGGAAACCATCGTAATGTTTACAGTGGGAGGAAAATACTGTGAACGGGTGATAACAACGGGCATGGGGGGCAGGAGTAGTTACTGACAGGGGCAAAGTGTCTCCTAGGAGATTTAAGTAGGTATCAGCAGCTGAGATTAGTTCTGATTTGGTAGGTAACAAGGGGCCAAATAGTCGGTGGTGTTGATCATAATAAGACTTGAACAAACATAACTTAGCAGCTCCCGTGTCGATTAACAAGCAGACAGGAATGTCCTTGATTTTGGCCATGTAGTAAATGGGGGCAGTGCGATCAGTTATGGCGTCCCCCGCCGAGGCCATCGTGGGCGGGGGATACTTTAAAAATCCTGGCAGTCGGTATCTACCTCCTCCAGGGTTTCCTCGGTATCGTCCGAGGTCATGATATGGGCTATGTCTTCGGTGTGCATTTCCTCCATTTCTTCCTCTTGTCCCAACTCCTCTTCATTTACAGAAATGCGAGGAGTAAAGGGGCGAGGTTTGGCAGAGTCACGAATTTGATGGAGGGCACACTTAGCACTACAGGCAGGGAAATCATAGGGGTTGATAATCACTAATGTAGGGTTCTTACTTTGGTAGGTGTTTTAGGTTTTGTTCCGGTTGAAGATTGTGCGTGGCTGGGTAGGTTGAAACCGGGGCCTACTGGGTTGGGGCTTGCCGGAAGGGTAGGTAGGTTTGTTGTGGAAGGATGAGGATGGGTAGGCATTCTTGGAGTTGAAGGTTTGAGCCTTGGGGTTTTGGTTGTCGAGGTGCTGCGGGTGTGTGGGGAACCTCTTGATTACAGCGATTTGGGTGGGTGTTTCTGTGCACACGGCCAAAATACGTCGGATCGTGATGAGATCTTTTTGATATCCGACGAAATCGTGCACACGGAAATGATCCTTTACTGCTGAGGGCAATATTGATACAAGGTTGACCAGAATCTGCTGTTCTTGCTAGATTCTGGTCAATGTGGGGAAAGACACTTTGATATGTTGGGCGATCTTATTCACTGTGGCATCTAGATCGCCTTCGAATTTAGTGTCTTGGATACGGGTGTGGGCCACGAAAACGCCCAACGAAGGCTTAATGTGAGAGCAGGGTGCACTTGGTAGGCATCCAGGGAAACAGCTTTTCCCAGGTGCGTTAATGTCACGGCTATCTTTTCTGCGTCCGTGGTATAAACTAGGTCAAGTACGGGTTTCACTATGTCCATGAACGTTTTGATCTCGTAAGTCTCCCCATCATAATGTGGGATGGGGATGTGAGAACGGTGCGCCATGATGTTATCGTGTTCTGGCTGTTCCAAACTTGCAATGTAATGCAACCTTTTATCCGAATCAAGAACCACCGCTGCCACCAATGTTATGCCCTGTTTTTCTACAGGATTAACTTGGGTAATGTGAGTTCTAACTGACTGGGTATAGAAGGCTGCATGCACAAAACAAGGTATGAGGAATAGAGAACACAAAATAAGCACACGGTAACAAGACACACGATCACTTTTATTGATGTACACACTTCTATAGTTTTCTTGATGATGATTAATATGAAGCATGAGAAGATATGAATACTCGTACAAGACAAATGATAGAATTGAACAACACTAGCATTAAGTGGATCTGGATGGAGCCTAGTCTCCCACTTCCAACGTTCAGGTATTAATCTTCTGATCACTGGCTATATTCACAAGTTTATATACTGGAGACCATAAAATTTTACTTATAGATTCATATTCACTGTTAGATTTATCACTGGTAGATCTGGTGCACAAGTAGTAGTTCACAGACTAGATTAGACACACGTATTTGAGAGCACGGGAATTCTAGTAACCTCAGGGGGATACTGATCTAAGTTTTATATTCTTGTATCAGAAACACATAGAACGCAAATCAGTGAGCGAACATCAGATATCACTAGGGTTTCACTTCTATGTAATAATATCTGGATATATGGGTAATTACGAGAGTAAATATCGCCTGTTAATTAATAAACACTGATACGCTTAACACTTCCTAATGGAATGGTTATATATGAATTATACTGGGGCAAAGATATAGCCACTTCATAGAAATATTAATAAGTGAGTCTCTAAATAGCACTGTAACACTGTAGCACTGATAGAGTGAATCTTGGGTAGTATTTGATTGGTTTGGTCCTGGTTATCTTGCGTCCGTGATGTTGGGGGCTAACGACTGGTTCCGCGGCTGTCCAGATGGTCCATATGTAGAAAGTTCTCAAGACGGATCTCTTAGCGATCGTTGCTGGTTACACTCTTATATACCCTCTGGTTTCTAGACCTGAATCACAGATATTAGGATCTTCCTGTCAATCTGGATCGGAATTAACGCTAAGCGCATCTCACGTCGATCGCTCAGCTTCCCGGTCTGTATGAAGGTTATAAGGTGTACGTAGATTTCTTTTACGTGGACAGATCCTTCTATCTAAATCTGCCACGGAGTCTGCTGGCTCTGGAACTCAATTCTCAGGAACAAACAATGATAGAGCTAGAGGTCAACACAAGGGACCAGCCACTGTTTGGTGTCTATCTTTCAACTGATTTTACTGGGGGCTGGAGCTCGGTTTATAGGTTCGGTTTTGGACCCTGTAGGCAATAGGGATCTCGAGTTTTGATGGACTTATTTGAGCTCTCAATTGATACGGGAACTAGGTAAGGTGGTGATTACTGTTGTGGCACATGGCTGTATGGAGCCTTCATAATGTGATATAACTGAGCCTTAGTAAGAGGTACTATTTTGGCTATACTGGAAGTATTTAGGGGAGAGAGACTGGATCTACTTTGCAAGGAGGTTTGGGACATCTTTGATAGGAGCATCTCTCTTAGATTGCTCAGTCTTCATTCTATGGTATAGCTGAGGTGCTAATTTGGTTATCGGAGTATGCAAGAAAGGTTAATGGGTTATTGTGGGTTAACCCTCCTCTAGCGGCTGCTCTGTGGCCGTTTTGGGCCTTTCTGGGCCGTTCTGACTGCTATATCAACCATCAGTATGAAAGGAACTGTATTGCGCCGAAAACTAGGTGGAAATCGCTACACAATGCCGCCACATACAGCTACGTAGCACTCGTGGAGCACTGACAGTGTTACCTCGAAGATGGAAGTTTAGCTGATTTTTCTACCTTGCTCACTTTTAGCGAACTATTGGTTACACTGTCATCCTCACGTGCGGTGGGGGAACTGGAGTTAGTGTGGGCCGGGAGGCCACAGATGTCGGACGTATGGATCATTACTATCCCACCCATTTTCACTCGATTTCCACCCTTTTTTTCACCCTTTTTTTCCCAGTTTTTTCAACTCGACTTATGGTGAGCCGCTTTTTAAGGGTTAATAGAGGTTAGGGGTGTTAGTCATACATGGTTAGTTCATTGATAGGAAGAATTCCTGTGCTACCTGGCAATGACCAGGAAGGAATCAAAACAGGGGTCAGGTGTACCTCCGCAGGGGTAGGGGTCTCCCTCCTCGGGTGGGTGAAAGGGGTAGCCGCGCGTCCTCTCTCTGTGATGGTCGTCTGGGCGGCTGTGGCTGGGGGCTTGCCATATTACAAGTGTTTGTAATAACCCCCTGTTTATGAGACAGATGTGGGTGTTCGTAATACCAAAACCGAAGGTGCCTTGATCTGGTTTAATTGGTTGGGTTGTTAATTGCATGGTTGTTGGATGTGGTGGAGACTGGGTTGCTTACTCTGCCACATTTATCTGGAAGTATGGCAATAGATGTTAGTCACTGGCGAGGCGGCTAGCCTCGCACTGACGATCATTTGGTACAGGGTTGTGAATGGGTTGTGATGGAATAGAAGGCATGCAAATGGTTAGTAAAGTTCTAATGGTGTTCCTTCCTACTGGGGGAAGGTAGGCTGGATAGGAGTATATATACAAAAGGTTTGAGAATGTTAGTAATGGAAAAGTTAAGGATATTCAGGGGGTATGGTGGAGAGGCTAGGTCAGGAGGGAGTCGAGGAGCGTGGGGGGTTAACGAGAGGGAGAGGGTTAAGGGGGGGCTACGTGGAAGCTTGACCCTAAGGTCTCTGGGCGTAGGGATGGCATTAGGCTACAGTTGGTATCTTAGACTGGGGGTTAACGACAGGGAAGGTAGGTTAATCAAACGCTACCGGGGGATGAGCAATAGGTGGTGGTATATGAGTCTGGAAATTATAGAATCATGTGGACTGTGGGGAAGATGAGGTTAGCTGTAGGTGTGTGCTTGACTGTGGATAAAAGTAGAGAAAACATAGTGTATTATTACTCGTCAATACGATGGGTTATGGACACTATTAGTTGACACGATTTCTTGCAGATCTAGTTGTCCCTGGGAACTGCGTTTTCTATGAAATATATACCAAAGAAAGCGGCAGTTCGTAGGGGTAGCTTCGTTATTGTTTCGTGGTAACAATGGTAAAAGAGGGTTATCTATACAATCTCTGGTTGGGGTAAGAATTAGAGTTACTGCATGCTTGCTAACATCTTCAGTCATTAGATCTGGCAAGATAGGGCAGGCGTAATGGTTGCACGATGGTGTACCCGTGGGTATTATAGTTTCTTATCAATTATGACATGGGGGTTAACATATTACTTCTCGGATGGAAGAACATACATAGATTTATGGGGGCGGTTTGTCTTCAGAAACTTAGTCTGGCAAGACAAGGTATTTTAGGGTATGTTGATATTGATATCTTAACTTAGGGACAGGGCATGGGTGTATTAAATTAAGTTGTATTCATGTTCATCATCATGTAGGTAGAGTCTGGCGGGTAAGAGGTGTAGGACACGAGGGGTAGTGGATACGCGAGGTGGGGGAAGGGTCAGTGGTTAGAAGCGATAGGCAGGTGTGGTTTGGAGCTGCTTAGCCCTGCGGGCTTCGGCCTGTCTGAACTGGTTGGCTTGGTGCCTTCTCTCCTTCTTTCTTCTGTCACGCTGATCACCTGGTCCTTTCGTTCTGTGGGCCTTTCCTTCGGGTGTTTCTGTTCCCGTTTCTTTGTTGTTCTCGCTCGTGGCTTCCGTGGTGGGCTTCTCGTTCTGGGGCATTTTAATTCTATATATTGTTGCCAGTATTTCACTATCTAGCGACATTCTAGCAACTTTTGAGAATGGATCTATCGCTATTTAGTTTTTAGTTTTGGTAACCTGGGACCGAACTGGTTATTTATTTATCTCTTGGATATTTATTATCAACTGTCCAAGGCTGTAGGTGGGTACAATTGACAAAGGTGAAGGTAAATCTGGAGTCATACATAGAATATAAGCTAATTAGCAAGAATTGGAGCATGAATGAGTGTAGCATTGATTAGTCTGTAAAACAAATCCAGGCTAACTTGTGAACCACTGTGAACTGGCCTTAATTTCGGCTGTGTTTTCAAAGGTGGCCCTTCACCCCCCCTCAAAATAGAAATATCTAATGTGAATTTGTTTTCTATTTTAGGGTAAAAATTATACAAAATCAAAGCACATGTGCATTATGTCAAATTAACATGCTTTGAAGAGTGACAAAAACAGGACAACATTTTTGGCGAGCTATGCCTTTAAGAGCTTTCTCGCCGTTCCCGGGTTAATGGTTACATACTAAACTTCTAAATGAACCAAATTATAAACATATTTTGGTCTACTCTTAACTCATTCAAATCCAACTTCACTACTGTTTCATCCATTCCACCATTAAAATCTCCGACTGGCAATCTTGTAAGTGACCCACAAGGTAAAGCTAACCTTGCGGATATTTTCTCCACCAACTCAACCTTAGATGAAATAAATCAAGATGTCCCTGTACTTAATTTTAATTCGCCTGAAATTCCCTCACTTAACCCGGGAACTGCGGGGAGACTCTTAAGAGTTCCCCCGGCGGACTGCAGGGAGACTCTTAAGAGTCAGAGAAAAAATAAATAAACATTTGACATCGAAAACAATTTATTTTTTGTATTTTTATTTTTTTTTGGCCCCTGGGCCATGCAAAATCTCAGTCCTCTACCTCCCCTCCTTCCCCACTTTCCTCCTCTCCTTCAGTTATCACCTATTTTCCCTGTTATTCCCTTATTCTGAGGTATATTTTCGTGCTAACATTAGAAATCCGGTTGCAGGGTGTGGTCATCACTGATAGCAAGCGAATGCAAGAGAGAGAGAGAGAGTATCGATCGACTGTGTCTCAGTGGCCTTGTGGGAAATTGGCGGGAAAGCAGCTTGCCTCACCCATACATTATACAACTCGCGGGCTATATCTCCGATTTTGACCATCCAAACGCTGTTTTCACTCGTTTTATTGTTGTTTCAGGTTAATACCTTTATAATCAACCCATAATAGGCGCACATGGATAAGTATTAATGCTATTAATGGTAAAATGAATATTTTATTGACGGAAACACCTCAAATACATGCGCACAGGGAGAGGTGTCTAATTACCCCCATGCGCACTTCAGAGGTTAACCTAAGAAGTGCGCATGGGGGGTATGAGACACCACACTCCTGTGCTGACGTATTTGAGCTGTTCCATCACTAACATCGTTATTTTACCATAAATAGCATTAATACTTATCCATATGCGCCTATTATAGGTTGATTATAAAGGTATTAACCTGTTACAACAATAAAACAAGTGGAAACAGTGTTTGGATGGTCAAAATCGGCGATACAGGCTGGGAGTTACATAATGTATGGCTGAGGCAACCTCCCTGCCCTCCACCCCTCCCCTTGTCTGGAGAGACACTGTTCCGCAATAGTCTCTCTCTCGCTCTTTCCCACGCTTGGTAACAGTGATGACAATGCCCTGCTACCACCTCGCTAATGTTAGCACGAAAATAAACCACAGAATAAGGGAATAACAGGGAAAATAGGTGATAACTGAAAGAGGGGTGGAAAGTGGGGAAGGAGGGGAGGTGGAGGAGTGATATTTGGCATGGCCCAGGGGCAAAAACAAAATAAAAATAATAATGTTTTTTTTCTTTTTTTAAATGGATTTTTTTCCCCTTACTCTTAAGTCTTCCCGCAGTCCGCCGGGAGAACTCTTAAGAGTCTCCCTGCAGTTCCCGGATTAAGATCCACACCAGACATGTCAAAACTATTTTGCAGAATCTCTCAGTAGATAAGGCTCCTGGTCCAGATGAAATTCCTCCAATAGTACTTAAGAATTGCTCCTTGGTGCTCGCTCCTGTATTGGCAAATTTTTTCCGTCTGTGTACTCATACCTCATGCTTCCCAGTATCCTGGAAAGAAGCAAACATCCATCCAGTTCCTAAAAAAGGTGCTTCTTCAGATCCATCAAACTACAGACCAATAGCTATAACTTCCACTCTTGGTAAAGTCTTTGAAATTATATTAAATAATCACATAATTAAGCATCTTGAGAATAATAAATTAATCAGTGATTGGCAATATGGTTTTAGACGATATCGATCAACTGCAGACATTCTTTGCCTTCTTACGCATCAAATCAACCAAGCTACAGACCAACATGGTGAAACACATACAATAGCACTGGATATATCAAAGGCATTTGATAGAGTCTGGCATCAATCCTTATTGTCGAAGATGTCACACTACAGCCTAGCATCATTAGTTCCACTAATTTCTTCTTATCTTCATAACAGAAAAATATGTGTAATGGTAGATGGCCTTTATTCTCAATTTCACTCAATAAATGCTGGTGTTCCCCAGGGATCAGTTTTGGCCCCAACTCTGTTCCTCATTCATATCAATGATCTTATATCTACCACTCATAATCTAATACATTCCTACGCAGATGACTCAACCCTCCACAGTTCCTTCACATTTACCAATTCTTTCACCCAACCCGATCTTACAATTAAAAAATAAACACTGCAATTTATCTGAACCAGGACCTTTCTAGAATTAATGGATGGGGACAAAAGAATCTAGTTTCCTTTAATGCACAGAAAACCAAGTACATTCGATTTTCTAACCGACAGAATCTCACTGACTCCCATATATTTTTTAATGATGTAAATATTCCCACTTCCCCTAGTATTGACATTCTTGGTGTAACATTAACTACTAACCTGAGCTGGACACATTGTGTTAGAAGCATTGCTAAGAATGCCTCTAAAAAACTGGGACTCCTGTACAGAGTTCGAGAATTCTTCACTGACGAGCAGTTGGCCGTAATATATAAAAGTTATGTGCGTTCTCAGATGGATTACTGTTCACCTCTGTGGAGTGGAAGTGGAGTGGTTGCATTGAGGCAGTTGGACAAAATAAAGCTATTAGATTAATCAATAACCCTGCAATCACACAGGACCTTCCTACATTATCCATACGAAGAAACGTTGCATCCCTTGCATTATTCTAGATATTTTCACAGCAATTGTTCTGAGGAACTTGCTTCAATTGTGCCGCCTCTCCGCATCTTTCCCCGTAGAACTAGGGCAGCTGAGAGCGCCCATGAATTTACACTTTCTCCTCCACAATGCAGAACTTCTGCTTATCAAAATTCATTTATCCCCAGAACTACTACTCTTTGTAATTCACTTCCCTCGAGTTGCTTTCCACAAACTTACAATCTACAACAGTTTAAATCCAGTTGTTACAAACATTTTATGAATGGAGGATGCCTTTAGGCACATGGACCTTTTTTGTTTTATCTGTGTTTTTCCTTCCTCCGTTCATTGTCGCTTTAAAAAAAAAAAAAAAAAAAATTGGGCTTAATTCAATTATTTTTGTTTATATATGCTTGATAGAAATCACATTTAGTAAACTTCACTCCTCCAGTCAACTGCTACAAAAGTTCATCCACCTTAGGCACTGGGTGTTTAGGTACTTCTAAATTTAGATTAACAGTAAACTTATAGTTCCCACACACTCCAATCTCACCATTAGCCTTACGTACTGGAACAATAGGAGCTGTCCATTCACTATAATCTTCTTTCTCCAACACACCAAACTCCTGCAGGTGACTTAATTCCCTAGCAACACCTTCATTCAGTGCAAATGGTAATGATCTGGTCTTGGAAAACTTGGGCTTAGCATTATCTTTTACACGCAATTCTGCTTTACTTCCTTTGGTATTGCCCAAACCTCCATTGAAAAGTTCTGGACATTTATCTAACACCGACTGTAACTTCTGGCTATAAAGCATTTGGACACTGTGAATGCTATGCCAATCTATCTTAATACTTGACGACCAGTCTCTCCCAAACAATTCTGGGCCATTACCATCCACAATATATAGAGGTAGCTCTCCAGTATTGAACTCTGTAATGGTCCCAAACACCGCCATAGTACAGCTACCACCAGCCTCAGCATCAGGTAACTTCACTAATATTTTGCATATTTAATCACTGGCAGGACGCAGTCCTTCATTCGCTGCATCTCTGGGTTGTTGTGTACCGTTTAACATTGCCATTGTTGTGTCCTTAACCTCTCCGCTGCATACCCCCTATAGTATACAGGCACCCCTGTGCGGAGGTATGACGATTTGGGCGACCCTTGCAAATATCGATGAAAAGTACATCAACGTGTAGGGAATGTTCGCTCATCGAGCCATATATATTTGACCCCACAAATATGTCCATAGTTGAAGAAAGTGGAGCGAATGGCATCGCGAGGCAAGATTTCCCGGGTGAATATTTGCGCGCCCAGGGTGTAGAATGAGAGGGAGGAGATGGAGGTTTAGGGCGTAATCTCACGTATGTATCCTATTTTCATCACTTCTATGCTATGTGGAGTATGTGTAGGTATATGTAGGCCACCCATAGGGGAGAGCGGTGATGGTTCGGACACTTTTTTTTTTAAATATTTGTAGAAATTCAGGTTTAAGCAGTAGTATAATCTAGTTGATGTTCAAATGTTGCTTCGTTATTTGGTTCTTTAGCCTAATTATTTCAAACCCTTAGCTCTTTTCAGTTTTGAGCTATAGTTCCCGAAACACAAGTTTCTAAATCGTCCGAACCTTCCCTACCAGTGGTGATGGTTCGGTCAGAAGGGTGGGATGGTTCGGTCACGTATATTAATTGGCATAATCATAAAATTATGTGAGTTGGATTTGCTAAAAACAAGAATTTATCAATTCAAAGACATTTTATTTTACTAAAATACAAAATTAAACTTCATAATCGAAATTAACCTCTTCATATAATAAATATAAACAAATAATATTGAAAAAAAACTGGATTATACTTCACCAGAATTATGGATAATGTACTTATCCATAAATCAAATAAACATACAGTACCTTTATTTGTATAAACAATATTATAGGTATGGATTAGGACTATGTTACTTCAAATAAATTACATAATTGACTTAGTTTATATTATATTGTATTAGCACAGATAAATACATAATATAATATAAATATATTATTCCCTGATGGATATTAAGAGTTGTGTTTCACTATGTGTTCATAATATAGATGTTTACAAGAAGTAGTGTTATCAATTGATAAGGTAATTTTTTGGTAATTAGTGGGAAGGATGGTTCGGACTGGTCCGAACCATCACCACCCTCAACTGTCTGAATGATCCCGAATCTATATAGTTAATTGATGGGTACGCTCAACGTTCACACAAGCGACTTCAGCATTTGCTATTTACGGCAATATCTTCAGCATACAACATAGTTTCACCATAATAATGCATATTTCGCTGGTTGACATATTCATGGAGGTAGAGCTTATGATATAAAGTGAAAATATTACATAGGAAGTGCAAAAAACCATAAAATCGGACCTGCATTAAAAAGTGTAGCTGATGTAGGAACCAAATCACGCGTGATGAAAGTAGACAAACTCTCGCAGTTTCACACAAAATCTCCGGGCCTTAGGTCCCATACGTTTCTCAGGAAATGCACTGTCCGAACCATCCTTCCGTCCGAACCATCACCGCTCTCCCCTATACCAAGGAATATGCTGCATATAGACCAAATATGCGACATATAAGCGAATTATGAGATAGTTTAGAGGTGGGAACTGAGGTGAGAGAGTTTATGCGGGAGACAAGTGCTTGTGTTCCGCTTGAGTGAGTGTGGGTTTAGCGTGTGGCGGGGTGGTATCGAGAGTTGCCAAGTTGTACAGGGTCTGTTGGCTGTAATATCACGTATATGTCGTATTTTCAGCAGTAATGCTATATATAAAGTATGTGTACGTATGTAGGCCACCCATATACCAAGGAATATGCCGCATATAGACCGAATATGCGATATATAACCCTTATGAATGTTTAGGGGAGAGTTGGAGTGAGTGAGTGGGTGAGAGGGAGGGTGGTAGTGGCAGAGGTACAAGTTTTCTTACCCATGCCCTTCCCTGTCTTCCCAGTGGTCCCCGCAGGTCCTGCAGCCCCAGGGCGGCCTCCTGCGTCGGTGGTAGTGGTGGTGGCAGTGGTGGTAGCAGTTGCCTGGGTGGTGGTGGCAGTGTCCCAGAAAGACAATAACTCTGTGCACTGCCCTTGCTTGCACGTGTTTTACGTGCAGGTTCCTCGTCCTCGGACCTACTCGTGCCGTAGTAATGGTAGCAAGGGTCTTTGGCAGCCACTCTCTGCCTTCCACGGCCGCTGACACCACCAGAAGGAGGGCTGGTTGTGTCATCAGGGCGAGAGTGTGAGGGTGGTGTAGGCTCCAATGCGTGTGTACGTGCGTGCGTGTGTACCGCTTGCCTGTGTGCGGGCCGAGCGTGTGGGGTGGTGGTATGGAGAGGTGCCAAGTCGTACTACACTCGCACCAATTTGTAGCCGCCTGGCTGTAAGACTGCGGTTTTGGTACGCGTTAAAAAACTGGGATTATATAAGGGGTTCCGCAGCGCAGCGTTGAAACTCTTATTAGTGTTTCAGCACTTGCCGGGTTAACTTATAATTATAGAGAAGGTGAAGAATATGCAGCTGGGCAAACTCTGGGACCGTACTTTATTTAGTGGCGGCCATTTTGATCCTGACAAGTCACATGCGTGATGTGTAAAGCAACAACAAACATAGTATGATACATAATAGAAGGTTAATACAAATGGGGTTGGTGGGTGCGGCTTGTGACACTCCCTTCTTGAAAGAAATAACCAACATAATATGAACTAATTGTCTTCACAAACAGAAATGAGCAGATCAGTATACAAGTCTCTAAATAAATGGACATGGGTAGAAGAAAGGATAGCCTTCTGAGCATGAAAGCAATACATTTGTGGCCGAGGCATTAGGCAACAGATTGGTAAACAAAGAACTAACATTGTATTTATTTGTGATATGGCTGCCAGTTGATGCTTCATTAAAAAACATTGTTCACAATAAGTACACTTCAATGGCTTTATTTCTGAATGTGATTTTATATATTTTAACAATAAACTATATTTAGCCTCAAAACATATACAGTCGACCCTCGATTTAATGGACTAATAGGGGGGAGACGGTGTCCGTAGCTGGAAAAAGTCCGTAGCTGGAAAATTGCCTTCGAACTTCGCCGATTTAGCCCTAATATGCCTCGAAAATGAAGATTTTTAACTTTCCGGGTGGTTTTATGTCTTTCATTACATATTGCACATAAAAATAAAGATTTTTTAATAAAAAAAATCTTGCATTACCGAGATAAACAAATAAAAACCATAGAAATACAGGGGTTTGCCGGGAAACTGGTGCGCCGCGCCAGCCAATTACCGGACTTTTTTTTCGAGCAACGGACTTTGTCCGTTGATGGGTTCATTGTCCGGCTACGGACAGAGTCCGTTAAATCCGAAATCCGTTGTATCAGGGTCCGTTAAATCGCGGGTCAACTGTACATGTATACAATACATTAAGAAATATTAACATAATACATATAGGAAGGTTGAGCCCATGAAATGTTTTAATTTCATATGGGCTCTCTAATAATAATAATAATAATAATAATAATAATAATAATAATAATAATTCTTTATTCCAGACACATAAGATAGATACAGTACGACCTAATGGTCCATATCACATACACTTCTCGTCAGAGCACAGATAATAATTATACACAAAGATATATTAATAAAGAAACAATAAAATAAAATATACAGTAGGCCTATTTACAGAATAGAGCACATATCACATTTTGTCACAATATAACACAGATAGGCTAACTAAGGCTATTGCTCAATGTTGGTTAACACCTATTGCACAGATCATTGCTCATAATTCAATTAGACCTATATATTACATTACAGAACATAATATGTGTGCAGCAGCTTCTGCCAGTGAGATATAATACGTGATTCATAGATATGATCACTAGACCAAAGAGCTACAATCAGCGTGTTACTGGAGGATTGCAGTCGCTGCGAAAAGCTGTACACCAGTCTCCTGATGACAGCCCGACAGCACTGCACATCCAACAGTGTGCACACCATACTAGTGCTTTCATATTTAGAGAGACCAATGAACATCTTGAGTATATTATGATAGGATGTACACAGACCATTTATGGTGGCTCTCTTATACTTCCACCACAAATGGGCCGTGTACATAGAGGAACAATATGGCCGGAACAAAGTGACTTTAGTTTCCCAATTACACATGTGGAATTTCCTCAAGATGGTGTTACCACGTAAATATAGCTGTCTGCGCTGACGGCCGATATCTGCATCATCTGAGCAATCGTTTGAAATAATACACTTAGAAAAATTTGCAACAACATTGTTCTGTAAAATATTTAGATTTCACACAAAGTTATTGAAGTTCAAGTTAAGTTAATCTAGCAGTTAGCGTTTTTAAACCTTAACCCACTGAGCACCAGGCAATATAATATAAATGTACACTCCAGGACCAGCAGCTTGTCAAACAAAACAAAAAATCCAGAAAACACCTGGAATGGGTTAGAAATGAAGGAAAACCCACAAAAAAAAACGATCCTTTAAGTCATTAACCCGGGAACGGCAAGAAAGCTCTTAAGAGGTTTTACTGGGCGACGGCGGCAAAGCTCTTAACCTCTCCGCTGCGTAGGTGGGGTATTGGCCACCCCTCCCTGTGCGGAGGTATTTAGACTGTTTCCTAAACTCAAATCGTCATCGTACCATAAATATCATTAATACTTATCCATATGCGCCTATTTTACGTTGATTATAAAGGTATTAACCCTTTGGCGCACGATGACTCGTTCAGAGTCATTAGGTATTTTTTTCCTAGGCGCACGATGACTCGTTAAGAGTCATTAAACTTAAAAATATTCGCCAAAAATTTAGTTTTCGTCTGACGCGCGTCATATTTGCCATAGATATTAAGTATTACGTCTAGTTCAATCGGTACAATTGGCAACCCCCCCAGTTTAACGGTTTACACACGGCTGGCTGGGAAGGGAGCAGAGTACAGCTCAGTCTGTGTTTCGATACTTTCACGTTTATTCGTGTATCTCAGTAACTATTTGGTTTATAGTAATTCTGAAGTTACCAGTGGAATCCTCATTAAATTCCGCTTCCATGTATGTATGCAAATCAAAAACTTTGTGGGCAAACTTTTGAGCTAGCGTGAGTTGGAGATAAGGTATTTCATTTTTTTTTTACAATTCTTATTTCGGAGTGCCCCAATGTGGTTGTTTTGTATTTATTCTATGTTTTTATTTGCTTATCTTCAAGTTCAATCAATAACGAAGCCGATGGTACCTCATTAATCCAAATACAAGGATTTTTGGGTGGATAAAAACGTCACAGAAACAAATTATCGCCGGGCACAAAACTGGCTCTGAGTGAGCTGAGATATACTTTGGGAGTGGGAAAAACTTTGACTGGAAACTATAGGTGCGCCAAAGGGTTAACCTGTTACAGCAATAAAACAAGTGGAAACAGCGTTTGGATGGTCAAAATCGGCAATAGAGGCCGGGAGTTACATAACTTATGGCTGAGGCAGCCTGCCAGCCAGCCAGCCGTCACGACGGCTGGAGAGACACTGTTGCGTGGTAGTCTCTCTCTCGCTGTTTCCCACGCTTGGTAACACAGATGACCATGCCCTGCTAGCAACTCGCTAATGTTAGCACGAATATACACCTAAGAATAAGGGAATAACAGGGAGAATAGGTAATAATTGAAGGGGGGGGGGGAAAGGGTGGAAGGAGGGGATGTGGAGGAGTGATATTTGGCATGGCCAAGGGGCAATAAAAAAAAAATAAAAAAAATTAATACTGGGCTGATTTAAATGTTTTTTTTTAAGGCCTTGGATTATATAAGGCTTCCCGCAGCCCACCGGTAGGCCTTATATAAGTCTTGCCGCACTTGCTGGGTTAAGAGGGAAGGCCTAAAAAATTTTTTTTTAAAAGGCACCAGTAGCACTTTATTTGTTTTTATTTATTTGTTTTCCTCCATACTTCATATCACTCCACCACATCCCCTCCTTCCCCCCTTCAATTATCACCTATTTTCCCTGTTATTCCCTAATTCATTGGTATATTTTCATGCTAACATGAGCAAACTGGTTGGAGGCTGTGGATATGTGCCTAGCGAGTGTGTTGGCAGAGGTAGGGTGTGGGTGAATGAGTCAGTCAAGCTTGAGGCCTCGCGAAGTGAGGGGTTGCCTCACTTTGCTCCACAATTCATGAATGGGCCGCTCCATGTTTATTCGTGATTTTGACCAGAAAAATTATATTCCCACTTGTTTTATTGTTGTTACAGGTTACTATCTTCATAGTAAATGTAAAATAGGCGCATATGAATAAGTCATACCGATATTTATCGTAAATGACGATTATAGGCAGGATTGGAGCCTAATATTGCCACCCAGAACAGTGGTGTTCATTACACACAGCTCGCTGTTTATAGGTTAAGGGGTCCTACGGGGCGCCCGAAAGTCGGAATTACAATAGGGGAGATGGGTAAGCAAAAACAAGTTTTTGTGCGCTCACGCACACGCGACTGGACTTTGAGGGTTTTCAACCATCGGCAGTGTTGCGTGGGATAATTACGCATTTCCCATACAAATCTGAGCCCTTTAGGTGCCATAGGACCGGAGTAATTAACCATGACGCACCCTATGCGGCGCTGGGGTTTACCGTTACATACATTGCCGACGCATTACGTGCGTGGCTGGTCCTCGAGGGGTTAATACTGATATAGTAAATAGTTATTGTTATTCTGCTTAAATATTAAGAGATGGTTAGCTACCTTCATTTGTTCTGATAACATAGTCTAGATAATATTTCCTGAGTGAAATAAAGGATCTTTAACCCAGGTTCATGTTTGGTTTGGGTGGCCTAAGGATTTATATATAGGCAATAGTATATAGTCAACTTTATATAAAAATATTCCTTGTGCACATTACCTAATTGGTTGAATGCAAATTTAAGAGCCACTATGCAATAAATGTCATGAAGCTTCAAAACATGCAATTCTTTAAAAAGAGTTGTGTGATCTATAAAACCTACTTTGGATTCAATTCTCATGGCCTTCTTTTGTAGCAAAAATAATGTTTGGAAGCTTTGTTTTTGTGGCTGAACCCCAAACATTACAATATTACAAATATGGATAGATTAATATATTGAACAAACATAATGATGGTCCTTAGGTAAGTAGATTTTTTACTTTTTAAGAAATGCGTAGGGATTTTTATATTTTTCCTTTTATGTATTTGATACGTTCTTTCCAGTAAAGATTACCATCAACATATACTCTAAGAAATTGTGTCGAGTTATATCTTTGTATTCTTTCACTTCCTAATACAATATTGATGACAATTTAAGTACAGTAATTACAGTAGAATCTCGCATCCCACGATTTATTGGTACCGAAATATGACCGTGGGACCGGAATTCGTGGGATGCGGAGTATTAAAGTAATGGGGAAAATTACAAAAGTACTGGAGGCTATCGTCGGGCGACTATTGACCTTCACTTTACATGCCAATAATCAAAAGGTAAGTTGCTTTAATGAAAAGAAAGGTAAGTAAAACACAAACACAAACCTTAGAAAAGTTGATGAGGTGCTTAGTGTGATGGATGTGGTGATAGATGGGAGGCGGATGTTAGTTACCACCCTCCGTGGCCCCACTCGTCCTCCGTCACCCCACCGTCGCCGCCAAAGCCCGTGAAATCATCGTCGATGGCATCAAGTTCGGCGTCATGTAGAGCTTCTATTATATCTGCCTCATCATCATCTTTCTTCTTCTTCAGGTAGCGGGTCATTAGGGCTTGGTGGCGATCGTTTACTTTGGCATTGTAGAGGTCATGGAAACTTGTGCTGATTTTCTGAATGTATCCCAGGAACTGTTCACGAGAATCAGAGATGCCAGGTGTGCCTTCCAGCTCTTCCTTCAGGTTTTCACAAAGTCCCAAGATGACAGACAGTTGCTGAGTTGTTGCTTCTTTCTGTTTTTTCAACTTGCTGTGGTTGTTCTTCTTGCTCTGTCTCTTCCATTTCGTCCTCCGCTATCATCTCTTCTGCTGTTTGTTCTGGCCTTAGTGGGTTGTGAATCAGTTCCTCGATGTCTTCCTCGTTGACTTCGTTGAATCCGGGGGCTCGAACACTCCTCACTGCCTCAAGAGTTGCCCTCATCAGATCCTGACCTTCTGCAGCCTCATCCACTATTAAGTGAGGTAACAGTGGCTTCCAACCATGCTTAATAGAGGCCACTGAAATATAGTTCCAAGCCTTCACAAAGAAGTCTACTGCATGACGAATATTGAAAAGCTTCCAAAATTCTTTTACAGTCAGAGTAGCATCGGCAGTATTGGAAGTTGGTTGCAAGGCAGAGGGTGAGGCAGAGCGTGAGGCAGGGGGAGAGGCGGCGGAAGAAGTGGAGGGGTTGCCAGGAGGTTCGTCTGAGTCACTTGATTCCATCTCTCCAATTTCCTTCAGTTCCTCTTGTGAATCGGTGTCTCGGTTCATCTTGTCATGCAATTGCTTGTAAAATAAAAGTTTCACATTGGCAATGATTTCCTGATCCATTGGCTGGATTTTGGAGGTGGTATTGGGGGGAAGAAAGCAGACTTGCACAGCACTGTGGCGACCAACCAGAAACTTTGCATGGCTAGGCGCATTATCCAAAAACAAAATGACTTTAAAATCGATGTTTTGGCGCTTGCAATGGGCTTTAGCATCCGGGACAAAATGATCATCAAACCAGCTGATGGAGAGGGGTGTGGTCATGTATCCCTTGCGAGTTTGACTCCAGTACACATTCAAACGATTCATGTCACAGTTCTTGTAGGCGCGAGGCCTGGCAAACTTATAAATTACCAAAGGTTTCATTCGGTGAGTTCCGGACGCATTGCAAGTCAAGAGAACACTCATGCGATCCTTTGCCATTTTTACCCCCTTTGCTTGCTTTTCTTTTACTGAGATGAATGTGGATTTTGGTGCTCGCTTCCAGTACAGTCCTGTCTCGTCACAATTATATATTTGGTCCAAACAATAACCTCCGTCTTCTATCAGTTGGCGAGCAATTGCAGGGTAAGAGTTGGCTGCAGGTTCATCAGCAGAAGCCACCTCACCCTGGTACACAGCATGCTTCACCCCACACCTTGTTTTAAACTTTTGAAGCCAACCTACTGAGGCATTAAAAGGCACTGGATTTTGTATGTTTCTTTTTTTACATAGTGCATCGTAAATCTTACGTGCCTCTGCTCTAATTTGTGGGCCTGCAACACCTGCTTTCTCTTTATCTCGCCTCTGAACCCACTTTAACAAATAATGTTCAGTTATAGCTAGCACTTGATTTTTTTCACTGTACTCCACCACTGCCCGACTAGCACCACCACCTTCACCACCAAAATATTTCTCAGCAACAGCCAACGATTTCTTCATCTGTTCCTTATTCTTTCTAAATGTTCTCACAGTTCCTTCTGGACAGTTCATTCGTTTTGTTATATCACAGTTTCTGTAGCCTTCTTCGATCATTTGAATAATCTTTTTCTTCTCTTCTACACTATACTTCCTCAGTTTTTGGCCACACCGATGATGTTTGTTTTTGTCTTCTTTGGCCTTTCCTGGTCGCTTAGGTGGCTCCTTTCTTTCCTCACTAGGACCACTGGGGCCCCCACTACCCTGGGAAGCCATCATTGTTCGTGGGTCGGACCGCGGGACGGGTAATCACAATGAAAAAAACAGGTAACCTTGAATAATTCACACGTGAGAGAGCTGGGACAATAGGAACACTGAGCGGGAAGCCTAGGAGCGCGTCATCAACATGGCCGCCAACAAATGCTATCCACGATGCGTCGGTGCGCATCCGTGGGACTCGTGTGGTTTTTCGTGGGATGAGAATTCAGGTAGCCATTGGATAGTACCGTGGGATGCGTAATCGTGGGATCAAAATGCGTGAGATGCGTGACTCTACTGTACTCCAATTTTGCGTGTTCTGATTTTGCGAAACACCAATTTTGCGACCGAGACCCCCAAAATGTCATTTTTAATGAAAACCTAATTTTGCGAATGTAACTCTACTTTTGCGGGTGGCGCCTTAAGAAAGTGGGGCTCTCCGCACTAGTTTTCGGGGGGACGGTGTGGCCGGGTCGTGACGTCAGGCCGCGCTGTGGCCCGACGTCACAACAAAGCTCTGTATCCTTCCACTTACAAACGTCGTCAACATAAGCCAGACGCTTTTCACTTGCTTTTTTGTTCCTGAACCTCTTATCTCTTGCGTTTATTATGACCTCTAGTGCATTCAGTGATAGGGATGGTGGACCTGGTGGTAATGATGTAGGAATTGAAAGCCCGAGACCATCAAAACACAGTCAAGTGACGAAAGCCAAGGAAACGACGATCATACGATGGGATAGGCTAGGCCTAGGCTATGCTAAATATGATTATGTTTTCAAATAAAGTCTATGTGGTAAGTAATATCCTCATAATACGTATTTTTATATATGTTCAATATATATTTATTGGATGTAGGCTTATTTACGGGGAGAAATGGGTACTTGGACGAATCTGGGGTTCGAAAAATTGGGACCTGGGAACCAACTTATTTTTCCCCATTATCGCAATTCTCGTTATAGCTGCACTAATTAGGCACCAATTAGACGCGATAACAGAGGGTTGAGTGTATGTATGTACAAACAAAGCAAATAAATGACGGATCACGTAAAATTGGGCCGTCACTGATGAAATGTCGACCATATTCATTTTTCCCCATAAGGTTAGTTAATCCAATTTTGCGAATTCCAGTTTTGCGGCCCGCAATGTCGACCAATTTCTCGCAAAATTGGAGTACATACTGTATATTTGTTACCAGCCTATATAACAATGTGTCTCACTAACATTGAGAGATAGCTTATTTATAAGGAACCACTGCGATTATAAAGAGTTAATTGTTGATACCGTTAGTGAGCGTATTTAGGTTTGATCCTGATCAATAACTATTTGTATCGTCCGCAAATATTACAAACTTGAGCAGATTAGAATTATTACCCAAATCATTAATATATAAAAGAAATAGTAATGGACTAAGATTCGAACCTTGTGGTACACCATTGAATTACTTTCTAAATTTGACTTTACTTCACTCAATTCCGTATCCTGTAGACAATTTGACAAATAACTTTTAAACCATATCAATCCACATCCCTAACCCCATAAAAGAATAGTTTTCCATTAAAATATCATGATCAATTGTATCAAAGGCATTCCTTAAGTCTAAAGAAAATACCCCAATAGTAATTTGACCTTTCTCAGGAGACTTGACAACCGGATTACTTATTTACATAATAGCAGTTTGTGGCAAAGCACCCTTTCAAAACCGATACTGCTCATCCACCAAGATGCTATGTTTACCCAAGAAGGCTGATAAAGCGGTTGAATAATTACCGCTCTATAATTTTACCACACGAGGGCAGGATGGACATACAGTAGGGCGATAATTTGAAACTTGGAGAGGATTACCTTTAACCCGTAAACGGCGGCAAAGCTCTTATATAAGAGGTTTTACTGGGCGACGGCGGCAAAGCTCTTAAGAGGGAGGCCTAAAAATACCATTTAAACAGCACTAAAAAAAATTTGTTTTTCCCTATACCTCATATCACTCCTCCACATCCCCTCCTTCCTCCCTTTCCCCTCCCCCTTCAATTATCACCTATCAAACAAAGGGCTCCATCTCACCAACAAAGGGCTCCATCTTATCCACATTAACGCCAGATCAATGTACCATAAATTGTCAGAAATAAACTTGTTAGCTAATAAGGCCAAAGCTTCAATAATTGCAATCACAGAAACCTGGCTGGATTCAAGTATAAACGATGGTGAAATAAACATTCAAGGTTTCAACATGGTTAGGAATGATCGCAATAGGCAGGGGGGAGGAGTATGTCTGTATGTAAAAAACAACCTCACACACACAACTAGGACCGACCTCCATGTAGAAAATCACGAAGCTCTGTGGATCGACCTACACCTGCCGAGGACAAGACCCATTACAATTGGGGTATGCTATAGGCCACCAGCCGACACACAATTCTTGACCAAATTTGAACGAACTTTGTCATCGCTAGACCCTCGGAATGAATCCATCATACTAGGGGATTTTAACCTGTGTTACAAACAACGAAATGATAGGCTTGTACGAGAATATAGGCATATACTGACAATGCACAATCACAAACAACTCATCACAACCCCCACACGTATCTCTGAGAACACTGCCACAATATTAGACCACATAAACTGTAACAGAGAGGACAAAATATCCCAATCAGGGGTTATACAGACTGGGATAAGTGATCACTTCATCACATATTGCACACGGAAAACCACAAAAAGTACCCTAGAGAATCACAAGATTATCAAAACAAGGTCACTCAGAAACTACAATAAGGAAACATTTCTGGACATTTTATGGAATACAGACTGGTCTCCAGTGTTTGGAAGTACAAACGTTAATGACGCATGGGTTGGCTTCAGAACCATCATCACAAACATCCTAGACGAAATAGCTCCTCTGAAAGACATACGAATTAAAGCAAGGTCAGACCCATGGATCAACAATGACATACTACACCATCTGGAACACAGAGACAATCTGTTAAAAAGGCTAGCGAAACATAGACAGGATCAAGGTCTGAAACATGAGTTCAACAGGGCCAGGAATAAACTAAGTAGGAAAATGAAATCAGCGAAAACTAATTATTTTCACAATAAGGCAGAGGAATATCAGAATAACCCAAAGAAACTATGGAGGCACCTAAAAACAACAGGCTACAGCAACAAGACAAGGGATTCGTCTAACACTAATATTGCTCTCACCATTAATGATCAGGTTTGCCACGATAAACGACAAATTTCAACCTACTTCAACTCCTTCACTTCCATAGCAAACACACTTGCATAGAACCTACCTCAACCTCTCAATAAATACACGACAACAACGGCCACCTTTCGTAATTTCTACAGAGATAAAGACATACACCCGAACACTTAGATTGCAAAATGTTACACCAAAATACACTTTTGACGAGCTGTCTAACCTAAATGTACATAAGAGCACAGGACCAGACAAAATTCCTGCCAAATTTCTACGAGATGGAGCCATTGGTATAGCAGGCCCCCTAACCCACATCATCAACTTGTCAATTAACACCAACACAGTACCTGCTGAACTGAAGGAAGCTATTGTAACCCCTCTATTCAAAAAAGGAAATAAACTAGAAGTTGGCAACTACAGACCAGTTAGCATATTATGTATTGTATCTAAAATCCTTGAAAGAGCAGTATACACCCAAATTGAACACTACCTCAAACAAAATGATCTATTCTATAAGTTTCAATCAGGTTTCAGATGCATGTACTCGACAGACTCCTGTCTCATCCACTTAACGGATCCAATTCGTAAAGAAATGTCTAAAGGTAACTACACCGGTATGGTTCTTCTTGATCTACAAAAAGCGTTTGACACAGTAGACCATGATATCCTGTGTAATAAACTACAAGCTATGGGCATAGGGTCTGTGAACTGGTTTAAATCTTATCTTAGTGGTAGAACCCAAAGAGTCAAAATTGATGATAATATATCTGATCCTATGCCAATTAACTGTGGGGTCCCGCAGGGAAGCATCCTTGGTCCCTTACTCTTTCTCTGTTATGTGAACGACATGGAACTGAGTGTCTCATGTAAATTATTACTGTATGCAGACGACAGCGTGCTTCTGGTTTCAGGAAAAGACCCAATAAGTATTGCCGCTTCACTTTCCAAAGAGCTAGCATCATGTAGTGAATGGCTAGTGGACAATAGACTATCTTTTCACCTGGGCAAGACGGAAGCCATCTTATGTGGAACAAAACGCAAACTGAAAGACATTGTGGGCTTCTCGGTCAACTGTAATGATATTCCTATAACAACAGTGTCACAAGTTAAATATCTCGGACTGAAACTGGACGCGAGTTTGTCAGGTGAAACAATTTTGGAATCTATCCTGAGTAAGTGTAGAGCACGTATAAAATACCTGTATAGACAGGTGGGATGCTTGCCCGCGGCGACCAAAAAGACCCTCTGCCAAGCGCTTGTTCAATGTCATTTTGACTATTCTGTGTCATCCTGGTACTCTGCATCATCTAAATCAGCACAGCACAAACTTCAGGTCACTCAAAATAAAATGGTTAGGTTCATGCTGAACCTAGGACCCAGATCACATGTTGGCCAGGAACAACTTCAGTCACTAGGTATGCTCAATGTCTCTGACAGGGCCAAACAAATCAGGCTAACTAATGCCTTCAAAATTTTCTATGACAGAGCTCCAGAGTATCTAAAGAATTATTTTGTTAAAGCAAATGAGAGTGGACATAATACAAGAAACATGATGTTTAATTTTAAGGTCCCGAGAATACAAGGACAGGGTAAGCAAACATTCTTCTTCACTGCCATCAAAGACTGGAACGACCTACCCGTCAGTCCGTGAAAAGAGAACACTGTATTCCTTCAGACGTAGCCTGAAGGAACACCTGAACCGGACAGCTGCGAGAAGGGAGCATCAAGCTTATGTCTACTACTAAATATGACATAAGAGATAGACAAACCAAACTGAAATGATTACTGATTACGGATTACTGGACCCAGATTCACTAACGGTTGTACGATCCGAAAACTCCTTTACCGTTCCCTTACGTCTCAACGCTGGTATTCACGAAGCGTCGTAGCGGCCATCTTTGATCATAGGAAGCCCCTAAAATCCCCTTTCGCAAAGGGTGGTCCAGACCACCCTTACATGAATTTGACCCGGATATAGGTACACAAATATCGATAACACAACCCGCGACCATAACAAATTCGTCTGCAGTATAGCTCTTTATGACACACTAAGTCATTATTGAAGCAATAATAGCGCAATATGATTGTTAACTTGTGTTAAAAGACCATTAAGGCATTTAATACAAAGTATGAATATTTGTATCCTTACTGTCTTATGACAGGCCGAATTAAGATATGAATAGCCTACATATGCCAGCCTAGACCTAGTCAAGGTTAATTTATGCAAAAATTCATGTGCTGCGACAACACGTAGCCTACCATTAGTAGATTTTAACCCTCATTTATTGCGGAAATGTTTTATTCCAACTCCCCACCACCTCTGAGTTAGATTAGGGTAGCCTATTCCTCAACGAATTGGAAAGTATCGCAGGAACAAAATGATGAAAAGAATTACCCTAGGCCTAGCCTAAAAAATGAATAATAATAAACGCTGTGTGAATAATTTTGTTTAGCCTAGCCTAGGCTCAGGGGTCGTAGCTAGAGATTTGGAGGCCCAGGGGGCTTGGGTCCCCTGGAGGGGCCCCCTCCCTATGGTTTCTGCTTATTCAAGAGAAGGGTCTTTTCCCGTCTGGGTGCGCGGCGTGGCGAGCGAATCCCGTTCGTGAACGTGAGCTATAATCAGCGCTGGGGGGTTCGGGGGGGGCGCTGTAAGCCCCCCGGAGAAAATTTTAGAATAATTAATGCTACCATAGGTGCATTTTGCACGATTATCCATGAACTCAATAGTGGCGGTACTGGTAATACATTTAATCTATACAATTAATTCATTATATCACCTCGTTATCTAAGGGATTAGGCACATAACATGTTACAATGGATGGCACAATACTGTAAAACATATATTACCCAGCTTTGATCGAATACTTTCTCTTTGGAGTCGTCATTATACGGCATGTCTGATCCATAATATAGCACATATAAAATATATATAATAATAAAATAATAAAAATCCACATAATAACTTGTTACATGCAAACGTTGATCAACATTAACAAAATATTTATTTCAACCCCACCACTGGCGGTTAGCTGGTTTAGTTACCACCCCCCCCACAGCAGGCGTCATTGGTAGGCCTAATCAAGCTATGCATTACCTCAAATCTTCCCTAATCCTGGTGACGGGCCTCCTTCTTGAGAACCCCAGTAACATTGTTAGAAAGCTATACTCTAACGTTTTGCACCTGACCCTGTAACCAGCTAAAAGTTGGCTTAGATTAAACATACTACAAACTCGCGTATTCAATGCTCACCAACTGTGTTCCTTCTTATTTCAACCCAGTTCCTGGGCTTGATATGTACAGCCCACCATAGCCTATAGCTCTCATATGTTTTGAACGGCGGATGGTAGCATAAATAAAAGTGCTACAGAGTCTAAATTTGAAATGAATGCGTCATAGCAGTGCTCATAGCCTATACCAAAGGCTAGCCTACACCCCTCTACCCATCCAATGACATTTCGTTGGCCTCTTCTATGCCTCGCTATTTTAGCTGCATGTATTGCACCCACTCTACTTAATTAACTACTATAACACGACTGTATATGCATCTTTTTCACTATAAAGCTAAGGTTTAGTAAGACCATAAACATTGTATCGGCTATGTTTGGTCCCCCGACAGTTTCGAGAACAAAATTATGAGAACCAAACATAGTCCCTACAAATTTCAAGGCCTAAATATTTAGCACTTGTAGAAAGTTTAGCCTACTCTACAAATATCTTCGATACCACTCAACTTTCTCACAAGGTTAAGTACATAGGTGTATCTATGAAATATAGCTATCGATTTGACCATTACAGTTCACGAAAAAGAAAATATTACTCGAAATATTTGGTTCCTATATTTATATATAATTGTATGTAGGCCTAAATCGTCGATTAGACACTCACTTTACTAACAATCACCATGTTCTTTTTGGTGTCAAATTAGGCTAGATCTTATTATTCCTTTACACATGCTTACGAAAAACACAGTATATTACCCAACTGTCCAAACTCAATAGTAAAATGTATATAAAGTATAATCATCAGGCCTACCTAGAGGCAGTGCGTCCCTAAGCAAGTGGCGGTTAGGAGGCTAGGAGCGAGAAGCGACTATGTTTCCCCCTTGCAAGACCGCCAAATCAATACTGATGTACTGATCGTATTTTTTCTAATTTTAAATAACCCCATGACGGTCGCAGGATAGAAGAAAAGAAAGAGGTTAAATCAGAAAACACACATGGCTGCTGTTTATTTTGACTCATTATTAATATTTGTTATTTCTTTATTTACAGTATATACTATTAGTAATAAATAATTAATATTATTTTCCAAGAGATCCATTTGGGGTACCCCCTTCTCTTGGGGGTCCGGGGGGCGATTTCAAACCGCCCCCCTCCCGCCCCCCACGCCCTTAGCTCGACGCCACTGCCTAGTCTATAACCTAGGTTTATTTTTTGAAAAGTTTAGGGCTATTTATGCTAGACAAGTTTAGCCTATGTATGGTATTTTTTTGGTTAG